>JAEQBH010001795.1:1800000-2200132 GCA_016808115.1 Tetrastigma voinierianum
CCGATTCAACCGTGGATTCGATCAGTTCAATCCCGGTTCACACCCGATTTGAACCAAATTGGTTTTGATGCCGGTTCACAATCCAACTGATTTGACCAATTAAACCAATCCCATTTTTAAAACATGGCTAAAGACCACATCTAGGTTTATTGACCAGTTCCTATTCAGGAGGTTCTTGCAATCCTCAATGAGTATGCTCAGTCGGTGCCGACCCAACTCTCTATTTTTTATCCACTTGAAGACTTGTTGAGAATCTACTTCCACATGAAGCGACCTTATACCATATCCCACGTTGTTCAGAGGCCACAGCCCACATCTCTGTCTCGGCTGCCATGGAAGCTTCCTGTCTGAACGAAAACCCTCCTATCCAGTCCCCTTTGCAGTCCCGGAGCACACCTCCTCCCCCTGCTACTCTCTCCCCCTTAAAGCTTCCATCAGTATTAAGTTTTATTCAACCTCGTTGAGAGGGGAGCCAATCTACCCAGGTGGTGAAGTTTCTCTTAGAATGTCTTTTCAAGTTGTAGTACTTGTTCATCACAACATTTACGTCCCGAACATAGCTGCGGACCATCTGAAGCTTTTCCCTTATATCCCTCTCCTTAATATTAAAAACCATTTCGTTCCTCCATCTCCAAAGCCACCAGAGATACATGGCAAAGTTCTCCTTCCAATTCTCCCATTCTCTCCAAGTTCCTTGTAAGCCAGCTTGTGAAGTTTAAACTATGATGCTCATTCCTCATACTTCCTTGTAGGAGGTGCTTCCAGAGATCCCTCGCTTTGTGACAAAACCGGAAGAGGTGATCTAAATTCTCTATTTCCCCCGGGCAGCAGTGACAATGAGGTGTGAGGGAGAGCCCCCTGCGATGTCTCTCCTTGTTAGGCATGAGCCTACCATGGTGCAGCAGCCAAATAAACATTCTTACCCTCTATGGGACTTGAAGTTTCCAGATACGAGACCACTGACTCTCAAGAATGGTCGAGAGCTCTTTAGTGGCAGCTTCATACGCTGATTTAATTGTAAACCTACCATTCGGAGTGAGGCCACAACAGTCTTCATCCTCATCCAAATCATCTTCTCTAATGATTGTAGCCGCTAACCGCTGCAAAATGTGATATGGGAGTAGGAGTCGGAGACTATCCCAGAGCCATCCCTCCACTTGAAGCCAGTATGAGTCCATTGCGTGATAGGAAATATGTAGAGGAATTTCTTACAATGCTTCTTGTATATATCAGTGGCTTTTCACCTAGCCAGACATCTCTCCAAAACAAAGTTTTTGCACCATTATGCACTTTCCTTCTGATACCCGGGTTAAGGAATGCTCCTAGTTCAGAGATACCTCTCCAAAAGTTTGAACTGCTCCACTTTTTTATGAGTTTGGATGGGGTGATATCTCCCTTGATGTACTTACTCTTTAGCATTCTACCCCACAGGGACTCCTTCTCTATCAGCATTCTCCATCCGAGCTTTGCTAGAATGCCTAAGTTCATTGTATGGGCTCTTTTCAAACCCATCCCCCCATGCTTCTTAGTACAAGTCACCGTTTTCCAGCTTAGCAGATGCATTTTCCTTAAGTCACCATTGCCTCCCCAAATGAAATTCCTAACTGTTCTGCCAATTTCCTCACACACACCCGTGATGAGAATCGATTGCATGGTGTAAATCGGTATTGTTGAAATAACCGATTGGGCGAGGGTATGTCTCCCAACCAGTGACAAATATTTTGCCTTCCAACTCCCAAGTTTACTCTTCATTCTATCCAGTATCTGCTAGAAATGTTCGGTACTAACTCTCCCATGTACTGAGGGAGTTTGTAATTAGCGCCCCATGTTAGGCTGTGGTCGGAATACCTGCAAAAGTGGAGATTCTTGCTGGCTCTTCCCTGTCTACATTCTTTGAGAAGCACATGGATGATTTTAGGAAATTTACCTTCCGTCCTAACATACTGCAAAAATTTTCCAAGCACTCTATGATAACTCCTATTTGATCAATTGAAGCTTCTGCAAACAAAACTAGATCATTAGCAAAGAAGGGATGCAAGAGATGGGATCCATTACGAGAGATTTGAATTGGTTTCCATTTTTCCACTCTTACTGCTTCGTGAATGAGTTGGCCTAACCTTTCTATGCATAAGACAAATAAATATGGGGATATGGCATCCCCTTAACGAATTCCTCTGGCTGGTTGGAACCAGTTCAGTTGTTTTCCGTTCCACGCAACTGATAATCCTGATGTTTCCACACAATTCATGATGTTGTCCTCTCAACTTTTGGGGAATCCCATTCTGTTCAAAGTATCTCGAATGAATAACCATGACACACGGTCATAGGCTTTTTCCAGGTGTGGATTTTTATTATCATAAAGCCTTTTCCCATATGCCTAGTTCTCATTGAGTGTAGGACTTCCTGGTATATGAGCACGTTGTCAATGATTTGGCGTCCCGAGACAAAACTGCTCTAATTCGGGGAAGTTACACTTGGCATGATGTCTTTCAATCTGTTCATCATGGTGATGGTAATTACCTTATAGGCCACATTGCAAAGACTAATCGGCCCAAGTTGGTTAGGGTTTCCAAATGGTGAACTTTTGGGATCAAGACAACCACCATGTTGTTGGTGCCCTGGGGGAGGGTCCCCGAACTAAAAAATTCTTAAGCAAACTTGCATAGATTATCACCAACTATCTCGCACATATGCTGGTAGAACCCTGCCTAAAATCCATCTACTCTTGGGGACTTGAACGGAGCCATATCGAAGAGAGCTATTTTTATCTCCTCTGGGGACACTGGTTTCGCTAGCATGCATTTCTGATCATATGAGAGAACCTAAGGGGCCCCAAATGATCTAGGATAACTCTCTGGGGCGTCTCCTCTCTGAATAAATTTAAAAAAAAAATCCTCCACCATATTTTCCAAGAGCAGTGGTTCAGATACCCAGTTTTCGCTCTCATCTTTCAGAGCATCAATTTTGTTTCTTTTCTTTCTCATGAGTGTCGCGGCATGATAATATTCAGTGTTTCTGTCCCTTGAAGCGATCTACTCCTCCCGGGACCTTTGAAACCACAACAGTTCCTCTTGCTCAAGAACCTCCACCAGGCCCGTGTTAGTGAACAATAGTTTTTCAAAAAGGTCTTGTCCTTAAATGGAAAGATCAGCCTTTATTAGTTTATATACTAAAACCCACGGCTGTCAGATATAACTTGAGAATAGAGGAGTCCTTGCGGGCACAAGAAATTGGTCGAAAGCTTGATTTTAATACAAATCAATGGATTTGCAAAGACTCTTACCCCTCTTCACTGATACTTTGGTTTTGCTCCAAAATTCTTTTGTTTTATTTGCCTCCATAAAATTGTGTTTTTTTATGATTTAAAAAATCAAAACGGTCCAAGTCATAAAATCACAGTTATTTCATACGGTTTCTCCAATCCAAAACAGCCATTTTGAATTCAAATTCTAAACAATTAATTCAAACCAATTGTTTCCTATAAATTGAGACGGGTTTGGAGTTGAAAAAACTTTTTTTTTCCATTTCATTCTTCCTCCCTCGTTATGTCCTCTGCTATTCCTGGTCCAAATAAAACATCTAAAGAACTGTTGTACCCTAGGGAATAAAATTCCTAAGGGTAGTGTACAATTGCACAACTCAATTAGGTACATGGTTTTTTTCTTGTATACACAAATTCTGCTATTGCAGTGCATTCTACAAATCATATTCCAGCTCTAGATTCTACTACTATTCCGACAATCACTACCCATATTTCTTCGGTTAAGTCAATTGCTTCACATTCAAACGCATATGCTGGCTATAACAATTTTAGGAATTTTATCTATGGCAATTGATTCTTCTACCGCTCAAGACACTCCTTCGCTTACCGGCCATCACTTTCGCCTTACACCAAATTCCTCACATTGTAGCTCACCCTCCATCTGGCCATTGTCTCTACACCCGCAGTTCCCGTGCTCCTTGCTCACGCTAAGCCCCTTCCCGCATCTCCAGACTGAGGTCTCTTCGGGGCGTGACTCAAATCCATGGCAGGAACACATATATTCCACCCTAGATATGCATGGAGTGGCATGGTTGTTGTGCCCTGAAAACATGTATGCCAACACTGAGGCTTGGACACACGCAAATAAGGTTTGTTGACATACTATCCTAATTACATTGTCTAACAATTATTTGATGTCTATTGTGCCTACAAGGAAACAAAGGTTATATGGGAATCAATGCTCAGAAAATACACCGTTGAGGATGTGAGCAAGCAAAACTTTATTGTATGAAACTACTACAAATGGGAGATGGTAGACAACAAGGACATAAAACTCCAAATCAATGAGTACCCTAAATTGCTGGATGAACTAAGGGCTGAAAAAATTGAACTACCAAAACAATTTGTAGCAAGACTGTTGATAGAAAAACTACATGACTTGTGGAGTTATTACAAACAACAATTAAAACACAAACAGAACTAGTTGTCCTTGGCTAATCTGATCACTCACATCATCATGGGAGATACAAACCGCAAAGAATGAAAGGCAACCAAAGCAAAACAAATGACCACCAAGGCAAACTTGGTCCAAACCGACCCAAAAAAGAAAGGCACTTGTTATGTTTATGGCAAACCAGGTCATCATGCACCCCAATGCAGAAAGAGAGTAAAACCTGGAAACAATGGAAATCTTCATAAAGCCAACTTGGTCGAAGGAGATGACATAATAGTTGTTGTTGTCTCACAAGCTAATATGGTGACCAATTCCAAGAATTGGGTGGTAGACTCTAGTGCAACAAGGCATATTTGTGCAAACAGAGATGCTTTTGTACCTCCTACACTCTAGTAGGGGATGACGAAAAGGTTGTCTACCTTCGTGACTCTCACACTGCTCGTCCCGAAAATGCAAAGTCATGTCAGTTTACTGAAATACTGCTTTGAATAATGTGCGTTGCATAATTCCAAATATTGGAGCAAATTTAGTTTCCACTCGCTTCTATCAGGAAAGGTGGGGTTAAAGTGTCATTTGAATCGATAGATTGCAATGATAAAAACAAATGTCGCCAGGAAGGGTTATGTAATCGTGTGGACTATTCAGGCTTAGTATTTCTCCGGTTATGAATGGAACTTTCCTGGGCTACTTGATTGATTCCTATGATGTATGGCATGCTAGATTATGACATGTTAGTAATGGATATATTAAGAAAATGCAAACTCTAATGTAAACTCTAGGCCTTATCAATAATATTGATTATTCAGGCTTAAGTAAATGTCAAATATGTGCCACTTTTAAGCTAACTAGAAAGACATGTGGCTCAGTGACTAGAGAAACAAAACTGTTAGAATTTATTCATTCCGATCTAGGAGATTTGAAACAAACTATGATTAGAGGGGGTAAGAAATTTTATGTGACCTTCATTGATGATTATTCTAGGTTCATTAGAGTTTACTTGCTTAGAAATAAAGATGAAGCTTTGATATGTTCTTAAGCTATAAAGCTGAAGTAGAAAATCAACTTGATAGAAAAATCAAAAGGATTAGATCTGATAGAGCCATTACATCCCTTTAAATGATTATTGTGAAAATGAAGGAATAATTCATGAAGTGACTCCTCCTTATACCTAAGTCAAATGGAGCTGCTGAAAGAAATAATAGGACTCTTAAAGAGATGATGAATTCTCTACTTGTTAGTGCTTCAGCTCTTGGTAATCTGTGGGGTGAAGTTATATTGTCTGCATGTCATCTACAAAATAGAATTTCATACAAGAAAACTGGTAAGACATCCTATGAGTTATGGAAAGGTCATGCACCTAACCTTAAATATTTGAAAGTGTGAGGGTGTCTTGCCAAGGTTATGCTAACTGATCCTAAAAAGAGGGAAATATGATCAAAGACTTCTGATTGCATGTTTATTGGGTATGCTAGTAAAAGTTCAACTTATAGATTTCTGGTTTTGAAAAGTGATGTTCAAGAATGCAACACTATTATTGAAACAAAAAAATGACAATTTTTTTTAACATATTTTTCCACTTACTGAAAAAATTTCTCATACACCCACAATGAGGATGATATAGAAAACTCATATGATGAACATGTGCCCACTACTGTGGATGATATGGAAAGCTCTCATGATAAGTTGAGAAGGTGTAAGAGACAAAGAAAGATGTTTCATTTGGAGATGATTTTTATAATTATTTGATTGAAAATGAATCATCCTCTTATTTTGAAGCGATTTCTTTCTCTGACGCATTACTTTGGAAATAAGCCATTAAAACTGAGCTTGACTCTATTTTAAAGAATCAAACATGGGAGTTAGTCGATTTACCTTAAGAAGCAAAACCTATTGGTTACAAGTGGATTTTCAAAAGAAAATATTTGCCACATGGTTCTATTGAAAAATATAAAGCTAGGTTAGTAGCCAAAGGTTTTTCACAAAAACAAAATGTTGACTATTTTGATATGTTTGCTCCTGTTACTAGGATTTCTTCCATTTGTATTTTGATTGCTTTGGCTTCTATTCATAAACTTTTTATCCATCAAATGGATGTTGAAACAACTTTTTTAAATTGAGATTTAGAGGAAGAAATTTACATGTTACAACCTAAAGGTTGTATTACACCTGGACAATAAAATAAAGTTTTTAAATTGAACAAGTCTCTATATGGTTTAAAACAAACACCTAAACAGTGACATGAGAAATTTGATAATGCTTTGTTGAAAAACGGGTTTTTATTTGTTGAAGTGAATAAATGTGTATATACAAAGTGTATATACAAAGTGTATAAAAAAAGAATGTGTAATCATTGCATTGTATGTAGATGATAAGTTGTTTTTTGGCACTAGCCTAAGTGTGGTACATAGTTCCAAGAGATTTCTAGGTTCACAGTTTGACATGAAAGATATAGGTAAAGCTAAGGTAATTTTAGGTGTAAATATCACAAGGATGGGTGATAGTATAATGCTATCACAAGAACATTATGTTGAGAAAATACTCAAGAGGTTCAAACATTTTGATGCCAAACATGTGAGTGCCTCTTATGATGCTAACACCCATCTAATGAAAATCGAGGTGATCCTGTGGGCCAAGCTGAGTATGCACAGATTATTAGGAGTCTGATGCATTTGATGAACTTTTCTAGACCAGACATAGCATATGCGGTGTATAAATTAAGTAAATATACACATAATCTCAATAATGATTACTGGAGTGCATTAGCTAGACTAATGAAATACTTATGGGGTACCATGAACTATGGTATCCTATATAGTAGATTTCCCATTGTGTTGGAAGGATACAACGATGCTAACTGGATCTTTGATTCAAATGAGATAAAATCCACAAGCGATTTTGTCTTTACTTTGGGAGGTGGTCCTATTGCTTGGAAATCATCTAAATAAACCCTCATCGCTACTTCTACCATAGTGTCATAATTTATAGCTCTTGAATCTGTTGTGTAAGAAGTCGAAGTGTTAAGGAACTTCCCGTCGAATTCCCTTCGGGAAAATCATCAGATTGCCAAGAATATCGATCGCAAAGAATAAAGCATTCAATGGGAAAACAAACACATTCGGTTTCAAGACATGAGGTCATGGAAACAAATTGCTAAAAGATGGAATTATTTCCATTGACTATGTAAAGTCGGAAGTGAATTTGGCAGATCCTCTAACTAAACCATTAGGAAGAAAATTAATTTTGGAAACATTGAGTGAAATGGGACTTAAGCCAATGTGAGATTAGCAGTGATGGGAACCCAACCTTTATGATTGAAGATCCCAAGAAGAAGGTTCATATGGGTAATAACAAGTCACTTACTAATCCTGCTAGCACCGACAAAAATGTTCCTTCCTATGGTGTGGTTATGGTGCTGGAATGCAGAATTTAAGAAGATGAGTAATACTCTTAATGATTTCATATCACTTATGGGTGGTACATATAAATGCAATATGCACTTGATGAAATCACCTATATAAGTGTGGAGTGGAGCCGCTCCCATGAAATCGTATGGAAAAATTTCTAGAGCACTTCTGAAATAATCAAGAACGCAGATGGCCCAAAGCGCACAAATGCAATAGAACAAGAATCGTGATGGTGCCGATGATAAGGTCTCTAATCGACAATCAAGAGTAATTCTTGTTCATAGGCTTGCAAGCTTCACCAATACTCTATAAATTAAATCTTATTCATCTACAAGCTGTCTATATTTCATCAACACCAAATTTAAGCGACTTACACCTTCTTCCATATTTCAAACAAAGTGTTTTAAATTAAAAAAATTTTAATATAACCTTCTTTTTGAAAAATGTGGGGGATTGTTAAACAATAGTTTTTCAAAAAGGTCTTGTCCCACATGGAAAAAAGATAAGAGTCTTTATTGGATCAATATACTAAAACTCATTTATGGGCTTGTATATGACTTGAAAAGGGGGAATTCCTCACGCACACAAGATGTGAAACCCCGAGAAAATCCAATTTTCTCATAAAGGGCAAAATCATAATTTCGGTAAAAATCAAAAAAATTTTCTAGATCTCAGATAATGAAACGGATTTCACCGTTAGAATCGTTTCACAAAATCTAGCTACCACGTCGATTTTCGGGCCGAATTCCGAGATACCGGAATTTGCACGCTGAGGAAACGAGCTTCACGTGACACATGGCTTAAAATTTGAGTGGCACACGTTGTGCCACGTGTCAGCTCCGGGCTCAATCAACTCAGCCAAGGTGGGACCCACGTTGACACATGGCATGATGCCATTGACAGAAAAGTCGGCGGTGGGCGGGTTTAATGGATAGGAACCCCAACCAACGAGGTGGACACGTGGGCAATGCGAGATAAAAAGAGGATTTTCTTCTCCACCTGCCTCGCACGCGGCAAAGGAGCGAGTAGTTCAGTTTTGCAAAACAAGGATTTTTGTGAGAGAGAATGTGCAACTTCTCTCTAGGATTCCTTGGTCAACCGCCTGACGCTTTCTGCCAAGAAGCAAAGTGGTTCTACATTTAATTACACGCTGGCATTCAAAGCCAGAGTTTTCGGCAAAACTCCGTGAGGTAGGGGTTTGCATTCTTACTTGTTTTACCCTTTGTTTAAGTGTGTTTATGATGCTTGAGTTGATTAAGAGGTCGTTAGTGGTTTGCTTGACGGCCCCGAAATCCTGGACCGAATTGTTGGAATTTTTAGCCTACTGAGGAGTTTAAAGGATACCCAATGACCGTTTTGGGCAATTGGTGGTATAAATTAAGTAATAAATTATGTTTTTGGTGAGTAGAGATCGAAATTGATGGAATTTAGTTCCACAAAGAAGAACCGAGGTTGGATGAGTGGGCTGCCCACGGACAGCCCACGTGCTCTGTTTTGGGACTGTAAAAACAGTCCCGAGTTTATGTGAAATGGACCATAAATGTCCATGTGTTTTGGTATGAAATTGTATGAAATGAATGGCTTGTGTTGTATAGGAAAAGATAGGTTAATGTATGTTTGATGTTAACATGATGTCAATTATGGAATATAATCGGTGTGTATAGCCACTGGAGATGAAATCTTACCGCTTCGGGCGAGCCAATTAAAAGTTAAGGATCCATATCAATAATTACATGTGGTGTGAATAAAATTTGAGAATATATGCATAAGTGATATATTTGTATAAAAATGATTGAATGGTATAATGCATTTCCATATGCACCAAATCCTTAGAAATTAGGTGTGAGTGCATGACATGAATTTTCCTAAAACGACACGATTGCGAAAGGAATTTCACAGATGATTTTCTCCAAAAATAGTTCTGGAGACTATCCAACAGATCATTCAGTGATGAGGACTATGACTGCTTCGAGTAGTTTCCAACACATTCGCCTGAGGGTAGTCCCATCTTTTACCGAATTCGAGAAATACTTCAAGAACAACAAGTTTTGTTTTGAAAATGATATTTTTCTCATATACGGCTTAGGGGTAAGTGTGAGGGAATCTGGGAGGACTCGAGACATGGAATGGGCATGTAGACATTCAAGTAGCATCACGCATTTACTTGGAGTGTGTTTAAATTCGGCATTGCATACGCACTTAGCGAGAACCCATTTAGGGTGATTCCACCATCATGATAGCCTGCCCTCGCTGAGGGAACATTTTTCGTGCACAGAGGGCGCCGAGAATATTTTACTCTTCTTAGAGACCGATTTTGTTGTCGGGTTGTGGCTTTGATGTTTTTGGATAATATGTATTAGAATTATAGATTTTAATATGTATTTGTATTAAGAGTAATGTATAACTCTTGAACCATGTGAGATAGTTGGTTGGTTATTTTTGATGAGAAATGTTATAACTCATGAACTATTGGAATATAGTAGGGTATATGTTGATGCAGGGGCCCAAGAGGCCATTTTACTCAGGTGTGTGTCTCGTAATACGAGACGTGTAGATTTTCCTCGTGGGCCGACTTCGGCACAACCCGACCCCGGTTTCGGCTTACAGCCTTGGTATCGAGTCGAGGTAAACGACACTGGCTTCCAGGTGCATTTATAAGTTTAGTCCTCGAGTACCACCTTCACAAAGATGGTATCAGCTTAGGTATACGAATACCTAGGGATCGAGTTTTGCATCCATCACGACTCTGTGGTTCGATGTGTGGTTAGGTATGTGGATTACCTAGACAATCACTGACAAGATTAGAACACGATGCATGTGTTTTATGTGTGATCATGTGATTGTTCATGTAAATCATTGCATATGTATGAACGGGTGAGCATAACCTGAGTCGTTATGTGTTGTGTGATTGTATGCTTAGTGATTAGCACATAGGAAAAAAAAAGATGATGTGTTTGAAAATTTTGGAGTTTTATAAAGGTGTAAAACTGAAAAAAGAAAAATAAAATGAAATAAATTTTAATAAATTTATTTGTTTATTTGCAATAAAATAAACTTTATAAATTCTTAAGGCCAACACTGTGTTAGCATGAGAACAGAGGTGGTTGAGGGGAAATTTCGACAAAATGGTCCAAAATTTAAATGAAAAAAATGAGAGAAGAAAATTGTTTTCAAAGTTTTACAAAGGTGTAAAATCAAGAAAATAAATAAAATAAATTTTTATAAATTTATTTGGTGTTTCGAAGATGAGAAAATATATATATATATATATATATATATATATATATATATATATATATATATATATATATATATATATATATATACGTGTGTGTGTGTGTGTGTGTGTGTATGTGTGTGTGCGTGTGTGTGTGTGTGTGTGTGTGTGTGTGTGTGTGTGTGTGTGTGTGTGTGTGTGTGTGTGTATTTCAAAAGCTTTCCAAAGAGCGTAAATGAGAAAAAAAAAGTATGAAAAACGAAAAAAAGTGCAGAACGGGTCAAGAGTCGCTTCAACTCGTGTCACAACACAGCGGAAATTTATATTGTGACACAAAGAAGTTTTGTGTGTGAAGTGGTTTGTTACGTGTCACAATACAAAATCAGACAGGATTTGGCAAAGAGGAGGCTTGATGTAATGGAAAGTGTATTGCAACATGGTACAGTGTATTGTAAATTAGGTAGCAGTAGTGTGTCACAATACACCAAGTGTATCAGGATTGTGAGAGGCTTATTGGCCGGGAATCAGACAAAGACAGTCAGATTGCGGATCGAGAGAAGGGTTTGGCTAGTGAAGGATTGTATCGCAATACACAAAGAAGGTATTGTGACCAGAGGTCGGGTTTTGAGGTATCAGTCACAATACACCAGGTATTGTGACAGTCACGAGGCTAGGCAAGGGATCAGGTCGCAATACAAGGCGCAGTGTATCAGGACAGAGAGTCGGGTCATTTGAGCTCAGACACAATACACCGTAGTGTATCAGGATGTGCACAAAGGCAATCGTTTCGCCACCGCTCGACACCGGTTCACAAAAATTTTCGAAAAAAAAAAATGAAATAAAAATTTTTTTTTTGTGAAAAATAAAATAAAATCAAATAAAATGAGATAAAATTTTAAAAATGAAATTTTCAAAATAAAATTTTTGTCAGATAAAATGATTGCATTATTTGAATTCTCGATATGGATGAGATGACAAACACTCCAAGAAACAGACCGACCTTAGTCAAGGTCATGTCTTACACCTGGCCTCGAGAGGTGAGGTTACTTGGTGCACGTGGTTGGATTTAGACAAGGCATGGAATTTCGGGACGAAATTCTTTTAAGGATGGGAGAATGTAAAACCCCGAGAAATTCCAATTTTCTCATAAATGATTAAAATCGTACTTTAAAACCAAATTTTTCAGATCTTGGATGATCTAAACAGATTTCACAGCTTGAATGCCTCACAAATCTAGCTACCATCGCGATTTTCAGATCGAATTCGATACCGACTCAGACGCTTTTCGAGGAGCTCGTGTAGACACATGGCAAAAATTTGAGTTGCACATAGTGTGCCACGTGTCAAGCTCCAGTTCAATCAACTTGAGCTAAAGGTGGGACCCACTTTGACACATGGCATGATGCCATTGGATAGAAAAGTCACAGGGAAGGGTCGAGCGGATAGGAAATCCTCTCAACCAACGAGGTGTGGACATGTGGCAACGTGAGAGACAAAAAGAGGATTTTCTTCTCCAATTTGGCTCACACGCAAAGTGAGTGAGGGAGAAGTTCAGTTTTGCAATAATGGTGGATTTTTAGAGAGAGAAGTGCCACTTCTCTCTAGATTCCGGGTTCGACTGTCGGACGCTTCGCCAAGAAGCAAAGTGGTTCTACATCGAGGACTACACACTGGCATCCTGCCGGAGTTTTTGACAACCCGTGAGGTGTGGGGTTTTCATCCTACTTGTTCCACCCTTCTGCTTAAGTGTGTTTATGATGCCTGAGCTGACGAGCCGTGGAGTGGTATCACTCCATCCCCAAAACTGGACCGACCGTTGAATTTCGAGCTCATTCGAGGAGTTTAAAGGACACTACCTGACCGCTTCGGGGCAATTGCGGTATAAATTCAAGCATTAAATCTGTTTTGGTGAGTAGGAGACCTGAATGGATGTGGAATTTAGTTCCGCAGTTAGCAATCGAGGTTGGATGAGCCGCGCCCACTGACAACCCACGTGTTCGCTGACTATAAAAACAAATCTCCGAAGTTTATGTGAAATGGACCATAAATGTCCATGTGTTTTGGTATGAAATTGTATGAAATGAATGGCTTGTGTTGATAGGAAAAGATAGGTTAATGCATAAGCTTGATGTGTTAACATGATGTCAGCTAAATTATATGGAATATAATCAGGTGTATAGGCCATCGAGATGAAATTGTGATTTGCTCAATTATAAGGGAATATAATTGTGTATAGGCCATTGAGATGAAATTATGATTTGCCCAAGTGAGCTAATTGGGGTGTTGATTGATCCATATTGTCAATTACATGTGGTGGAATGTAAATTTGAAAGAATATATGCATAAGTGATATATTTGTATAAAATGATTAATGGCATAATGCATTTCATATGCACCAGGTAACCTAGAAATTAGGTGTGAGTGCATGACATAAATTTTCTGAAAAACGAACATGATTGCAAAAGGAATTTCACAGGATGATTTTCCGGAAAATGGGGTTGGGAGACAGTCCAACAGATCATTTGGGATGAGGACCATCACTGTTTCGGGAAGTTCTCCAACATATTCGCCTCGGAGGGTAGTCCCATCTTTTTACCGAATCTCGGTAGTTTATTTTCAAGAACAACAAGTTTTGTTTTGAAAATGATATTTTTGTCATACATGGCTTAGGCAAGTGTGAGGAGCCTGCGAGGACTGAGACATAGGAATGTGGGCATGCAGACATTCAAATAGATCACGTATTTACTGAGTGTTTGTTTAAATTGAGCATCGTGATATGCACTTAGGGTGGAGAGTAACCCATTTAGGTGATTCCACCACGCAAGGAGTAGTTCACTCCTGGCCGAGGGAACATTTTTTCAAGTATTGCGCTGAAGACGACTCTTCTAGAGACTCGATTTTCAAGAAAGCCGGGTCGGGCTTATGTTTTGATAATATGTATTAGAATTATAGATTTTAATATGTATTTGTATTAAGAGTAATGTATAACTCTTTGAAAACCATGTGAGATAGTTGGTTGGTTATTTTTGATGAGAAATGTTATAACTCATAACTATTGGAATATAGTTGGGTATATGTTTGATGAGTGTTGATGTAGGGGCCCAAGAGGTCATTTTACTCAGGTGTGTGTTCGTAATACGAGACGTGTAGATTTTTCGCGGGTTAACGGGTAGTCAATGGACCCCTGGGTTTTGGGGTGTCACACAAGAAATGGACCGAAAGCCAGATTTCAATGCAAATCGATGGATCCTCCCTCCCACGACATGTTTCGATTTGCTCCAAAATTCTTTTGTGGTTTTATTTTGCTTCGGGCTAAAACCTGGTTTTTGATGATTTAAAAAATCAAAAATATCCAAGTCATAAAATCACAGTTAATTAGGCATTGATTTCAATCTTAATGGCCAACAGTTATAAGTTTGAATTTCAAACCAATTGCTTCCTATAAATTGAGACGAGAGTTGAAAAATCTTTTTTTTTTCCATTCCATTCTTCCTCCCTCTTATCTCCTCTACTATTCTTGGTCCAGATAAAACATCTAAAGAACTGTTGTACCCTAGGGAATAAAATTCCTAAAGGCAGTATACGAGTACACGACTCAGTTTGGTACACGTTTTTTTCTTCTATACAAAGATTCTGCTACTGCAGTGTTGTTTCCTATAAATTGAGACGAGTTCTAGAGTTGAAAAAAACTTTTTTTTTTCCATTCCATTCTTCCTCCCTCTTATCTCCTCTGCTATTCCTAGTCCAGATAAAACATCTAAAGAACTGTTGTACCCTGGGGAATAAAATTCCTAAATATGCGATACAAGGGCCACCCGCCTTATACACACGTTCTTCCATAAGCACAGATTCTACTATCGCAAGGCATTCGCCGATCACATTCCGTACCTCTAGATTCGCTATTGTTCCGACTAACATTGCCTATATTTCTCGGTTCAAGCATTTTGCTTCTCTACATTCAAAATTCATGTGTTTGGTTATAATGTACCGACTTAGTTAAGGCAAAGTAATCATTTAGGCCCATGTGGAGAAAAAAAATCCATGTGAGGTGCGGTCTCATCAAGGGGGAAAAAAGTTGGACACTCGTGGATAAATGAGGGACAAGGATGAAAATTTTGGTGATAACCTTAATTAAATAAATATTAAAACTTTCATTTTAAATCTAACCTAAAATTAATTAAATTAATATTAGATAACAATTTAGGCTAATAGTTTTATTTGGCTTTTTATTTTTACTTTTTTGCATTCTATTGTTTCTTGGAAGTGGGATAAAGTTTATTATTATTAATTTTTTTAATGTTCTGACGTAGCACGCTTTTTTTTCTTTTTTTTTCCCTGCTTTCTTTCTTCCTTCCTTCCTTCGTCCCCTTTCTTTTGCACTGCTTCAAGCCCTAAAGTCCGGTGGCAACAGCCAGCTTTGCAACAACGCAACTAGTAATGCAACGCATCATGGCTTTGCTTCGACCCCTATTTTTCTTCAATTTTTTTTTTCCTTCCTATTTTTCTTCCATTCTTCAAACAAAAATATCCATCATTTTGGTGGATATTTTAGTGAAATTTCGGTGATATTTCACCAAAAAATCATCATCTCGTCTCAATCCATACATTTTTTTTGTCGAAATTTCTCTTAATTGATAGAAATTTCTGCCCTTTAAAATATCTTTTACATATTTGGTCGAAAAATCGACAGTCACATAAGGAGTCCCTTTGAAAATCGTTTTCCTCTAGATCTATTGAAGGGTTTTGAGAATTTTCTTGTGATTAGGTTTAAGTTTCAATTGTTGTTGGGTTTGTTTTTTAAGTTGGTGCTTTTGTTTCAAAATTTGAAGCATGATATTTATGTTAAACATGGAAAAACATAGAAAATTAACGAAGATTCAATCTTGTATACCCACTATTTGTTGTGTAGAAAAAGATAGATAAATAAGTCGAAATATAGACTCCGTTCATGAAATTTTTGGAAACTCGATTTTTGTTAGCTTCCGCAACTGTCAAACAAACAAAGGAACAAAAAATTGAAGTAGAAAGTCGGCTGTCCCGAAGAGTTTTGAATTTTTACTTGGTATGGTTATTTGGTATGAAATTTTATTTGCTATTAACATGGTAAGTAAGAAGTTGCAATTTAAATTTATATGCATTGACACTACAACAAAGGAATTGGAAGGTGTAATGTTATTTTTTGAAAAATATAGAAATAAAGGATTTTAATCCAGCATGAATATTGTCAAAAGCCTTGCATTTGATATGAATATAGAGTCAATATTTCTAACAAAACATTGTGTTTTTAGGAAAAAACAATTTAATGAAAATGATCATGATAAATAAATACAATTAGCTAAGCAGTCCTTTAAAGTTAATTATTTCTTAGTCGTTATGGATATAACAATTGCTTCTTTGAAAAATAGATTTGAGCAATTAAAGATAACTGAAAATATTTTCGAATTCTTATTTGATTCAAAAAAGTTGAAGTCGTTGGATGATAATAAATTAAGAGAATCTTACACTAATTTTAAGACTACTTTTTCTCATAATAATTTGTCTGATGTTGATGCAAATGACCAAATAAAAGTAAATGACCTTAACAAAAATAGAAAATGACTTCATTAAATGTGTTAATGTCAAGACTTGAAATTCTCGAGTTTGTCAAAGTTGCGGATTGTTATCCAAATGTTTCAATTGCTTACCGAATTCTATTAACAATGCGGATAATTATAGCATTTATCGAAAGAAGTTTTTAAAGTTAAAGTTATTGAAATCCTACTTGAGATCGTCAATGTCACAAGAAAGATTGAATGTTTTAGCAATTTTATATATTGAGAAAAAATGTTAGAAAATATTGATGTTGACACTATTATCAATTATTTTACATCTAGAAATGCTCGAAGACAGTTTTTTATGAACATTTGTATGTTTAATCTAAAATTCGATTTTTTTTTTTAGATTGTAAATGATATGTTATTTGTTAAGTCTAATAAAAACTACCATTTACAAATAATTTTCTTTTTGTTACATACACTTTGAACTTTAATTATATACATTAGGGGCCCTTAATTATTTTGTAACTTCACCCCAGGCCTCGAAAATAGCAGGATCGACCCTGACCTCTACCAGGTCTTTCTGTAACCTCTTCTCTAGTTTCCCCATACCTCCTTTTTTATGTGTGGCTAGCTGTCTCTATACCCCTTCCAATATTGCCCATAACCTCTTCTTCTTAGGGAAGATATTACAGAACTGTTTCCTATTCCATATCCTCAAGGCTAATATGCACTGATCCTTAATTATCCGCCATATTGAGATCATTCTTCAAATGGGAGAGGATAGTTTTTGAAGGCTATTATCTGTCAACCATGCGGCCTGAAATTTAAAGTGTGTTAGAGGGGGCGAGGAATATGTACCTTGCAGATTCACTAGTATTGGTGAATGATCTGAATTTAGCTTTGGAAGGTGGCTAACTGTGGCTGCCTCAAATAAGAACTACTCCATGTTGCAAAGGGCCCCCTATCTAGTCTGGCACCTTTGAAAGTGCTTGTAGTGTTCCCTCTAGTTTAGAGGTGGGAAACGGATTAGCTCGGCTGGATCGAGCCATAGGTCAATATGGGTCGGGTCATTTGACGTGGATTGTATTCGGGCTAATGTTTTGCTAGCCCAACCCAGCCTTATGCGTGCTGTGAGCTAAAATATGCCAAAATAAGCCTAAATAATAAAAATATTGCCATCTTTGTAAATATTTAATAAAATAAAAATTTTATTTAACATATTTATAATTTATTTTATATTTTAAAAAGACTATATAACAAATTTTCAAGAAAAATAATAAATTACAAATTGTTTTTTTATTATTTTATTTTAACTATTGCTTGGTTTAGAAAAGAAAATTTTGACATAAAGGAAATATGCTACTTTCTCTGAGTTTAGAAAATGAACAAAACACTCAAAACAAGAAATCTATCAAGCAATTAAAAGATCTTTCTCATCTTTCTCTTCCAAGTATACCGAACAGAGAGTTAATGAAGTATCCCAACTGAGGGTTTCTCAAGAACCCAAAACAGATCAATCGGAGGGAAAAACACAATAGGTGAAAATGGAAACCAGAGACTGGAAATGGAAAATTTTTGAAATCTCGCTTTTTTAGACATAACATTCTGGGATTATTGAAACTGTTACAAAATGATCTTCTAAGGCAAGCGAATCTGGCGAATTTGCTCCCAACAAACGAGACAAGATGCATCATCACAAACTCGTACTTACACAAACCCAAAAAAAGAAAAAAAAATTACATATAGAAATTAATCAAAGTAATGGTTAAAAGAGAGAAAAGGGAAAACCCATATGAAGAATGTCATCCATGAACTGGGTTAATCACTGTCGTTGATCACTTCTGAAACAAAGTTATCATGTTCTTTTATATATTAATATAATATAAAAGCAAAAGAGACATGAGATGCTTGCCTTTTTTGTGGCAAAAGTGGGAATCTGTGAAAGAAAAAAAGAAACGAGCGAAGTAAAGAAGGGAGCAGAGAAAGCAAAACCCCGCTCTGATCTACATGTCTCCCCCTTGAAAACCTTGAACAAGAATCCTCTTTTCAAACCTAGATCAAAAGCTGTGTGAAGAAAAAAGTTCAACTTTTGAGGGAGCCTTTGTGTTTATTTTATTTTTAGACATACAACGGGTTCTCCTATTTACCCAATAGTCAAGAGATGATCTTCAGAGAGAATAGAGAAGGAGAGGATGACACTGGAAGTCGGTGGTGACAGCGTTGCACAAAGGTCTAAACTATAGGGTTTTGTTTCTCTAAGGTAAAACTTGAAAAGGAGAAAAGGGTCATGAAAGGCATAGAGAGATAAAGGAGAATAGGGTTAAGATTTTAGTTGTAATTAAAAAAAAAAACAGGTCAAATGGGCTAAATCGACCCGAACCTGAATGGCCCAGGCTTATTCGAATCGGGCCTAACCGCCAAACTTTCATTTTTTCGACCTAAACCACCAAAATTTTAGGCAAGCCCATTCTAGCCCATCGGGCTCAACCCATATTCCCATCTTTACTCTCGTCTAAGTGAAACAAGGACCGGAGAACCCTAAATCAATCAATTTATGATTTAACATCCACTCTAAAAAGTTGTGCTTCTCCGTTTGTCAAGCTTTCTCGGGTTGGAGACTTCCTTCGAGTTCGTGATTGAGTTAAAATCCTCCATAGTCATCCAGGGCCCTTTGAGATCAAGCACATCCTATTGGAAATCCTGCCAGAGAAACTTCCTTAAGGTTGGGTTAGGACTACCATAAGCCACAGAAATGAGCCAATTTTTATCTCCTCCTACTCCCACCTGCATGTGAACAAACTGGGGATGGATTTTTAGAACCTCCACGGGAGTATCATCATTCCAAAAAATCCATATTCCCCCACTAAGACCGACTGCTTCCACACGTAGCCATTGATCAAACCCTAGCTTGTTACAAACTCTATCCGTCTAACCACTACTTATCTTCGTTTCCAAGAGACCTATTATTTTTGGTTTGTGGATTCGGACAAGATCTTTCAACGTACAAAGGAAAGTTTGCGAGGCAGTTCAGCCATGTCTCTACTGTGGTCTCCTGAATTCTCAAAGTTAGTGGATCGTCGAAGCATTCACCAAATGGATGCAACCTGCAAAACAAATAAGAAGACAACGGTGGTGTTCCGTCGCCCTTCCGATGGCAAAGTTAGTCTTTTCAGAAGCGACTAGAACTTAGAGTCGTTAAAGATTCGATTAAAAAATCTCTGCATCGTTTTCAGACTTGCTTTTTATGGAAGCGAGAAAGGAGGATTCGGGCTTTTGGAGAGTAGACGATTTCTTCCCATAATGTTAGGGGAAAGTGGCTTTTATTTCAGGAAGGATGACTTATTCCTCCTCTTTTATAACTACCTTCCCGATATAACCGTTAGAGAGCTTTCCCTATTCTGCTAGAGGCGTGGCCGGCCTACGTGCGAACTCACACTCAGACGTGAAGAGCCGGTTGGCAACTTCGTTTAGTGGAGTTGTCAATCCGGAAAGTAAGCACTTGGGTTAAAAGGCATCCGGGATATGAGATACCCGCTCTGTACGGTTGACTGGTCGGGAGTTCGTGGGTCGGCCGGTTTCGTCCACCTCCTTCGGCACCGGCGAGGGTCACAGAGTTCCTAGGTCTGGCCGGCTTCTGTGCTCAATCCCTGGGCCTCTCGGTTAGCAAGCTGGCCAGGGGTGCTAGGCCTGGGCCCAAGGTACCCACAATGCTCTCTTTTTCCTACCGGGGAGGAAGATCATCCCTGGTCGGAAAAAAAAAAAAAAGGGACAAGGTTGATTGTCATATTATAGGGAGCAGTCTACCATTAATGCTGCTTAATTTTCAACGTAAATTTTGTAACTTTTTTGTAATTGCATTAGATGCTATTGGATCGTCTAAGTCGATCCTGAGATTTAGGAGCAGCTATAAAAGGCGAGAGGGTGAGGAGATTGGTTATCTTATCGACATCCTCGCTCCATCGTCGAGAAGATAATTGAATATTACTAAGGTCTTTGACTACGGACGGCGATGATCGTATTCGCCATTTCTAGCGCCTTCTAACCGGGGGTTAGACCAGAGATTGTATGGTTTGAGCGGAGTCGTAAATGTCCCGGGGGATCTTTGGGTGGTTCTAAAACTTGAATGGAGTCCGAGGACGCCCCTCGGTCGACTCCTTCGGACTCCTCCGTACCTCATCCTCTCCTTTCCCTTCTCTTTAGCCTCATGAAATTTCCATCTTCATCTTCCCCTCTTCTCGCTTCTCGCAAACAGCTTCTTTCAGCCCCATCTCCATCTTTCCCTTTTTCTTGGCAGTGGCGGCGGATGCCTTGCCCGTTTTTCTTTTGTATTTCGGATGTTATGAATGTTAGTTTATCATGTTGTATTATGATTGCTTGGCTACAAGCATCGCTATGTAATGCCGAACACCTTTTTGGTGCAATTAATAAAATTGTGATTTTTTAACAGCCTTGCATCTTATTACAACTGTGTATGGACATTTTACCTAAGTGGGGCTAATCGATCATAAAACTTGTTAACGGGCTGGTTCAATCGCCCGAGAGAAAGGCCCTTGGGCTTGGCCCACCTTAGATTATCGCGGCTCCTGTAGCCAACCGTCGTGATGGTCAGATCCGTGCAAGCTTATCAATACGCCAGACAAATGCACTGCAAGCCCTAGGTGACGATATATATAGATAGGCATCATTAAGCCGTACCTTTTTCCTTTCCGTGTTATTTTGATTTATTTGCTTTCTTCTCGGCGACCAACTACTACGAATAGGCTAGTTTGACCTTGCGTTTGTTCGTGAGCCATTGTTGCAGGCGCTTGCGAACTTCATTCCACAGGTAACCATAATCTCCCCTTAGTAGCGTCTATCCTTAGTTGGTGACTGGTTTCCGGCTATTAAAGGTCTGGAAGAGAGGGGACATGTTTTAACACTTATTCCGCCCGGGCGGTTATTACCTGGGCTCAAGGTATGCTTTTGTACCAATTGGGTATATAACTAAGGTCTAATATTCTTTCTCCTCCTTTGATCCGCTATGTAATGGTCTTAGGGTCTGAGAAGAAACTTCCATGAGTGGTCGCCCCTGAAAGCCTATGGGGCCTTCCGTGGGGCGTGCGATTCATTTCGTCCTAACAAATGGAGGAACTAATGGCGACGTGAAGGCAGCCGATGGTACTTAACTCTCCGGTCAATGGAGTAGGGCGGATGAGTCCACGCCATGAGAATACAACGGCGTATTTTACCCCGGAGCATCTAGTAGCCTGCCACGCCTCTGCGTCGACCATAGTTAAACGGGGCTTTTTGCACTTTACCCGCACCCTCGCCCTTATCCACCTCAACTGATTCGTATCCCAATCGCGCTGTGTGTTTAACTATCAGGTATCAACTCGATCTTCGCTGTGGAGATTTTCATAATTTACTTAGCGCCAATGAGTGGCTCTGGACAGTTCATGTTCCGTTTTGAGTCCGCGATCATAATCATTAATGGAGGCCTCCGACCGCCCACGACCGAGGCTAAAGGGGCGCATTAGTGAGGGGTCCTCGATGAGACCCCGGTTCCCCAGTCGCCATTTAATGTCAACCTATTCTCGGCCCTCGGGTGTGTAGTTGGCTTCTGGACTGGATTGTCGCCTCTATCCCAACATTTGATGTGTTATGATGTATTAATTGCTTATTATCCATGTGAAAGATCATGAGGGAAGGTTGTAAACCGGGTGGAGAAATCGGCACTGAGAAGATCCGCGATTGAAGATTTCCTCTAACGAGAGAGCACACCTGGTTTGCTTTACTCCAAGAGAACATTTCATGCAAGACACAACCCGGCTCCTTATACCCTCCCAGTTATTCCCCAGCCCTTGCCTTCTCCCGTCGTGGAGGGGGAGCACTTTGTGTTTGTCGATCCCTCATCCATCCCAGCGCCTGGTTTCTAGCGGTGCTAACTCCTCCTGTGAATCCAGAATCGAGGTGTCGGGTGCCCGGTGCACTGGGCCGAAAGCACATCGAGGTCATCCGCTCCCAGCGGGGTTCCGCCGTCCTTCCTCGCTTGGTGAGAGAGTTAGGAGTGGCCATCCTGAACGCCTCCTCCTGCCCGCGCAAGCGGCCGGACCTGCCCCCCGAGTGGTGAAGGTCAAGCGGAAAAGGGCGTCTGGGCGTCGGAACACGCCGGGGTCCAAGGGGGAGGATTTCGTACCTTGGATTCCTGCCGACACGTATGTCCTGTAGATTCGAGGAAGAAAAACGACCGAGAGTCGACGAGGGGTGCTCGATCGCTATGCCGCCGCAAGAGGAAGCAACATGTGATTTAAAGAATGAGTAGGATCCCCGCCGCCCATACCGCGGACCGAGCCTCACGGCTTACCAATGGTAAACCCGCCATCGACGGTTCGCACTGTGCAATCATCATCCCCTACACTCCCGAACTAGAGCCAACAGGTGGAGCGGAACCGGATGGGGCCGACCGATCAGAATCGAACGAGGGTGATCCGTTCACAGCACTCCGCAATCCCGCCTAGATTGGGCGAGAGCAACCAAGAAAAATCGGAAGTACGCGGCGGCTCTGGATCGCCCAGCCCATCTGGCCGAACTGTGTGATAACCCATAACTACCTTTTCCACGCAAAGCGGTGAGCCCCGAGAGTGGAGGTATCGGCCCCTGGAATGGAGGAGGTGAAGGACATACTGCGTCGCTAGGAGCCCTTTCATCGTGGAGCGTCCGCGGCCGATCAGCTAGATAATTTATATCCGCACATATACCGGGTGTCGGTAGTCGCCCAGGGCATGGGTCTTCGCGAGGATTATTTGATGACCCTCCCTGCTTCTACCACGAAAGAGGATTTTTCTCTGCATCATCACGACGAGATACAGTCCCGAATCAAGAATCTCATTCGATCGAAATGGTAAGATAGGGAGTTCCGCTTGCGGCTTTAGCGCTACATTGTTTTCTTAGCTGCTAATGGTTTTTTTTTTTTCTTTGCGTGTCGTTGCTACCGCTTGGGAAACATGGTGCCCAAAGTATCACGAGTTTGAGCTCCGACTGAGGGACGCCGAGCGACTAAGATTATATGTTCAAGAGGAATGTCAATTGAGATGCAGCGCCCTCATTAAAGAAGCGCTGAATCAAGTAGTCGCCGCCTGGAGCCTAGGGAGGCCAGAGAATTTGCCGAGAGAGCGCCCAAGTCGAGCCGAGAGACACCCACTGTCATGAGGCGGCGATGGCCAAGCACGATCGATGGGCCAAGTAACGCCCGAGAAACGTATAGAGCCTGAGTCTTGCTCAGTTCAATGTGCTCCCAGCACTGGCGGAAGCAAGTCTCAGCCGTGAGGGCGAGTCCGGAGCAATGGAGCTGGGTCGGAGGCGCTGTCTCCTCGGGCGGGGAAGCTTGCAAGAGGGCGGAAGAAGAAACCAGTCGATTGTCGAATGAGAGACATGCCTTGATTATGGAGCTCGGGACTACCAAGGATGAATTTGCTGCCTTCCGAGAAGGTCGCTAATGTAGAGACAACGGAGGCCTAGTTTGATTCCAAAGTACGATACAAGTTATCTAATTACGGCTATGGTCATGACAAGCATAACATTTGTGGGAGCAAGCCTCAGATCCCGGATGGGATGTCGGATCTTTCAATCCCGCTAAATCCAGAATTCTTCGCTCAACTCGATGCCCCTGCCACTTCGGCCGCAACCTACTCGGACCGTCGCAGTGTGAGGATCGTTCGAGAATGCACCCGCCACTACCGGGAGGTGCCGTTACTCTCCCAATAGGCCCCCGCCTCGTCTCCGATGGTGGGATTGGAGGACGCCCGTGAGTCTACTAGGATTTGAATGTTTTTATAAAGTTATACCGCTCGATGGTTGTATCAAACAATTTACTGCCTTCTTTCAAGTTTCATATATCAATGCTTGAATGTTATGCCATCCAGGTTTGCTTTGATTCTTGTTAAGTGTTTCATTTGATTGCATCTGTTAGAAATCATGTGTATCGAAAGGCATCGGGCTGTTTGTTGGGTTGTCCGGATAGGTCAGACTCGCCACCCGACTTGTAATCGACCTCACTGATGCAGATCTACGCCGGGCCGCAGGCCGAACTACGCCGCCGACTTCTGAAATTCAATTGCCAGCTAGGTGTGATCTATGCCGGGTCAAAAGTCGTTGAGCTACGCCGCCCGGACTTTGAAATTGACCAGCTAGATGCGACGAGCGTCGGGCCGTGCAAGTCGCTGAACCGCACTACTGGACTTTGAAATTTGACCGCCAAGATGTGATCTATGTCAAGGTGGCGTGGTCGCTGAACCGCACCGCCCGAACTTTGAAATCGAACAAATAGATGTGATCTATGGCCGGGTCGCAAGGTGTTAGTGAACTACGCCGCCCGGACTTTAAACGATCCATGATGTGATCTATACCGGGCCGGTGTGTCGGTAGAATCACGCCGCCTGACTTCTTGAAATTTGACCCTGTATTAATATGCAAAGACATGCCAGTAGTAGATAATAAAGACATTATTTTATTGATAATACCTTTTCAAGTGCATGGAATTCCACATTCTAGGTACAAGAGTTCTGTCTGTTTTGTCTATAGCATAGGACCCGGACTCCCCGGGTCGTGTGACTAATGATGTCCCTCCCACGGTTGGAATTTTCCCCGCCGTAGGTCCGCAAAGATTTCAAAAACTTTCTCAAGACTAGATCGCCTATTGGAAACACCCGAGGCTTCACTCGTTTGTTATAAGAGTTTGCTAAGCGGCGTTGGTAGGACGCTATTCGAATTGATGTCGCCCCGCAGCCTCATCACTCAAGGCCTAACTCTCGACTACACCGACTCTACATTTTCTAATTTGCACAAGAGCTGTCCAATGGGTAGGTAGACTGATTTCAGTAGGAATAACATCTTCCATCCCGTAGGTGAGTGCAAAAGAAGATGCCCTGGTTTTGGTCGGTCCCAGCCCTGAGCAACTGTAGTTCCTCTACCCATTTTTCCTTAACTGAGTCTAACCACTTTTTAAGGGCAATCAACAGTGGTCTTGTCGAGGCTTCACCGCTATCGCTTGGGACACCGGGGGGTGAGTACAAGTTTCTTATCTTCTAACTCCTCTGAGTCCCGATGACCTACCGGCCAAACTGTGGCCCATTATCGGATACGATTGATCTCGAGATGCCGAACAGGCAGATAATGTTTTTCCAGATGAACCGGGTGACATCTCTATCTTTGATTGACGTGAAGGCATCAGCCTCTATCCATTTACTAAAGTAATCCGTGGCGACCAACAATAGTTTTTGGGCCGGTGCGGTGGGGAACAGACCCACATATCAATCCCCCATTGAGCGAACGGCCACGGGCTAGAGATGGAAACCAAATCTTGCACTGGAGATTTCAAGATGGGAGACATTCGTTGGCAAGGGTCACATTTTTTGACGTAGTCGGCAACATCTGACTTCATAGTTGGCTAGTAATACCCCTACGTGTGAGCCCGATGGGCTAGTGTTCTTCCCCCCGGGTGATTCCCGCATATACCTTCGTGTAATTCAGCTAACACATACCGGCCTTGCTCGGGAGTAAGACATTTCAGGTATGGCCTGCCTATGGACCGTTTATAGTCGCCCGTGCCTACCGTGGAGAACCTAGCCGACTAAATCAACTTTACAGCCCCGCTTCATCATCGGGTAGTTCTCCAAAGGGATATAGAGTCATATGATCCATCCAAGACGGGGGAGCCTCCCATCTCGCTTACTTGAGTATGTAACATGGAGGAGCCCGCTGATAGTAGATCAGAGATATATTGTTTCCTTTTATCGGGCATAGAAGCTTGTACCATGCCACGTAAGGCATCTGACCTTTCATTACATCCTCCCTCAGACATGTTCAAGTTTCCAAATCCGAGAGGGTGCTTAATCTTGTTTGACTATAGAAGCATATTTTTTCCCATCTCGGTTCCCGGACTCAATTGTACACTGGTCTACAACCGCCAGAGTCGTCAATCGTGGCACTGTTAGCACCTACGAAAGTGCAAGTTCAAGTCCTGGGCTATCATGGCTTCTCAGATTCGACCGCTGGCTGAGGCGCTAAGCCTAAACGGATCGCCTCGTTTCAATCCTTTCCCTAAGAGGGGAGGCTAATTGCGCATCGATTGCCAACTCCCCGATTGCTTGTGGTTTCTCCCATCAACATAAAGGGTCCACTGTTTTCGCTCGTGCAAGTATCGCTGCGTGATTTCCCTCGCAGCGGGTCACTAAGACCGCCCTCTTGAAAGCCCCGCTGTAATCGATGCCATCGCGAATTCCATTGCCCATCTGCCATCCTTCCCGGCACGATCCGGCGATGAATCGCCCGAGCGAAGATCGCTGAAGACCACAAATCCGGACAGAGCCTCCGAAGTAATGAGGTTTCCGCCGCCGGTCCGTAGGTGATTTCGCATGCAAAGTAAAGTGGTTAGAATCAAAATTTATATCCTAGGATTCCTACCGCCGTGAGCAAAGCTACTAATACAAGATAAATGTTTAGGGTCGAACTCGGGGCATGGTTTCTTTCTTCAGACACGATTTCGAGCTTCAAAATGGTGAATCTCACTGATTAAGGGTTTTGTAAAAAGTGTGAGGTCAGATGCATGCATTGAAAGCAATGATAAAATGGAGTAAACTATGAAAGAACTTCTTTGAAGTCTCAAGCACAGGCCGGGTCAGTGGTATACCGAGGTCCCTAAGGTTCATTTCCTCAGCGCTTGGGATGATGACATATAGTCACCGAACCGGATCTTCATTTAACTTTTTAAAACTAACCCTCGCATTTTCCTTTTCGATAGAAAGCATTTACTAAACATTTATGTTCCTAAGTGAGAACTAACACCCGACCCAATTCTACGTATGTGCTCAGACACACAACTAACGGGATCGCTGATCTAATGGTAAGCATCCACGAATCCAAAAGGTTGCCAAATATTGGCCTATGAGATATCAAGGGCTTTAAACCCAAATGGCTAAGACAGAACATGGAATGACAATAAATGCTTGTATTAAAAACAGGGAGAACAAGCGTATACCTCACATCCCTAGCCTAGTAGCCCTTCTCTTCAAGGATGAGGGGGTCTAGCCAAGCATTCCTTATGTTGTCATTCTCAAGGGAGTGTTTGGTTGCTAAGAAAGTGAGAGAAAAAGAGAGAAAAAGAGAGAGACAGCGGAGAATAAAAACAAAGCACCCGTGTTTTCTTCTGTAAAATTGTCAATTAGGTCAATAGTGCACAAAATGGCTATATATAGCCTTGCAATGAAGTGAAAAACCAAAAATTCCCATGTTAACAGTATTACATCAAGGGCAAAAAGGAAAATAAGCAAAACGGAGTCGTTCTACGAGTCAGTAGGCGTAGAAATTCGCGACACAGGTACTCACAGCACGGGCGACTTTCGCCCATGCACGAAAAATTCCTCGCAGTCGCACGAAATTCGCGACATGCCCGTACTCTATTAGCTTGCGCTGAATTTACGCGATGCGCTTAAAATTTCTGCACTGAGCTTAATTTCACGCGATGCGCGAAAATTTCCGCTTCCAGACTTCAAGCCTTCGCACTTCAAACTTTCTCAGACCTAATTTCTTAGATTTGAAGGTGAGATGTTTAACTAATTTATATGCTAGACCGATTCTACAAAAATGGTATCAAGCCGTACTTAAAAACTACAAAATAGCCACATAAAGCGATCGGCGATAAAGGGACTTTAACATGCCAATTAAAGAATTGAATGATTAAGATACAAAAAGCACTCAAAACCTATAACAATGGTTCAAAATATGACTATTCGTACTAATCACACCTTCTAACCTACACATTGCTAGTCCCAGAGCAATGAAACAAAGGAAGAACATAGCTATGTGTGTATGCACAAAGAGGCGGTATTTTCAAAAAGTGTATAATTAGGGAAATGCCCCCATTTCTGTATGAAAAATCGAATGCCGCATAAAAAACCGCTTGGGAGAATAATATGGGCTACACAAAGCCAAGCATCAAGACCGTGTCCAACCCAAGGGAATTAACCTAAACTCCACCGCAGTTTATGTTTAGGGGTGATCGCTACCAACAAGCCGCTGTCGCTCCCCCCTAACTAAGCCACCGCTAATGCCTTTAGAATGTCGACCAGCCCCGAATAGAACTTGGGTCTACCCTTATTTCACACCTCTTCTGTATTGTAAGATGCAATGTTGATAGCTCAACCTCACCAAAGTCCGTGTAACGGGGATCCACCGATGACTCCCAACCAACTAAGGTTTAGGGCATCAAGTCAAAAGGATCTTTTGACCACAAACTCTTCATGCTTCACCCCGAACTCCGAATGATTTCGAATTTCCAGCACCTACAACTCGCTAAACTCTACCTATCCGCCCATGTAGTGAGCACTAAGTCGGTGGCTCCCAACCAGTTGGTTTAGGGCACCGGGCTTTAAAGGCTTCAACGTAGACCCCGACCGTGTTTCCTGCTCAAGGCAAAGTGTCACGGCTTTTCATTCTATTTTTCTTTTTCTTTTTCTTTTGGAAGACTTCATTGGTCTTTTTTTATGGGGAACCTAAACTATTGCTGTGTGGTCACCAAAGCTAAGGCCGGTTTTTGCAGCAAGGGGGGGGTTTGTATGCAACTTCTCACTCCTATCAAGAAAACTGACGTGCACTGTGTGTGGTTAGCTAACGATGGAAAAGAAAGGTTGTCTACCAGAGGCCTTCTACTAACCAACTACTCGGAAATGCATGGAATTAGTCTAGCAAACGTGGTATCATGCAGTGCTTCGACTTTTCAACTTAAGAAAGGCAAAACCACAAAAAAAGGGGCTAAAATGGTTGCAAAAGAGAAGAAAACTGGAGCTGTGTGATATATATGCCAGTGTATTTTACGAAATTTTCAGCTTTTCAAAAATGAACAAAAGTCACTAACGCACAAATGGGCTTTGCTTAAACATGCAAAGAGATAAACAATAAAATTCACCAAGATAAAAACTGGCAAAGAAATGATAATGTGTTAGCAAAATCACTTCCTTCACTAACTCTCCCCCAACCAAGAATCACATTGTCCCTCACTGGGTGGATTAGAAAATTAGTGAAGGTGAAGTGTAACCTCATCGTGGTGCGCGACAGTCATTCCATCCCGGCAGGAGACGAGATCAGCAGAGCCGGAGGCCGAGATGCCGTGAAAGTGTGCGAGTCATAAAGTAAATTTAGGGATACGAGGCAATATCGCATTCCGAAGGTGTCGGAGTGGCGGTCTGAGCATGAACTAAGGTTGGGATCGGCGGTAGGCCTAGGTGACCCTAAATTTGAAGAAGAATGGACTAATTCTACTGGAGCAAGGTCTCAAGCATGCGGCTATCTTCTCAATAAAGATGCCCGCGCTACAATGAAGCATGCGGTTGAAAATGTACTGCACCGCATCCATGATAGCGCTAAAAAGTCCCGGTGGTGAGGCGGGGATATGCCACAAAGGAGCAGAGGATGAACCAATGGCCGCCAGGAGATGGGCACTGGAGGGGACAAAGCGCCGGGCGACTAAAATGAAGCAGATCTCGTAGGCGAGGGGCCAAGCGCACCGAACCCGAGGGGGTGCATCCGAATCGAACCCCAGCCGGCACGCCCTCAGGATGGCCGCTATCTGGGGTATGGTGCTCGCTTCAGATCGCCCTCAACATCGTGAGGCCGGCATGAAAATAATGGCACACCGCTCGATCCAGAAGTCATGACATCAAATCTCCCGCTTGCCGACCGTGGCTCTATAAGGAACCCGATATGTCATGACCTCTGGCATAAGAGTCTCGGGAAGCAGGCGGATGACCACCGTTGCAAACCCTCATGATGGACCTGGTCTCTAAATGCCGGAACAAGGAAGTTATGATTACCACAGGTCAACCAAAAATCCTCGTAAATCCAGATAGAGCCTCAGAATGGCTCTCTTCAGAGAAGGTGCCAAGCGGGAATGTGGATGCTAATGAGTCTAAAAACTCATTAGATTTTAACCATTTTTCCGAGTTTATTATGAGATAAATGTTGATTTGTTTGAAGAAAAGTGGATAATGACCAATTTCATATTTTGCAGAACACAAAGATAGAATCAAATTTTTGAAGTAAAATCCGTAAGAAATCATCATAGCTATAATTGAGGTCACGACCGGAAATTTAAGTCGCGACAGAATGCTCGCTGGTTGTACCATTCCCGTCACGACATCAACAATTTATTTAAGAAGAAACCGGAAACTTGAACAAGTGAAGTCGTGGATCAAAAGGAGGTTGGCGAAGCAAAGAAACGGTCGACTAAAGGAAACAATCAAATGATGGAATTCATGTTGCGACATCACTTGATGTTATGGCACCAAAAGGATATGAATGATGTCACGACACTACTCAGGTTGCGCAAAGAACCGTCGGCGCCAAATGAGAGAGGTCTTTGTGAAAAGAAAGAGGTTGCAACCGGTTTTTAAATACGGCATTTCCATCGTTCACGATCACCACAGTCGCGGCGTTAAAACGTGGAAGATTTAAAGTGCAACCAAAGATAGAATTTGAGGAATATGGTTTGAAACTCGTAGCCCAATCAAGCACTCGCAAGGAACTCAACTCGCACCTTTTACAAGTCAAGGATCGGGAACGATGTCGCGAATTACCAATTTAGGTCGCAACCTCAAAGAAAAGCCATGAAGAAATGATGTCACGACATAACCAGGTCACAATTTTAGAAAATAAGTGGTAAGGAAATTAGCTTTTAACGTATATCCATGCAAACCTAAGAAAAGGAATGGGTAAGAAGAAGTCAGACATCATCATGATGTCGCCGGCGACAAATCGAAGACATGAAGACAAGAAGATCACCGGGCATCAATAATTTATGTTCAGGCGGGAATCCCAGAGTCACAACATGAAGTCATCATACAACAAAGAAAAGTACGAAACTAAAACCGACGCACAACCTCGTGGAGCTTCGGAGAGGCGTTATGGCCGATGTCGCATATGCAATCAGCCCGCTACATCAACACCAAGGAATATCGAGCCAATGAAGTCGCGACATCATTAAAACAGCGTCGCAATTAATCAAAGTTGTTGTAAAGACAAGTGGTTGCAACTTAAAAGAAAGAGGTCGCGGCGATCATGAAGCGATCAAGACAAGTCCATGTCGCGACATCAACTTGGTCGCGACGTGGGGCGCCGTGAGTTAGGCTTTTTCTTTGGATTTCCACGGAGCATTTTGGGATTCGGCCCGGATTCTTTTACGATTATCAATAGATAGCTTTAAAATAGTAAGCGCCGTCTTACGCTCTGACAAAGGAAACGAAGAGGAACTCAGTGTATATTTTAGAGTAGAATTTTATTTTATTTTATTTTTAATTTAATTTTTCGGTTTTGAATATGCGAACTGTGCAGAAACGAGTAGAGCTGGATTTTTAGATCTGTTATTTTTCTTAAGTATTGCACGAAAATTCTGAATTCTAGACAAATTTAAAATTCATTTCTTCCTGATTTTATTACCCAATTATAGTGAACGTATGCGTGATCGGTGCGCCATTTCTTAGTCATGTCTGCGATGTCCAGCAATACATAGATTTGATTTACATTTGAATTCTGATCTTTCTGCACAATTCTGAAATTAATTTGGGTTGATTTTACTTAATCGGTGTCGGTTTAATGGACCGTTAATAAGTAGTACCTAGTACCGAGTTGAGGAATGTATCTTACTGCAGTATCGGGATGCCCTGCGTGACACGAGACGGAGATTCTTGAGAGTTGAGAGCAGTGCACTACGGGTATGTTCATTTACCATTGAGCTAGCGAGCTCACGAGAATTCATTTTGATAAATCCCGTTGGCTCATAATTGAAGTGAGGAGGGGTGTATTTAACAATATAAATAATCGGAAGTTCACCTTAATCTGAGTAAGTTTAATCCAGAGTGTTAGCTCGAGATCTAATCAAGGAAGGGACGAACCCATAGATCCCGAAGGTTGAGCCACTAATTGAGTAGTATAAATTTTAGGAAAATCCTTAGAAGGTAAAGCAAAGTTACAACGTCAGCAGTAGGTGTGAAGTATTGAGAAAGAAAAAGCACCCGAGGATCTTGCAAGAAAATTGGAATCTGGTATTTGGTTAGATCTTGTATTCGAGAGAAGCAAATATATCTAATCGGTGAATATGGAGAAAATCAATTCAAATAATTGGGAAATCTTGAATGAAAAATCAGATCCATGCATAAAAGCGAGAGCAATGGATTTTAGTCTTCGGAATTGGTATTCCATTGTATTTCATTGATGGTTTCGTTTCTCACGAAGCGATTCAATCCATTCTTTATAGACATTTTATTTTTATTAATTTACTTTTGTTTAGCAATACGAATATATTAAATAGTATGAGATTTTTAATTTGTGTTGTTTAGATGAAACCTTCGTATGAGTTTGAGTCCAAATAGTATGAAATTTTAGTTGGGAGTAGTTGATACGTAATTCGCTATCAGTAATCTTTGTGGGAATGATACCTGGACTTATATTCAGATTTTACTACTTGTATGACCTGTGCACTTGCAGTGTCATAGACTTGACCCTTATTTTTAAATCATGAAAAATTAAGAGAAAACTATTTTATCAAGAAAAATTATCCAAAGTAACATGTATGCAAGATAAGTGTAAGGCTCTTGTAATTATGTTAATTTGAGGGTTTTAATCCCATATAGAAAAGGCAAAGCGGTTGCCTTAAATGTGATAGATGAGGGCATGCTGCGGGAAGGTATCGCTGAATAGGATAGACCGTGACATGTCAGGAGACAACAAATGAACCATCTCAGGCGGGGATGTGGCCATGTCTGTAATCTGAGGTGGAGAGGACCATAGATAAATTAAAAGTAGCGGCTATGTCGGCGACTCACCCGAGTCCACAGGCGTGAGTAATCTTGAAGTGAATCACTATGGGATTGGCCGCTCCCCCGGATGTCATGGTGTGATAAAATTCGATGACCACCCGGGGGTAAAAATACTACCTCAGGGTAGTAAATGGCTCAGTGCAGGTGAACTAAGACGCATAGAGTCTGCGAGTTAAGATTCATTTGACCAATCTTGGGGAGATCATAGTAAGTCTGAGACCTGAATCTCCCTAGCAAACCGATCTAAATTCTCGGGAATTGGATTGCGGTGGAATATTGGCCTCCGGATCCTCGAGGTGGGTGTCGCTGAGAGGCGCCTCCGGCCCGGCCAGTGGTATTGTGGGGGCTCGGACTCAGAGCGGGAGGGCTCCTCTAGGCCAGATGTCCGAGCCCGTTTGGAAGGCGGGGCCCTTCGAGGAGGCCAAGGGTGCACAGGAAAGGGGGGAACATGGCCCACTCTCGTATTGTACCTACGAGGAGAAGGATCAGCACCAGGCACCCGGTGTGGCGCGAGCATCGGCCCCCGGGGCGGGGCCGGCGGCATCGGTAACGGCCGGCGGGCGGTGGTGGGGCGACGGCAACGGCGACCATGACGGCTGGTGGTGGTAGGCGGCCGGCGCTGTCGTTGATTACCGCACCTTGGAGTGTCGAAGGCCGCCCCCAGTGCGAACCATGGCTTCTGAGGCGTGGTGAGGGAAGGGGCGCGAGCCGGCTGACTACGCGGGAAGGTGATCGAAGGTGATCAAGATATGAAAATGGGGGTATTTAAAGAGAGGATGTAAACGAAGGGCGGCCAAAATTTCGTAAGCCCGATTTTCGTGCGTGCTTTGAAATTTCAACGAGCACCAAATTTCGCTCGGGCGCCAAGAATTCGTGGTGCCAAATTTAATGGCCAGGCCCCACATTACCCTCTGTTGTACCCTTCCCTAGATAGAACTCACCTGCAAGATAAATAAGGTAAGAAATTAGTTAAAATAACAAAATTTTAAAACTAAGCTAAAAAAAACACAAAGAAAAATTTATCTTCAAGAAATAAAAACAATATAAAAACAAAATTTTTAGGTGGCAGTTTGGTCTCAGTGGAGACCAAGCTGACCCTAGAAGTAACAGCCCAGTTCAAGGAAATTCGAAGGGAATCTCCTCCTTATGCAGTGTCTTTGGCGGCATAGGGCTTCGCTCTTTGCCCGTTGACCTTGAACCTCTATTATCCTTTGTATTGAGCAAGTCAGGCCATTGGGGTATGCGTGATGGATAGTCAGATGGTCGATCCATCTTGATTTGAGCTTGCGGGAAAAGGTGGAGTTTGGAGTCATAGAGTGAAACTTGGTCTCCACGGTTGAAGTTCTTCTAGGTTATGGTGATCATGCCACTTATTTAATTTGTCGCCGCAATTTCGGGTGAAGTAGGCGTCATTCCTCGACTCTTAACTCATTGATATCAAAGCAGTCTTTTTAAGGCACACTCTTCCCATATCGAGTTCAAATTTTTATTACCAAGCCTTATATTCAATTTCCACAGGTAGGTGGCATGCCTTGCCATAGACTAGGCGATAGGGGCGTCGAGATGGTCTTATATGTCGTTTTGTATGCCCGAGAATGCAGAAGCGAAATTGATCCTTCTGTTCGAGTTCACTTGCTTTCATTGATATGGTTTTGATTTCCTGTTGGCTAAGCTCCCACTTGGCCCGCTGATGCGAGGATGATAAGGGGTTGCCACTTTGTGCTTGACACCCATACTTAGATAGGAGATTCTCAAAGATTTGTTGCGAAATGTAAGACCCCCATCATGATTATGGCTTTAGGGACCCCCAATCTGGAAAAAATGTTTTCTTTAAAATTTCAACATCGCTTTTGATGCGCTGCCCTACAAGGCCTTTGCTTCCACCATTTTGACACATACTCAACTCCGCCCAAGATGTAAACATATCCGAAGGAATGAGGGAATGGTCTCATGAAGTCGATGCCCCTGACGTCGAATAGCTTCGACAACGAAGATAGGGTTGGTGACATCATGTGACGACGAGAGATTTTCCCCAACCTTTGGCATTTGTCGCATTATTTGCACATGGTATAGGTATCCTTAAACAAAGAGAGCGATAAAATCCAACATAGCACCTTCATGGTAGTTTTAAAAATGAATGGCCCCCAGTGTCTTGTCATGGCCGGTGGTTGAAGTAGCCCTCTTTGTTCACCTTCAGGCACACATTTTCTGATGATTTGATCAGCACAGTATTTGTACAAGTAAGGTTCTTCCCAATAGTAGGAGTGGATTTTTGCATGGAAGAACTTCTTGTCCTGTGCTTTCAATTCTGTCCTGTTACTAAGAAGTTAGCAATGTGGGCAAACCAAGGAGCACTATCCATTATGAGTAGAGACTCCTTTGGGAATTCATCATAGATTGGAGGGTTGTGGGTGTTGTGTGCTATAGTTAGTCTGGAGAGATGATCGGCGACAACATTTTCTACACCCTTTTTATCCCGAATCTGCAGGTTAAACTCCTGTAGTAAGAGGACCCATCTGATAAGCCTAGCCTTGGCATTTTACTTAGTGAGCAGATACTTCAAAGTTGAATGGTCTATGAAGATAACTATATCTGACCCAATCAAATAGGTACGAAACTTGTCCAGGGCATAAACCCTTTGCCGGCTAACTCTTTCCCGGTGGTAGTGTAATTCCTCTGAGCTTCGTTCAATGTTTGCTTTCGCATAGTAAACCACATGCGGTTTTTGCCTCTGCTCTTTGTCCCGAACTACTCCGTAGTGAGTCCTTGCATCGCACATAACCTCAGCTGGCTGCAGTTAAGGCCCTCGCCCATTAGTGCGGTGGTCAAGTAAGCCTTGAGCTGCAAACCTTTGTTGGCATTCGGCATTCCGCTCCGAACTTGGCATCTTTTTCTAGAAGCATAAAGTGAAGCGGCAATTTTTGAGAAGTCTGTATGGACACTTTGGGAAAGAACACATGCCCCCAGTGCCTCCTTGTCTTCACATTGGTGGGAAGACTTGGTTAGAGATCAGTTCAACTTTATACATCATGATTCCTTCTGGAAATGACATGTCTGTACTATTCCTTGGTTCACCCGTATGAAATGGCACTTTTCCCGATTCCATACTAAGGTTCTTCTCGATACATCTATTCAAGGCGGTTCCGAATGGATGAGGCTGCTGGTAAGCTTTCCCCACATGGGGCGAGTGATATCATCAAATGTAAACTTCCGTAATGTATTCTGCAAATCCTTGAAAATCTTTGAGCATACATCGGAGCGCGTGGTAGGGGCATTACCTGAAGCCCGAAAGGCATTCTCACCGTAGGCATAAGTGCGAAAGGCCAGTGAAGGTTATCTTGTCTTGATCATCTGCGGCAATTTCTATCTGGGTAGCGAATAACCATCAGCGATGAAGGGGTGACACGAGAAACTCTTTCGATGGCGATCCGAAGGTAGAGGGAAGTGATCTTTTCTTGTCACCTCATTCAATCTTCTATAGTCAATACATACCCTCCAGCCTGTAGTAAGGCGGGTGGGTATTTCCTCTCCTTTTGCATTTTGCACTATTGTTACCCTTGATTTCTTGGGCACAACTTGGGTTGGGCTCACCCAGTCTTATCGGATATGGGGTAATGCGGATTAAGCTGACTTAGGGACTTAATTGAACTACCTCACGCATGTGATTCAATCTCCTACATGGCTTCTAGCTTTGACTCTTCTTCTAGATAAATGTGATGGGTGCAAATTGTTGGGCTGATACCTTTTAAATTGGAAATTTTCCACCCCAAAGCCTGCTTATTCCTTTTGGCTGCGACCCGGTGTCTTCTTAAGGTGGTCGGTGATGATATTACAAGTTGGACACTACTCGTTTTCTTCCCGAAAATGCATATTTTAATTATGGCGAGGCTTGAGATCGGATGTTGAATTCCTTTTCTTCTTCTCCCAGGTTAATAAAATTAAAATTTCCTTTTTTCTCGGCACGTGCACCAAGCTTTCGTGCGTTGGGGGTCTGTTGTTCTACAAGGCACTGAAATAACTCTGAGTTAGCACATCTTGCACTAGCGCTCACATTAGCTTGTTCTTGGTGTATCTATTACGCGGAACTTCTTGGCGGTCATCCTCCACTAGTTGCATATGCTTTTATAGTGGAAGATATTTAGTTCCAAGTCATGTTCCCACAATTGAGTTGCATAACCCCATTTCGAAATTTATAATGGCATTAGTAGCGAGAATGGTCTTCAAATATAATGGGTACATGGTTGGCCCCACGCAGTAGGCTACGTGTCCGTCACGACAACAAATCCATTGAATAGTAGAATTTGTCCACTTGTATTAGAACATCCTCAATAGTCCCCTTTAGTATTTTAATAGACCTATTGGCTAGGGACAGTGTGATGGAAGTGAGCCCAAGTTCGCCCAGGCATTTGCTTGTACATGGAATATGGCGGTAGGTTCCTGCGGCTCCCAAGTCTAGTAGTGCTTTTCTACCTGAGTGCCTCAGGTAATGCTTGAGATGGTAGGACCTTCGGATCTTTGTACTTTATCGGCGTTTTGCACTCAATGATGGCATTGACTTGCTCAGTTAAGAAGGCCTTCTTATTGACTTTAAAACTTCTCTTCATTGTGCATAGGTCCTTTAAAAATTTAGCATAAGTGGGGACTTGCTTATCATGTAAGTAGAGGGATGTTGACCTTCACTTGTCTCAGCACTTCTAATATTTCTGTTTGATTGATGGCCTTTTTCTTGTTTCTCAGTGCTTGTGGGAAAGGAGGGGTGTGATCTTATTCACTGTCTCTGACAGGCGCCTCATCCTCTAGTTCGGGTTCAGCTTCTTTAGGTCTTCCGCTGGCAGATTGTGGGCGGATGGTTTGACTTATACCACTCCTCAAAGTGACCCTTCTTACTTCGCTACGTGGTTTGGGTCAGCGGAAGAGCTCGACTCATGCATTCCCCTTGGATTGGTGTGTCGAGAAGGAAATTTCCTTTTCTAACTTCTTCTTTGGTTTTGTTAGCCTTGAAATTAGATACTCTGAGTTGTCGTATTTTTGAGGAGATCTCGGCCCATGGTTGTCTATCTTTTATTAGTGTACTTTCCATGCGTCAAGATTTTACGATTAACTTTGAGCATTCACTGCCTTCTGTTCCTCCACAAAATTACCCACTACTTTGCTTAGGTTCATGATGGCTTGTTCCACAGGGGATGAGGATTGGAATCTTCTTCTTTGGGAGGTGGAACCGGTATGCTCACGCGCTCACTGTTGTTGGCCTTAGGGGAACATATGGTGGGATTTAGGCTTCAAGGAAAGGTTGGGATGAGTCCTCCCTAGTTGGGATTATAGGTGTTACCATATGGAGCATTTGTTGATGGTTTATTTTGGCTAGCATTTGCATGCTCCATCATCAAATCCCTCACAAAGGGGCTATTGAATGATGCTCCCCTTGATGACTGGTTGATTAAGCGGTTAAAGCAATTCCGGAGAACGCAGTGTTTAGCTATTACTTTGAACCTCATGCCGACTTCTCATTTCAAGCTCTTCCAATCGTCGAGTCAACGTGGACAGCTTTGCTTTCATCTCCATATCGTCAGAGAGTGCATAAATGCCTCCCCTTTGATGGGTTGCAGGCCTCATTTTCTCAGCTTCCCTCGGGTTTGGCTCATCCCATGCTTTGGAGGTCTCGGCTACATAATTGAGGAAATCCATGGTTTCCAACAACTGCTTCATGGAAGGAGACATTCCATCATAAAAATGATTGACTAGCATCCAAGTATCAAAGCCATGATAAGAGCGAGCGATGGTCTCCATATACCTCTCGGCTCTTGGTAGAACTTCTCATTATCATGGGCATAAATGTATAAATCACGCCTCTTCCAAGTTATTGGTCTGTGTGTTGCCTTTGAAGAATTTCTTCAAAAAATTCCGCTGCCGATTCTACCAGTCGTGATAGTTCTTAGCCTTAGAATTAATCAAATCTTGATCTTTGAGGTTAAGAAGGCTTTCAACTTCAGCAGCTCCATATCGATTGCACCCTCCTTGAAAGATGTTTCAAACTTCCTCAAAATCCGGATGTGTGTGTATGGATTTTCATTGCCATACCATGAAAAGTTGGGGCAGGGCACAATCAAGGTCTCCTTTGCTACATCCTCAGCGGGGATAATGCATGAGGTGCACTCACCTTAATTGGGTGAATGTCATCCCTCATCGTCGTGAGCATTAGGATCCTTTTGACCCCCTATTGGCTGTTGTTCTTGAGTGGGGCTCCATGCATTCGTGTTTAGCTCACTTCACAACCACGCTCTGTGGGACACTAGTCCTCTCTGTCTACTGTGTGTTCCTATCCCCGAAGATTTCATAAAGTCTGTAAGCTTGACACAAGACCGCGAGCATAAAACAAACACGGGGCTGCTAGAAATATTCATTTTTATAAATAAAGGAAAATTAAATACGGACGGTGTAAAAATTTAAATCGACTAACAATTAGCGCGAGGAAATAAAAGTAAGGCAAAGAGATTGGAATTCCTGATACTTGTGATGAGGATCACAAGTTCAACAACTTCGACTTGCACTAAGGCACCATCTCGTAGTATGCATTTGGTCGCGTACAAAGTAGAGTTGGAATCGACAAAATTTATATCCTAAAGTTCCCTACTGCGGTAGCAAAACTCTTTGCGGTATAGTGATCAAGTCGACTCGGGGATGGGTTTTTAGGTACATAATGATTTTTTTGAGCTTCAAAAATGGTGAATCTCACTTTGGATTAAGGGTTTTGTAAAAAGTGTGAGGTTGATGGTGTACCCAGTCCAGCTGATGTGATGTAAATGGAGTAAACTATGAAAAAGAACTAGCAAAAGTCTTGGGCTACTAAGGCTGGAGTTGAAAGGGTATACGAGGTCCTCGGGTTCATTCCTCACGTTGAGGGATGAACATATAGTCATTTCCGAACCGGATCTTCATTTAACTTTAAAAACTAACCCTCAGTGCATTTTCCTTTTGATAGAAAGCATTTACTAAACATTTATGTTCCTTAAGTGAGAATCCAACACCTTGACCCACCCTACAGAGGCTCGTACATCACAACTAATGGATGTCAGTTATTTAATGGTAAGCATCCACTGAATCCAAAAGGTTGCCAAGTATTGGCCTATGAGGATGTATCGAAGGGCTTTTAAACCCAAAGTTACAAGACAGGAACATGAATGACAATAAATGCTTGCATTAAAAGCAGGAGGCGACCACCTCATCCTAGCTAGTATCCCTCCTCTTCAAGGATAGGGAGTCTAGCCAAGCATTCCTTGAGTTGTCATTCTCAAGGGAGTGTTTGGTTGCTAAGAAAGTGAGAGAAAATGAGAGAAAAGAGAGACGAATAAAAGCAAGCTTGCAGTGTTTTCTTACGTAAAATTGTCGATTAGATTGACGATTGCACAATGGCTATATATAGCCTTGCGATGAAGTGAGAAAACCAAAAATGCCCATGTTACTTGATGTGCATCCGAGGCCCGAAAAGGAAAATAAGCAAAAGCGAGTCGTTAAAAATTTGAAAAATAGGAAGCGAAAAATTCGCGCGGCGAAAAATTTCACGTAGTCTTGTGAATTTCGCGCATGAAAAATTCTGCTTGGTGAAATTTAAGCACATCTGTGAAAATTCTCCTACTTCACACTTCTATATCACTTCAAACTTTACGCCGGGCCTTACGCACTAAACTTTGCGCCTTTGGATTCTCTTGGATTTGAAGGAGATTAACCCAATTCTATATGCTAGGGTTGATTCGATGAAAAATGGTATCAAACCCCGACTAAAACTACAAAAATAGCCATAAAGCGGTAGAGTATAAAGGGATAACATGCCAATTGGGTTAATTGGAATGATTAGTACACAAAATCACTCAAACCTATAATAAATAGGGTTCAAAATAGGGTATTGGAAGTGCAATCATAGGGCGAGGCGGCTCGCTCGAGGTAGGTATGTAGATTACCAGCATCGGTTAGGACTTCTTGATAAAAATCACAGAGGCCTCAACCGCGCATCAGCATTCTTTAAACAAGGCGGCACTTCTTTGTATATTAGAGGTTCTTTAGAGTAGAGATGAAAGTATCGCCGGCTTAGAGACTCCACGGGAATCGAGGGCTCTGTCGTGCGAATGCCCGGTAGCATTCCTCATTCCATTCGCCCCGGTTGGCTCCTCTCAAGGTAGTGAAGAAGGGTTTCAAACGGTCCGTGAATTGGGAAATAAAACGCCTAAGAGCTGCCAACCAGCCGGTTAGTTGTTAGATCCCCTTCTTGGAGCTGGGGGCTGGCGATTGCAGGATGGTCTTAAGTTGCGCAAGGTTAGCCTCTAACCCTCTTTGAGTTACCATAAAGCGAGTCAGCCGCCCAACCGAAGAGCACATTTTCGGGGGTTTAGTTTCATACCATATTCTCTGTGAAGGGAGGTGAAAGTCATTGGAGATAGTACATAATCGGGCGTTGCTTAGTTCAGCATATCATCGATGCCGGAGCTTCCATCGTGCTGCTTAGAGTAATGGTCAGTGCGTTACCAACCTCCCGATAGGTTGCTCCTCGTTCTTTAAGTAGAAAGGCATCCACGTTATAACGATAAAGTCCGTAGGGAGTGATGAAGGCGTTTTTCAGCATCCGGAGGTGCATGGGATCTTGTGGTATCACGAGCGTCTAGGAATGATAGCATACCGTGCCTATTTGAGGCATCACAATCGATCTATGCGGGCGGGGAAGGCGGCTATCTTTTGGACATGGTCGTGAGGTCGTGTAATCACACATACTCTCCATTTGTTCCCCTTCTTTGGAACCACCACCATGTTGGCCAGCCATTCGGGGTATTTCACTGCTCTAATAAATCCATTCTGCAGAAGATTATCAACCTCGGCCTGGATGACTAAGTGGCGGTCTGGGTGAAAGCGTCTCACTTTTTGTCGGCGAGTGGGGGGTGACGTTTAACTTTGTGTAAGGCGTGTGTGGGCGATCCGTCATGCTCTGCATGAGTCAGCAAATACATCGGCGTTCAAGCGTAGCACACGGCCTGGTGGGCCTTTTTCCTCCTCGGAGAGGAGGGTACTAATGTAGATGCATCTATCCGGCCCATCAAGGGACGTGGTTTCTAAGGGATCAATGGCCAGCGGCTCTTTATCCTCCGAGGCAGGTCGGGCGGATGATAATGATTGCTATTGCGGGGTTGGTCTCGATGGAATTAGTTCAAGGCATTCACTGCTCGCGCTCCGCTGATGAGGATTGATGCCTTGTCGCGCGACCTAATTGAAGCTACTGAGATCCAACTTGTCTGGGCCTTTCGGTCGGGTAGCTAATTGTTTGGTGGTATGTGGATGGTACTGCTTTCATGGCATGTAGCGAGCTCATTGAGATAGCATTATATGGCCACGAGTCTTCTACCACGGAGAAACGATGTTCTTGAGTTACGAGACTGCCTTAACAAAAGGTAGTATCCCCCAGTGGCAGTGTGGTAGCTCAGTTGAAACTGACAAACCACTTGTGAGTCGAAATGATCAATCGGGACTCTCATCTGCTTAAAGGCTGGGAGATGGAGCAAATCGGCCGCACTGCCTGGATCGACGAGAACCCTATGCACATCAAAACTATTAATACATATAGTCAATACGAGTGCGTCGTAGTGTGGTGTGATGACCCGTATAGGGTTAATAGGTGGAAAGGATATAGGGCCATCCACCGGCTTGAGGCTGATGTGACATCTCCCCGTCGGCGTGGTGTTTACTGCGGCTTTGCTTAGGAGTTGCTCGGGCATTCTTCTCCTCTGTTTCTTGGATTGATATTGGCTATCAGCCGGTCCCCCCAGTATAAAGTTAATGGTCGGCCGGGGTTTTGAAGCATGTTCGATATCTGCAACGGCCCTGTCGGCTGTGGGAGCGGCTATTGTCCGCGGGTTGGCTCCCTCAGGTACCATCTGAGGTGTCCGGTCCGAATCAGTTTTTCTACCATAAATTTGAGGCTCTGGCAATGGTTGGTCTCGTGGCCATGGTCCCTGTGATAATCGCATCGTAGGGACCTATTGTGTTGGTCCGGACCTGCCCTCATAGGTGGGGGCCACTTGAAGTCGGGGAGGTCCCGGATGATGGGTAGGGGCCGGTCATAGGCGATGTTGAGAGCCGTGAATTGGGGGGGATCTTTCTTCTTCTCGGATTGCGGTCGGGCGCCGCATCTCTGCCTTGGGCTGCTTTTGTTGGACGGGCCGCGAGTTGCTGGCGACATTTGCTACGGCGATTATCATGATGGTTTTGCGGCGGCCGGATGGCCATCTTTCAGCATAGAATTTATCCGCCGTCGGTACAATTCCTCCATGGTTACCCGGCAGGTCGGATAAAGATTAGAGAGCGGGGTGGTGTTCGAAGCTTCTGAGTTTTGCAAGGCAGCATCCATGCATAGACATCAATCTATTTGGACCCTTGTCCCGACACCAGCGTGTGAAGTCCTAGATGGACTCGTCTTCCCGTTTGAGGATGGATTGGAGAGAGCTGGTGTTCCTTTTGCATGACCCAGACACAAGTATTGAAGACGAGCGGCCTGATTCGGCCAGGAATGTGTTTTATTAATCCTCACGGGGAGCTTGTGAAACGAGTAAGCGAGGCCACTTGCAGGCGGCTAAGAACGCCTTACACGAGGCCGATCATCCGTTGAGGATCGATACGGTTGTAATGTAACATGTGATCGTGGATCGGAGAAGAACCGTCATTACATAGCGAAGAATTGGTATGGAAGCCGCGGGGAGGATCGTAGTCGAGGATGTGTCCCGAGGGTGGAGGCATGTCTTGTGGTCTGACGGTGGAGGAAAAAAATCATTTGCGGTCGCGGGCGGCCGTGAGCGGGTACATGGATGGAGTGTTGTGGGAGGCTTGGCCAGTGACACATATTGGTGGCGCGGCGTTGGCGGTCGTTAGTCCTAGGTTCTCACTTTAGATGCCTTGCGAACGCGATGGGCCAGGCTGGATCGCGAGGTGGCCTTTTTCTAGATTGGGCTTACGCGGCGTTCGGGATGGTGAGCAGCGGGGCGGGAACTACCGAGAAGGATGGCTCATCATCTGCCGTTGGGTCGATGTCGTGGCGCGACCTCTTGCCGCTGTCGGGACGGGAAGGAGGAAATGGGCGGGGAGGTTCCGCGATTGCTCGGCCCGGTCGGCCTCCATCCGGGTTCGCAGGAGCTCATTTTCCTCCCGCAACCGGTTCGCCTGTTCGTGCAATTCGGCCATCTGCCTGGCCTGCTCCTCTTGTTTTGCTTCCATCTGCAGGCGCGGAGGAGATTGGTCTTCGGGGCTAAGTTTCACAGATTGCTGAGTCATAGCGGGTGAATTAGACGGAGTCTATGGGATGTTTGGGAATAGCTAAAGCTTTGGAGATCGAGAGGTCACCTGGGAGCGGGTGTATCCAAGCTCTTACGTACCGCCTCTAAGATTTCTTGCTCGGCGTTTCCACAGACGGCGCCAATTGTGGTCTCTTGAATTCTCAGAGTCAGTGGATCGTCGGAGCATTCACCCAGTGGGCTGCGACACAGAAATAAATAAAGAACACTTGATTGAGTCACCCCTCAGATGGTAAAGTTAGTCTTTTGGAAGATAGAACTTAGAGTCATGATGTCTCGATTAAAAATCTCGTCTTATTGTTTTGTGTGACTTCTGCACATGGAAGAAGAAAGGAGGATCAGTCTTTTTGGAGAGTAATGATTTCTTCCAGCCAATGTTAGGGGAAGTGCTTTTATTTAGGGAAGGATGACTGTCCCTCCTCTTATATAACTACCTTCGATAGAGCGGATTTGCTGGGAGAGCTTTCCTATTCTATTTAGAGGCGACAGGTCGGTTCATGGGTGAACTCACATGATATGAAGAGCCGGTTAAGCGACCGTTTGAGTAGAGTTCTGGGTAGTAAGCACGCAGTTCAGAGCATCGGGATATGAGATACCCGGGCGCCCGGGCGGAGGATTGGTCGGGCGTTCGTGGGCCAGCTAGCTTCTGGGCCTAATCCCCTTAGGGTTCCCGGGTGGAGGGTCGGTCGGGCGTTCCTGGGTCAGTTGGCTTCTGGGCCTAATCCCTTTGGGGCTCTTGGGTTGGGCCGACTGGCCAGGGGTGCTGGGCCTGGGCCTAAGGTACCCACATCTACCATTAATTAATTACATAAATGGACAAACGAATGTTAACGCCACTAATATGGAACAACATGTATGATGAATAGCTTATAGGTAATAGGAACATGTGTATATCTCTTTTGGGAGGGGAAATTCCCCAAATTTTACCCTACACTAAGATAAAAATTTTACCCCAGTGTATGTTGATCGAAACAAAAGAGGAAAAAGCCTAACATGTCGGTAATTGTGCATACAAATCGACCCATTCGTTAATTTTTCAGAGAATAAAAATGAAATTTTATGATTATTAGGAGAAATTTCAAATGTGTGTGAAATTTGTTATTGGTAGGTGTGTTGAATGTGTATGAATTGAGAATTGTGTAGATTGAATTTGAAGAAGAAAATGGGGTGTTGGTGCTGCTAAGATTAGGGTTCAATGAAGGAAACTTGGTGGAAACCTATCGTATTGGAAGTTGAATATGGCGCAAGCAATTCATGATGTCATCACAGTGAGTGATCAAAGAAATATCATGTAAATTTTCCTAGCAGGAAAACGCTAATCCTGTTAAATTGCGAGTGATCTGAAATAAGGAAGTGGTCGCGATAGTGGAAAACACGCATGTGCTTTGAGAAGGGTTCTTGGAGCAATGAGGACATGAGGCGGGTAGTCCTTTGTCTTCAATTAGGGTAAAATTGGGAGGAAATCTCCCTCCCAATAGAGATATACATGTGTTCCTGTTACATCTACTTATCATACGTGTGGTCCCATGTCAATGGTGTTAAACGCTCATTTGTCCATCTATGAGATTAATTAACGGTAGGGGTAGGGGTATGATTGAGCTACGAACAAACGATAAGGAAATCTTAGAACTTAAAAAGAGTTTAGGTGCAAAGTTGGACATATGGACAAACATCAAAGATTTGTACACCTTATCTCCCATGAAAATTTCGATAATAATAATAATAATAAAGAAATGTACATGAAATTTGACAATAAAATAATAGGGTTGATGAGAAAATAATCTAAGTATAATATTGACAATTCAAAAACTTATACGGGTGTTCATGATATGAAAGAAAATTTTGATGTTCATAAATACTTTTGCATCAAGGTTTACTTATCAAATATTGAAACTTTTTTTAAAATATTTAAAATAAAAACAGGTGTTTGCCTATATTTTTAGTTCTTTCAATTAACCCACCTGTTAGGATGACAATTATATACTAATGAAAAACTTCCATAATCATCTTTTTGTATACTAATGACAATTATCTTTTAGTTCTTGTGAATTCTTTTTGTATTTAACTATTTGATGCAATGTTTTAACCGGATTGGTCACTAAATCAGAAAAGTTACCGGTTCATGGTTAAACGGTCTAACCGATGGTCAAACCGCGGTTGAACCAATGACGTCATAAATACATAATTAATATATACCAAAATTTTAAATATTATTTGAACTAAATATATAATTAAGAATAATATTTTAGATAAATATATAAATATTTTAATTTTATTAAATAAACCATGTATAATATGTAAATATAAAAAATATTTAAAAAATTAAATATATATGTTTTAGTTTATTTAATTGTACATCTAGTATTATTTATTATTATTATTTATTTAATGAGTATGTGTATTTTAATTTATTTAAGTAGTATGTCTTATTTATTTATTATTACTATTATTGTTATTATTATATATCGTTATTATTATTATTATTAGATAAATTATCTCTTATCATTTACAACTGACTTATATTATTTTGTGTTGATATATGATGTGATTTTAATTTTATTATTTTAAATTATATCTTAAAATTTTTTTTCTATCAAAAATTCCATGCCAATAAATTATTATTCTCACTTTTTACATCACATATTTCATCTCAATCTTTTAAAAAATAATTTACTTTAATTTCCTATGTCCCAAATTTTAAAGCATGTAAAATAGTTGAAAATTAATTTTAATAACACAAGTAAAAAAAAAAAGCGTAGAATTTTTTTGTTGGTTATATTTTTGAATAAAGTAAAACAAATAAATTTATTATTTTCTATAATTTAAAATATTTTTAAAAGATTAAACAAGTGGAGAATTCATGGGTAGTGGTACGAGTGGCAATTCATGTCAATAGGTCATGTTCATGTCGTATCAATGTATGGATCGTGTTAACATTCGTCAACCCAAACCCAGGGCCGGCCTTGTGGCGCGGGGGGCCTAAGGCGGCATTCTAAAAGGGGGCCTATTGTGTATAAATTTTTTTTTTACTTGTAATATTAATATTAAGCCTAAAACCTTAGTTTTTATTATGTTAAAACCTAAAATCATACTACAACAATCAATTCACAAGGGAGTTTTGATTGGCTCACCCTGAACCTCCTATCACCACTCTTTTCGCTAAAAATATATCGAACAAATACTATATGATAATAAAGAACTCATTTTATCAATAAAAAATCATATATTGAGGAAAATGCAACCTTGAAAAAATAAAAGTTTTATAGGAAAACATACCCAATTAAGCAAACCAATATTATCTCTGCCAATTACAAAAAGAGCATTTCTGACTTCTTCTGCATTTACAAAAAATATAACTTTAGAAACCCGCCTTAAAAATTATAACATAAATCAAAAAATATTATTTATTTGTTTCATTTAATTAGCTAAAAAATCATTTCTCGTGAACAAAATATCTGATATCAACAAATCATAGAAACTTTATTCTTCTTGGTTTTATTTTGCAAAATTAAACTAATTAAAGTTTCATACTCAATCTTCTTAGCCAAATCAATTTCAATGGATAACATAGCTAACCCATTTAGCCTTTCTTGTGACATTGTTGAGCGAAGGTAAGATTTAATCAACTGACTGAGAACTTCTTTCTCGGAAATGGTTATGCTTGGAATGGTGTGATATCCTATAAGCAATGCATGCATTTGGAGCTTGACCATCCATTAGCTAAATGATTCAACACTTATTCGGCCCTTTGACTCCTGTTGGCAATAGTCCTTTCAAGACTTCCAACTCCCTAAATAAATCTTTACCATCAATATCACATTGCATGCCATGTCTTAAACATTCTTCAAGATTGTTACACTTGGTCTTCAAACATTCATTATTGGTAGGAATTAAATGCCTTCAAATCAAATAAAAATCAAAATTTTGGGCATATATTTGAAAGCTTTGCTCCAAACCTACGCTCAAGTGAAGAAATGCCTTGATCGACAACATATATAAAAAATTAACTGAAGGATTCTTCAGCTGATTGTGTCACCTCTTCGCCCATTCTCATCAAAATGCTTCTTTCACGAATGATGCGACCTTGATGGCTTGGGTTCAATCTCCGTATCATTCACTTAATTTCCTTAGCTTCAGCTATGGCCTCCACAAATCCATTTTCCCTATAATTCTTAAGAAATTCAATTAGTCACCTCAGATGACATATAAGCGACATCAATATCCTGTTCTCCGCTTGAAGAGTCTTCTTAACAACATTAACGACAAGCAATGACTTGTGCCCGAATAACCCGAAAGCAACTAGAACTCAAAATCATCAATTCTGATTTTGCTACACTCCAGGAGCATCCACGGTAAATCTAAAATCATCTTTTATTTTACGCAAGTGAAGTATAGCATCTGTATTTGTGGAACTTGGAACCTTATTGCTTTAACACTCTGAGAAGCGACTCTCGATGTGTTTGAGATAATGGCTTAAGTGAAGACCGCTAACATGATCCACGAAAACTTACTTAGCGCTTTGGAAGAGCGAAAAGCGATACATATAAATGTTGTATTCTCCAAAAAATTCAACGACTTTTAGTACAAGAGCTTGACCATATCGAGAAGGGTGCAAGGTTAAGACTATGACAACCACATGGTGTGTAAAATGCTCTAGGATTTATGTCAAGCACTCTTTTCTGAACACCTTTGAATTTCCCTTTCATATTGGAGCCATTGTCATATCCCTATCCTCTTATATTATCAATATCAAGCTGAGTTTGCAAAACTTGTAAAGTACATTAAAAGTCCTTCCCGATTTGTATCATCAACTTTGAAATTCTAGAAGAACTCTTTTACTTCTATTGGACTAGTTGAAATATCCACACATCATTATTACAAGTGACATTTATTCAACATGACTTATATGCCGGAGTCTGTCAGAGTAATGCGAAAAGTATTTTGCTTTCTTGATTCTTTCAACAATTGCAATTTTAATTTCATTCGCCAGCATTTGAATCAATTCATTTTGGATCTTGTGACTAAGATAGTGATACTGAATTTCATTCTGTTGGATACGCCGAAGGTGCTCTTGCATCACTGGATCAAATTCAGCAATCATTTCAATTATGCTAAGAAAATTCCCATTATGCTCTTCAAAAATCTTCTCATTGTCCCAAATGCAATATTATTTTAGCAAGTCTTTTCTAGCAAGCAAATCCTATATAATACATTTTTCAGTGCACACTTCTCTTTATCTATTAGTTGTTGCATACTTTTATCAATTGTTTCATTTTAACCTCAGAAAGTGAGTTCAGCGATCTTTCATGCAAGCCCAATGTTCATCCACTAGTTTCATGAGTTTAAAGTCGATGACTGAATTTTTCCAATCTTTGAATCCTTCATTGGCGATTGATAATTATTTCCTTCTTTCTTGAACAGCTTACAACGAAACAATATACTTTATGGCTCATATGTGAATACATTAGCCATTTCCTATCCTGCTTCTCTCCATTTGGTAATGATCGAAGGTAATGGACAGATGAGAAATGTCTACCATGATCATCTTTCAAAAATTATCATCATTATTTCTTATTGGACCCTTTTCTACTAACCGGTCTCTTAAATTTTGGGTTACATGATTCCAATTACTTGGATCATAAATGTTTAAAGCCCCAGAATCTTCATTATCAACCGGATTTTGACAACTCTCATTCACAGTTTGATTATCTTTCTCATTTGAATATTGATTGGGTTCTTCTTCTTCTTCATTATCGAAATCGCATGTTCTTCATTTTGAATATTATCATTTGGACTTGAAGTCTCGGTTTGTTGACTAATTGGAAAAAACTTGAAAAGAGCTCCTTCTTGAGACCGAATCAATTTCTCTATCTTTTGCATTTTTTTCCTTTTATCATTTCCAGACATATACTTTTTATTAGAAGACATGATTGTATGATCAACCCTAAAATAAGAAAGAAATTAAAATAAATTAGCATTTTGAAATCCAATCAATTTATATAGAGTATTTTCAAAATTAACACACAAAGAGGGTTTTCAATAGGCTCACCCCAAAGCCTCCTATAACTATTCTACAACAATCAACATACAAATAACATTAACACACAAATAGGGTTTTATTAGAGCACCCCAAACCTCCTATAACCATTCTCTGACAATCAACACACAAATAGGGTTTTCAATAGGCTCACCCCAAGCCTCATAACCATTCTACAACAATCAACACCTGAAATAGGGTTTTCAATAGGCTCACCCAAACCTCCTATCACCACTACTAGTCTATCACACACTACTTATTTATTTGAAAAATAAACATGAAAATATTCAAATTAGTATGAAAATAGAAAACTTACCTTGCGAGCAACGAGAATCAAATCCTCTTATTTGGTTTCCAAGAAAGCGAGGAAAATAAAAATGGGCATTAATCAATTAATCAATTTATCAATAGGCAAAAAAAAAATAAAAAAACTATGCGATGAACCATTAAATTTGAAAGTTTACTCTCATTATGTGTGGTAATAGATTTTCAATACAAGCAATGTTTATAAGCGGAATATTACAACCATCATTTCAAACCATATGGCTATAATGAAGTGAGGTTATAAAATAATTAAATATATTCTTGAAATTAGTCTAAATAATAATCAAATGCAACTTAGTAACTTAAATAAAGTATGATTAGATCCCGATATAATATTCGATATTTAAATTACGGAACACAGGCGGTTGTCGGTTGTCGCCACAAAGCTCTAATCTGGAGCAATTGACGTTAGGCCGGTGAGAAGTGAGGCCGTGGCCGGAGACGGCCGGCCTGCGAGCTGCGAATGGCGGTGGCGAAGCTGCGTCGGCCCGGATCTGGATCTGAATACGGGGAGATCGGAGCTGTCGTAGCAGGCCGGCCGGTGGCCGGTGGCCGGTGGCCACGATTTGGTCCCCAGTTACGGAGAGTAGCGAGGGTGTTTGGCGGTTGGGCGTAATGTGTAGATGAGGCCCATGGGACTTGAGTGAGTGAGAAATTTAAAAGTGAGGTTTGGAAGTGCAGAATTATTAAGGAGTAGTTGAGTGGCAGGACTGTTTTTTTTTAAGAGAGAAAGTAGTGGGGGGCAGGGGCGGCCGCCTCTTTCGCCTACCCCGCGGGGCCGGCCTGCCCAAACCACTAAGCAGATAATAAACGTATCAGCATTATGCTTGAGCTCAAGCCATTTATTATTCATGTGGGTTAGAATATGATCTATTTAATTTTATTATTTAAAATAATAAGAATTATAATTAATCATCCATACATGTTTAACACAAATAACCTATTAAATTTAACATGTATATTAATTTTATTAGTTAAATTAATAGGAATTATAATTAATAATCCATATTTAACATAAATAACTTATTAATTAATTAACATAATAATTATACGAGTCAATTCAGATCAAATTCGTGTTAAGCTGGTCAACATGAATATGACCCATTTATTAAACATGTTAAACGGGTCAACACAGATATGAAATACAGGCTCACGATTATCTTCAGCTAAGCCTACTTAGCCTTGTTGGATTCGTATCGTATCAAATTTTACTAGCCCTAGGTAGTGGAGTGCTCCATGGCACCTTTGTCTCTACTCTCTAGGTGTCCCACATGGAAACAAGACAAACATTACAATGCCTTTATAATATTCATGCAATTTAGTTAACAATGCGGCCAAAAGGTCCTATACATGGCTCAATGCAAAACGGACCTTGATACTGAACCAGACCGGAAAAAAAGGCCTCTTGAACTAAATATAAGTAACATGCTACTACATATTTTGTTTGACAATGAAATCTAAACAATTCTATCTTTTGAAACCCGATAACCCCTCTTCTTTCTTTCCTCTCTAAACCCTAACCCTATATGTTTTTGAAATACATACTAGGGGGGGTCTTTCCTTTCTAAACCCTAACCCTATATATTTTTGAAATACAAACTAGGGGGGAAGGAAGATTATAGCGTTCCAAGGATAACTTGGAAACTCTCATTCTCTCTGTCTTTAGTTCTCGATTTTGTCTATATTTTGATTGGTGGGTTGAAGTATTCAAATGTTGAGAACCCTAAGAATAGAATAAGGAAATACATAATCATCATTTAAGCAGTTCACCTATGGTAGAAAGAAATCTATGACAAATCTTCTATTGGTTTTTTCTTTGATCATGGTGATTAAGAGTGCTTCGTTGTGTATCTCATTGAAATGGAGAACCATCTTTTAAGTTGTTCTATATTATTCATGAGAGACAAGTGAAATGTGTATAAAATTCTTTATTTATTTTTCATTGTTTGTTATTCAGACTCTAAATTACTATTTGGCGTATGGAAAATATAATGCAAAGGATATCTCATTCATAGTTTGTTCATGGAAGTTAGATATAGACTTGAGGGGAAGGAAGATTGTAGTGTTCCAAGGATAACTCGGAAACTCTCATTCTCTCTGTCTTCAGTTCTCGATTTTGTCTATATTTTGATTGGTGGATTGAAGTATTCAAATGTTGAGAAGCCCTAAGAATAGAATAAGGAAATACATAGTCATCATTCACGCAGTTCGCCTATGGTAGAAAGAAATCTATGACAAATCTTCTATTGGTTTTTTCTTTAATCATGGTGATTAAGAGTGCTTCGTTGTGTATCTCGTTGAAATGGAGAACCATCTTTTAGGTTAGATATCAACATTTGTTCTATATTATTCATGATAGACATGTGAAATGTGTATAAAATTCTTTATTTATTTTTCATTGTTTGTTATTCAGGCTCTAAATTACTATTTGGAGTATGGAAAATATAATGCAAATGATATATCATTCATAGTTTGTTCGTGGAATTAGATTAGTGTTTGTGATGGAAACACTTAGATTTGACTTCGGTGAAATTGAGGGTACAACCTTAGTGAGCCTTAGGTACAAACTTAATGAATATTAGGTACGACTTTAGTGAATCTTAAAGTCTGACCTTAGTGAATCTTTGAGTGAACTTAGTTAACCTTATGTATGACCTTAGTGAACCTTAGGTAAAGCATTAGGGAATTTGCGGAACGACATTTATGAAGCTAAGGTACAATCTTAGTGAACCTTAGATACACCCTTAGTGAACCTTAGGTACGACATTACAAATGTGAATTATGTACAACCTTAGTGCCTTTGTAGTGCGATCTTAAAAGTTGATGCGACCTTAATGAAGGTAGAGACTTAACCTTGGTTAAGCTAGAGGTACAACCTTAGTGAAGTGTGGAAGTGCTGACCATAGTGAAGATCATGTATGAATATTATGAAGCCTAGTGAACTTCATGTAAGTGTTTTTTATTATAATTTTTTAATTAAGAAACCATTGAGCTTTTTTTTTTTTTTTAATTGTTAATTAATTTGATCAAAATAAATGAAAAAATGTTAATTTATTTTTAAATGGTAGTTCCACATAGTTTTTTTTTTTTTTTTCATTTTCCCTTTTCTATTGTTTTGGATAAGGTACATTTAGCAAATATGTTGTTATTTCATTTCATTTATCCCTATAAATACTTCAAATGGGAGATGTTATTTCATTTATTCCCAAAAACACTTTAAATGGGAGGTGAAAATGATAACATGTGAGCACCAAGTGGTGAATAGAACTTATGGGAAGGGTTGGAATTAGGTGGTTGTGGGCTCACCAAGTTAAAGAAACTGAAAGTTGGTTACAATTTTTGTGGAATAAATGGTTGGTAGAATATGTAGTTCCCTACTTTGGTGGCAAAAATATATCCATTCCATTAAATTAATTAATAATTGACTTTTATATATTTTTTGTAAATAATTTCTCTTCATTATGTTAAAACTGAATAACATTTAAGCATACAAAATGGTGAATCTTAGGTACAACTTTAGTGAAACTTAGGAACAATCTTAAAGAACCTTAAGTACAACCTTAGTGAACCTTAAGTACAACATTAGTACAATTGAAGAACGACCTTAATGAAGTTAAGGTACAACCTTAGTGAAGTTGAGGATGACCTTAGTGAATTTAAGGTACAACCTTAATGAAATTTAGGTATGACCTTAGTACAACTAAGGTACGACCTTAGTACAGCTAAGGTACAACCTTAGTGAACCTTAGGCACGCCCTTAGTGAACCTTAGGTATGACCCTTTGATTACTACCCAAAAAGTGTTGTTTCATACTTTTAACACTCTATGTTTTAAGCACTTTTTGTATAGTAAATCTGCCTAATTAACAATTGGCATCATTAAGGACCTATGAGGCTACTAATCAAATTTTGTGACAAGTTTGATTGTTTTTAGGGGCTATATATCTTGAGGACAAGGATTCAAGTCAAGCATGAAAAATCTAGTTGTAGTGCAGAGCGCCCAAGCCAGAAGAAAATATAAGTTATCAGAAGCAATGATGTAGAAAGATGCAGTAGCAAACCCTGCTAAATTCGCAGGGGCTACGAAATTTCGTAGATCCTACGAAATCCCCTGCAAACTTTGACTTTTTAATTTTTTGTTTTTCCCACTTTCTCCCTATATAATAGTATTCAGCTTTATTTAGTTTGGTAATTTGTTTTTGCGGTATGGGTTGAAAAGCCCACAGACAAGACTTTGTACAAAGCTTTTTCATTATTGAATTTTTGGTTTTTGGGAAGCTTGCGAAGGAAGCTCTCGTTTCTTTCAGTTTCTCTCATTTTCTCACTAGCAAAACACCCTCTGAGGATGACAACTCAGAGGATGAGTGGCTAAACCCCCTTCCTCCTTAAAGTAGAAGGCCATTGGGTGAAGGATCCTAAGGTAAACTAAGGGTTTCCATGCTTTTCACGTAGGTACTCACTGTCATTACTGTTCCTCTCTTCAACTTTAGGTTTTTGTCTCTTCGAATCACCTTGAATGGTTAGTATTTGGTAAGCTTTCAAGGCTCATTGGATGCTTAATGTTAGATCCAGTGATGTTCGTTAGTTATCATATATGAGTTATTGGAAGGTGAGTGAAGGAGACTTGTGTTTTTACTGACTGAGAACATTAATGGTCAGTGAATGCCATTTTCAAAGAGATTTAATAAGGGTCAGGTTTTATAGCTAAATGAAGATCCGGTTCGGGAGATGACTATAGGTCATTCTCCCCAACGCGAGGTAAAGACCCAAAAACCCCTTCATTTACCTAAAAGAACCTAATCCTAGTGTCACGACATGAGGACCTCTTCACAGCTAATTTATTTTATTTTCAGTTGACAACCATTAAAACCCACTCTGTTTATCCAACCCCATTATCTAAATAGAAACCACTAGTATAAGTCTGTCATTTTCACGAAGAAAACCCATCTCTGTGGACGATCCTAGAGCCACTATACTACAGTAGCAATGCTATAGCAGTAGGAGGGATTAGGTATAAATTTTGTTGATTTAGTACCCTATGGGCTACAAATCACCTTTGTGGAAATAATGGTTTGTAGAAGAACATGTAGTTCCTTAATTTGGTAGCAAAAATATATCCATTCCCTTTTTTCATCCAAAAAAATAGACGATATTTAAACATACAAAATAGTAACTAACATTTACTACCAAATAACAACATGATAATATCCATACTCAAGTCAACAACAATTTTCAATAATAATCCATATTTGGTTTCATCTTAGAAGCATGGTAAAACATATTCTCAAATCTTCCCTCATTGCTAAAGCTTGCTGCTCATGATCCAAGCAATAGTGTTACTCCAGCATAACAAATTAACATGTTCACCTACTTTGGGCATCTGCTATATGTATACCATATTCAACATATCTAACCTTATGAAGAAGGTCAATAATAGGCAATGATCTGAAGGGCACTCACTAACTGTTGAAAAAAAAAAAGACAAAAAATTTTACTTTCATATTTAACCCAAAACATGCTTTCTTATATACTTACATAATGAGATCTGTGTCACTAATCATGTAGCCCTGTTAGGAAGTTCTCTCTACCCACAATGTGGTCATCCATAATCAAATTATAAACTAACTTTAATCCATACAAGTGGGTTTTATCCTACACAGAAAGTAAATTATTAATAATTCTAATGTCACCAACTACTAAAAAAGATAAAACTTTCAAATAAGTTCGAGTAAATAAGGAGAAAATTAGGAAGAGAAAACATCATGATAGGAATTTATCTAAGTAGTTCATAATCAAGGGAATCCTAGTTTTGAAGATATAAATGCTCATTACACTTAGGCAAATAAAATTGCACATCAAAACTATAAGGATTTTTCATTGTGAAACATAATTAAACCACTAAAGAACAACATAAAGTAGGAGCAAGAATTTTTTATGATATAATCTTGTTTGTATAAGAATCACAACTTTTTCAAGTCAATCACCAATGGCTCAAGAGATTAATACATAGATAGTTTTTTTTTAATTAATACCAAATGTTGTATGGACATATATAAATATAATAAAAGATAAAATTTTGTATAAAAATATCTTCAGTTAGTATAGGGCATCTTGGTAGTATATGGAACCACAAAAATTGAAGAACAATAAGGAGGTAAAACGAAACTCGACTAGATATATTCAAGAAAGAGAGTCCATACAGACAACTATGAGAGGATGAGGGGTCATGGCTTCCATTCTAATTTTACAAGATTCTAATTCTACCAACAAAGACCCACTTAGGGTTTCTTCATTATGAATCAGGGTAAAAAAATGAAAATTGTTAGATTATATGTATATGGTAATTGTATATTTTCCATTTTAAGATTTGTATAGGCACCCGAAACATATAAGTAACCGCCTTGTACATGTAATATACTTTTTGATATATACAAAGACTCAAGTCTTTCTTCATGGTATTAGAGGGGGTTCTCTAATTTTTTTTCTCTTCCACTGCTCTCACGGTCTAGGCATTATAGCAACCGTATAACTCATTTTTCCGGTGAACACCACTGTTTGCTCTTTATTTGGCGGCACAGAAGCAAAAACTTAAGTTACGGGCCGTTCGAAAGGTAGATCTTGTCGAGGGCAGATCCAGGTCGATTGTGCATGAAGTAGTGAAAACACTCCCACGCGTCGTCACACGGCGCGGAAGTCTTTGAGTGAGCGAAAGTCCACGTCGGTGTTCGAACACGTCGAGATCCATGCGATGAGGCGTCAAATCCACACGTCGCGTGAACTTTATCGTCTTGACCTATAAGGCTTTACGTCGACCACGCCCGGAGCCCTTGCGAGACGGATTACTCGCGGATTGAGCGTACGCGTTAGCATTGTTGACGATTGTAGAAAGTTTGACCGGTGCGTTACAACTTATTTTGCGTCCTAACTCCATTTTTGGCATGCGTTTTTCGGTTGGAATTTAGATTATCTTAAAGTGATGAGATTTCTTTGTCCAGATTCGTGTTATTTTTTATGGATATAATTTTGCTTCGATGGTCTCGGCCATGCGCGATTATCTCGAGCCATGAGTTTGGCGACTGCGATCTGGTATCGTCCTATTCTAGAAAAATTAGACGAATCTTGAATCTGCCTATGCCATTCGGATTGAGGATTGAGAAAGTGCTAATCATTAGATCATCACTTGGTTTTGTAATACATCTATTCCATCAATTGTTGATGAGTTTGCTTAGCCTTGATATTCTTAGAAGAAGTTTAGGACACTTGTTACTCGGTATCTTTAGACAGTGGTGCTCGACTTGAAGCTCACCATGAACTTTATCATGTTTGTCGAGCCAAGTGAGGCGGATTCTTGTGTATCGCGTGGCGAGAATCCGTTTGGGATCAGATGGCTGCGTCACGAACCAATACTCTCAGTGCTAACACGAAATTAGTGCATGTTCACTTTGTGAACAAGGGCGTATTTGGACTCTGGCCAGGGCTTCGTGATGGCAGGTTTGAATCAGCCAGAAGTCATATTCTACATCAAAATCCTTTACCAACAGTCTCTCATAAGTTAGTTGATGATGAGACCCGTCTTCAGACGGATCCCATTTCTACTCAGACCATGGTTCTTGCTACTCCAACTGTTGTTCTGCAGACTGCTACTCATGTTTTTCCCTCTGCGGGTTCATCTACCTATGTTTCCAAAGGCAAAGGGAATAATTTCAGGTGATAAAACAATAAGAAGCCTTTTCTTATCTACAGTTTCTGTAAAAACAAAGGTCATTCTGTTGAAGCCTGTTACACTCGTCAACGTATTCTTCAAAACACTATTGCCTTGACTCGATCTAAATTATCAACTGTGGAATCTCATTCCAAGTTTGGTCCTACCTCATCTCTCTCTATGGCAGATCAACAGGATATGGTTAATCAGGTTCATCTTCATCTTCCGGTCAAATCAACCACTTTGCTCTTTCTACGATATCAAGTACTTCTCAACCTTGGCTTGATTCTTGCTACAATCCTATGACTTCTCACATTTGTTGTCTGCCCTTTGCCACTTCTCTCCACACTATATATCTTTGCGAATGGTTCTCTTATGCATGTCTCTCATCTCAGTAATGTCTCTACACCAACCTTGTCTGTTTTCCAATGTTTATCATATTCCCCAATTCACTCATAATCTTCTATATGTTAGGCAACTCGTTGAACTTGGTTTTTCTTTAACCTTTTCTTCTACTGGTGTGGTTGTGTAGGATTCTCAGACGGGACAGATCATTAAGACCGCCCGTAAGGTCGAAAGGCTGTTTGAGCTCATCTTTCTTCATCTACCGTCCTCTTGTCTCTCTGCTTCTACCGTCTCAGGACAGAGCACATCTTCTCTTGCTTTATGGCATTCTCGCCTTAGTCATGCATCTATCTCTAAGGTTAACCAACTAGTTTCTAGGGGTTTGTTAGGTTTAATTTCAAACAAGAGTTTTGATTAAACGCCTTGTCAATTTGGCAAACAAACTACTTTACCATTTAATAACAGTGTTTCTCATGCTCTCTCTCCTTTTGATCTTATTCATTCGTGTATGGGGCCTCCCATTACTACTCGGGGGTGGAGTCACGTTATTTTGTTATTTTTGTGGATGATTTTTCCTGATATACTTGGATTTATCTCTTCAAAAATCGTTGTGAACTTTATCAAATATATCGTGACTTTACCAAAATGATTGAAAAACAATTTTCTAAACCTATTAAAGTTTTCAGATCTAACAATGCCCATGAATTTAGTTCTATTCTACATCAATTTCGTATTGTTCCTCATTCTTCTTGTGTTGGCACTTCTCAACAAAATGGCAGGGCTGAGCGCAAACTTCATCATATTCTTGATGTTGTTCATGCTAATACGATTGCTGCTTCTACTCCTTCTCAGTTTTGTGGGGAAGCTACTCTTACTGTTATCTACATCATCAATCGGTGTCCTTCTCCCATTGTTCATAATCAAACTCCTTATGATATGTTGTTTGAGTTTCTTCTCCATATATTATGGATGCTGGATTAACATACATTTATTCTTGGATGAATGACTTGTTGTTCTCATTTGTGTTGTTTTCTTGGCTATGGAATTGAGTGAAAGGTTATAGGTGTTATGATCGGGTGTGAAGCGTCGCCCGTGTCTTTTAGGAACCTGGAAATGTTTCCAAGCCCCTCATGTTCTTGTTTCACCTGTTTCCTCTATCGATCCCTCTTCTTGACTTTTTTTCTGAGGAGTCTCATATGTCCCGAGCATCCCCCTTGGTATGCGAGGTTCCCCCTTCTATTTGATGTCCCTTCTCATGCATCGATTGAGCCTCTGCACGATCATCGATGTGCTTGATACTAAATTTGTGGATCCTGCCGGTCCTTTTAACTCTCATGCACTTCGTCATTCCAATCGGGTAACTACTCTTCCTTCTCACCTTCGTGACTTCCATTACTTTTCTGCTCTTGCCTATCTCCAAGAACCTCAGACTTTTCGTGAGGCTTCCTCTAACCCTTTATGGAAACAAGCTATGAAAGAAGAGTTGGATGCACTACATAAGACTGGAACATGGGATCTGGTTGATCTTCCCTCTACTATCGATTGTAAATGGGTTTATAAGATCAAGACTCGTTCGGATGGCATTGTTGATCACTACAAGGCTCGCCTTGTTGCTAGGGGTTTTACTCAGGAGTATGGGATTGATTATGAGGAGACTTTTGCTCTAGTGGCTCGACTTTCTTCTATCAGGACTCTTATTTCCATTTTTAAAGGGCTCATGAATGGCGGCTGCTGAGATGGATGTAAAATCTTTTCTTAATGATGAACTCTCAAAGGAAGTCTATGTGAAGCTTCTCTGGTTATTCTCACCCTCCCAGGGTTCGCCGCGAGTAATGTCGACTACGGTGGGCACTCTATGGTCTTAAACAAGCTCCTCGAGCATGGTTTGCAAAGTTCAGTTCTACTATCTCTTAGCATGGTTTTTCAGGTAGTTTTTTTTTTATACAACTCTTTTTATGAGACGGTCTGATCTATTCTACTCTTTTATGTTAATGATATGATTATTGCAGGTGATGATATGTAGGGTATTCAGGATCTAAAGCACTTTCTTGGTCGTTAATTTGAAATGAAAGATCTCGGCCCTCTTAATTACTTTCTTGGTCTAGAAGTTTCTTCTTCTGCAGATGGTTATTATCTTACTCAGACCAAGTATACTTCTGATCTGATTTCTCGAGCCAGTATCACTAATAGCAAGATAGTCGACACACCTATTGAGTATAATTGTCACCTCAATTCTCATGATGGTGAATCATTATCTGATGCTACTCTCTACAAACAGCTTGTTGGGAGTCTGTCTATCTCCAACATTACTCATACAATATTTTTATGCGATTCGTGTAGTCGGTTAATTTATATTGCTACTAGATCTCATTATCTTCTTAGTTCTCGAGTTCTTCGATATCTGAAAGGCACCATATTTGATGGTCTTCATTTTTCTTCCCATTTCCTTATTAACTTTCTTGACGTATTCAAATACAGTTAGGCGGTGATCCCTTTAATAATCAAATCCCTATACTACGAGGATATTGTTTTCTTTTTGGTGATTATCATCTCTTGGAGAAGCAAAGAAACAAAACGATCATTGCTCGTTCCCAGAAGCATAATATAGAGCAGTATCTAGTAGCTTATTTGGTTAAGTTGGATACTACAGGATCTTGCTGTTGATTGTTCAGCATTCATATTAAACTTGTGATAATCGAAGTCTTTATTAGTGCTCATAATGATGTCTTCCATGAATGTATAAGCATGTGAGATTGATTGTCTGACCATTCGTCAATCGTACTTTAGAATGCAGCTCCTTGATCTGATTCTACAAAGATCGATTAATTTGATATCTTGTAGAAATCCCATTCCTTTAGGAACACTAGAACTTGAGAGCTTTATTAATGGTTTATGTATGTGTGAGTTTGAGAGGGATGTTAGATTATATGTATATGATTGTATATTTTCGGAGTTTTTAAGATTGTATAGGCAGAGCACATATAAGTCTTATTGTATATGTAATATACTTTTTGATATATACAAAGACTCAAGTCTTTCTTCAATAATAATAATTATAATAATAATGACAAAATTCGAAACAAAATTTTAAGCTCAAACAGAGAATTGTAGAACACAAGAACCCTAACCATAAAGGAATAATAAAAAATTATAAACCACAATAATCCTAGACAAAAAAAATTTGATATAGAAAAAAATTCTTCAGTTTTTATATATCAATTTGGTCAGAGTGATAGAGCGAGCAAATCTGAAGGAAAACATAGAATGAGAGCGTAAGAAAGTAAACTGCTACGCTTATTTCAGTTCTCAAAGGATAAGGTGGGAGGCAGCCAGACGAGAACCAAGTCGAGTGAAGGTAACTCCAAGATTATAATAGATTTCTATAATAAAATGATTAATATCCTAATTCTATTGTATTAATACATTTATGAACATAAACATGCCTATAGACATTTATGATTATAGACATGCCTATAGATATGTTGATAGAGACATGTCTATATCAACATATCTATAGAGAAGTAAATACATTGATTTTTTGGCCAAAAAAAGGTATTGGTATAAAAAATTCAAAATTTTGGTTATTTAATTTATGTAAGGATATTACTACCATTATTTTGGAAGATTATTGTCTAATAGTATGTCTAGGTTCAATTGTTCACAGTTATAAAAACGTTTAACTATTTTTTTTAAACTATTCACTTAAGTCATGTAGTAATTCGCTCGTAAGAAGTTTTGAAACCGTACCTTTCTACTTTAAACCAATAGCTTTTATTAGCTTAACTATTAAAATAAATAAATAAATAAAACAAAATATTTTTATTAAAACAAAATAGAAAACTCGAATCGACGCTGAGATCTGAGCAAATAGTATTATATTAATACCGTGTTCGAAATCCATCGACATGGAACTTCATGCCAATGCAAACCCTAACTCAAATTCGCTTCTTCCTCGGACAGACCCTCCTCTGATCGCATAAATCCATTCGCCGGGAATCAGATCAATCGATTTATTCAATCCCCATGGTCAAATGACTGCTTTCACAGTGAAACCTCTTTTCAGCATTGTGGTGCTCACTCTCACCCTTGTCGTTGCCACACTCTTCATATCCCGTCCTTCGCCCCTCTCTCAATTCTCGCTTTCTCCCGCCACACCCAGGTACGGTATTTGTGTGTTTCGGGCAATCAATTAGGGTAGATAAGTTTTTATTTTTATTTTATATTTGGTCAATTTTCCTTTTTATCTTCTGTTCAAATAGTAATCAGACAACATCGATTTGGGGTTCAGTTTATTAGTATTTTGCTCAGTTTCTTGGCACCCAAACAGAGTGTAAAGCAATATTTTTTCATGGTTATATACTTATGCACTGTATTATTGACTAAGTGAAATTGAACTCCCACAGTGGAAAATCTGATATTTGGAATGTGCAAAGGCTTGTGGAATGGAGACCTTGCAAATGGTGGCTAGATGGAGATCTGACAGGTCAGTGGAATTTTAGTATCTGGGGTCATAGGGAAAAACCCTAGACTTGGTAGTTGTTAAGCATGGGAATGACTGGAGATCTAGAATTGTTGAATTAGTAGGGAGGAAAGCAATGCTGCATTCTGAAAAAAGGATATCGAGAATATGATTATGTGGAGCTATTTTTTAAAGAGAGGAAATATTGAGTTGCAGTTGAGTTTACCACTATTTAATTTCCTATCCTTGATTTTGCAATTAGGGATCTTGTGACCTAAAAAATGGAATGTGAATAATACCACCATTTGTAATATTGGGGATACTTGATCTTACAATTTCATGCTATAATTCGGGATCCTTTATTTCTTTTGATGAAAACAGGGTAAATAGAACATTCTGGGAACTACTTGAGATTTTTAATATAATGGTTGCAGATGATAATTAGGGCAAGGGTTACTTTCAGTTTGATTTTTGATATTCTGAGTCAAATGTGGTGACTTTCGTACGAACAATTGCATTGGTTTTTGTTGAAATGGTGCAGCTCTTCCAGCAGAGAGTAATGGATATATTAGAGTGGATTGCTATGGTGGACTCAATCAGATGAGGAGGGATGTGAGTACTTAGCATATCTCCACAGTTGCAATTTTCAGGTCTGAGCAAAAACTACTGGATTTTTGTTTTGCAGTTAAGGTAAAAATGGGCATTGTTTGTGGTGGTTGCAGTTCTGTGATGGTGTTGGCATTGCTCGTTTGCTGAATGCAACTCTGGTTTTGCCAAGGTTTGAAGTTGCTGCATATTGGAATGAATCAAGGTAATCTAAGGTATTGGTGAACATATTATTATAACTGATTTTCAAATTTGATGAAGAATGATGAAAATAGAGATTAGATTTCTGATCTTTTATTAAAATAAAGGATTGAAGTTCTTTTTCTTAGTGGGATATCATTTTATTTTAAAATCAGACAAATAAACATTGTTCAATAGTTGTAGTTGTAAATTGTGAAAGAAAAAATTTTAGCACAACTTAGGAACATAAAATGCGAGATGATTATGACAAAGGTTTAACAGGAAGTTTGGTGGGGCGGGTCGACCATGGATCAGCTTAAAAAGAGAGGATTCTCCCTAGCCAGTAGGTACCCCTTGTGCGGAAGAATTTGAAGAGACTGCGGGCACACGCTCATCCTTTGCCCCGAAGGTTTGGTACATGTGAGGTACGCCATTTCTCCTTGTCGAGAGGGGTGGGGTTTGCCTTTTGGTGAAAGACACGATCTTTGGGTTGGTTTATTCCCGGAGTGCGAAAAAGGGTTTAAGCTCTACGGAGGCGGGTTCTCTTTGTTTGATATTAGAGCGTGCGGAAGAAGAGGAGAGGAATAGGGTCGTTTTCAAAGACAAAGGCTTTTCTAGGCCTAGATTGAAGTTTTGTTTCTTAAAATCCTTCTCTTACTGGGCTAGCTTGGTTCACGATGTGGAGCACTCTTTTGCTAGAGATATTTTGTGTATTCCCTAGCTTTGTCTAGTGGGTTGATATGTTTTTTGTTTTTGTGTCTCTTTCTGTTTTGGCTCCTAGCTCCCCTCTGTATATGTCCTGTTTACTCTCTGGGGCGCCTTGTACTTTTCTTTTTGTTGAATATATCTGCTCAGTTTATCCATAAAAAAAAATGCGGTGAATTTTATAATCACAACAATGTCCTTTGTTGGACTTGGAACTTGGTTTTTGAGATTTGATTTCTTGTTCTTTGCATATGTCGCCATATGGCTAACAAATCACTTTCAATCAATATCCTATTACCCTACAAGAAAACCTAGGAGGTAGAACATAAAGGTTAAAAATCAAGCATTGAGCAATATGAAAGTTAAAATAATCTCTTTAGGCAGGGCTAACTTTGATAATATGCAGTCAAAGCGGCGAAAGCAATTTTTATGTACTCTACAAACCTCAAGTTTCACTCCTAATTAATTTTTTCTTTTTTTTTTATCAGTAACTAATTAAAATCAATACATGAAGAATGCCAAATTACCAATTAGTAGTTATAAATCATTATGAGTGAAAATTTCAGGTTATCTGTAACCCTGAAACCTCATAAAAAAAGGTGGCCTCAGACAATACAGGTTTATGATATTTTTACTCCTTGGGCTTTGACTTGATGGAATCCTGGAAAAGCCATCTTTTCCTGTAATAATGCCTTTGTTATGTGGTCAAACATAGTTCAAAGTCTCTTTTTTTCTGTTTGTTTTGTGGAAGCTTGTTTATATTATTCCCCCTACTAGGACTTGAACTTTATGGAATCTGGGAAAAGCCAGCTTTTTCCTTATAAGCCTTTGTTATGAGATCCAGTATAGTTCAAATTCTCTTTCATATTGCTGTTTGTTTTGTGAAAGTTTCCTTTGATTGTGAACTTGAATATCGATCCTTAATGAAACTCTGAAAAGGCCAGAGTTTTTTAGATAGAGACTCTGATCCCTTCAAAGCCAAAGATCTTCTCTTTGCTTCTCTTTTGGATCTTTGATTATGAGATAGGTGGCTTAGCTCAATGTAGTGAAAGGGGCTTGTTCTTTGTTTCCCTTCTCTCCTGGTTGCCTATTTTGGTGTCAAATGTTATACATCATGTGTACTCTGCCACATGCTTAGCACTACTCAGATGTAAAAGGTCTTGTTCTTTGTTTCCTTCTCTCCCCTGGTTGCCTATTTTGGTGTCAAATGTATACATCATGTGTACAGTGCCACTTGCTTAGCACTACTCAGATATGTTTTCTTGTTGCCTGTCAAAGAAAAAAAGATAGGAGGTAGGACTTTCCAACTCATCTGGCGTGCTCTAGACCTGTCCCAATGAAGTTGTTCATTCTTATTTTTATTTGTTATTCATCTGAGGATTTTCTCATTAAAGATTTAGCTACTGATTTTCTGATGCCATACAGGTGAGTTCTCTCAAAACGTTGTTCCTTTTACATTTAACTGTTTGTAGAAGAATTTCGAGAATCTCACATTGCTGCCAGTTTTTAATATGTTCAACAAATCTACAAAGATTTGTGCCTTCTTTTCCTTCGACCTTACCTTATTTGTTATTAAACAGGCGAATTTTAAATATTATATAATAATATTATGGTATAACTCTTTGGTATGCCTTCTCAGTGGTTTTGCAGATGTGTTTGATGTTGACTACTTCATTCAACAGATGAATGGCTATGTTAAAGTTGTTAAAGATTTGCCACCAGGGATTGCATCAAGAGAACCTTTTAGAGTGGACACAAGTAAACGAAAAGGTCAATTTGATTACATCGAAAGTGTTCTTCCTTCTCTATTTGAACATCATTACATTTCGATCACACCAGCGATGAGCCAAAGAAGGGACAGGTACCATATCATATTTCGGTATCATTTATTGTAGTTACACTGTAAGTTAAATTGCAATGATGTTTAAGGAATTCATTAACTTGTTTATTGCCCTTGAGGCCTACCTTAAGGGGTAAAGGGATGAGATGGAGTTATGGGAGGTTTCAGGTTCTGAGTCCAAATGTGGATTTAAAAAAAAAAACATTTACTTGCCAAAAAAATATATATATGATGTTTAAAGGATTTGGACTTGGAGGCTTGATTTCAAAGGGTCAAAAAGACTTGATTATATTTGGTTTTATCCAATTACATGAGTGCCAGAACAAGTTGGTTTTGGTGATTATAATTTTGTATCATGTTTAAGATACTTCCTTAACATGTGGAGAAAGATTATTTTTTTAGGTGCAGAGAAAGAAAGATTGAAAGTAGATTCTGGTTCAGTTATATATTTTCCCAATATAACTCTATATGCACTAATTCTTTAATTCAGGATGTCTAAGTGGCAAACTTAAATTCTGTCCAACCAAAACAACGAAAAATGAACATATGGTGACATTTTTTTGTCCTCAATATGCAATATTCTTTAAGTTTTCCACTTAAATTCTCTCCAAAAAAAAAAAAAAAAAAAAAAATGGAATATAGTGACATTTTTTGTCCTGTATTTATGCAATATTCTTTAATCCAGGCATGTGTGGTTCTTTCATAATTCTGAGACCTTAGTCTTGTAGGTATCCTCTGCATGCCAAATCTGCCCTTTGTCAAGCTTGTTACAATGCGTTACGCCTTACAAAAGCATTGGAGAAGAAAGGTGCTGAACTTCTGCAGGCCATACCAAAACCATTTCTCTCCCTTCACCTTCGCTTTGAACCTGATATGGTTGCTTACAGCCAATGTCAGTTCCCTAGCCTTTCACCTGCCTCCTTGGAATCCGTTGATGCTGTACGAGGAGATCGAAAACCCTGGACTGGCGAAATGGCCACAATTTGGAGAAAGCGTGGGAAATGCCCCCTTACCCCCAGTGAGACGACTTTTATACTGCAATCACTTTCCATTCCAATAGACACAAATATTTATCTGGCGGCTGGGGATGGTTTGATGGAAATTGAAGGACTAACTTCTGTCTACACCAATGTATTTACCAAGTCTAGCCTTCTTAGCAGCGAGGATTTCACAAACATGCATGGAAATACAAAAGCTGCACTGGATTATTATGTATCCATCAACAGTGACTCCTACATGGCTACGTATTTTGGAAACATGGACAAGATGGTTGCAGCAATGCGAGCTTTCAATGGAATGTCTAAAACCCTTTTCTTAAGTAGACGAGCTTTTGCAGAGTTCTCTTCCCAGGGGTTGAAAGGGAGGGAATTGATGGAAGCCCTGTGGAAGGCTCATAGCGATGATTTCGCTATGGGGAGGGGATATGCTTTGCCAGATTGCTTCTGTGAGTTCAAATTGTGAGACCTGAGGTCCATATTATTGCTCTGTCTCATCAATTTTAATTCTTTTGTAATGTGGCAGTGAGAGAACTAAAATGGCCTCGCCATACATGTTTCTAACTCTGAATATCGACTTTGACTCAACATTCCTCCACTGATATGGTTGAACCTGGGGGGCGCCAAAAGCCTAAATCTTTATGTTATGTTGGAGGAGACAACTTGGAGATTACATGAAAACGAAAGCATGCAAATTCATGTTATTTTCTTTAACTGATTTCAAATGGGTGATCTTATTGCTCCAGTTACTGAGTTTGCCTTTGTTGTCATTCTATTTGATCAAAGAATCAAACGGTATAATATATAATTTCCCTAACCAACTTGTACAGATAATTCGTTCCTTTAGAAAGCTTGAAACCTGACCATGGTGTGTAACCCATTAAATAAGTTGCTATGTAGTCTCAAAAAATGGGAAGATTCCCACCATACGTCCGTCAATCCAGGCGGATTATATCACTTTTAAAAGCACTAAGGGGTGCGGATTGTCAAGTCAAAATTAGATTCGGTTGGTCAAAAATAAAAAAACCTAGATTCCTTTTCTCTTTCCAGTAATTTATTTCTTAAAAAAATGGTTATTCCCTATAAATCTATATTTTATCTTGTTGTCGTGATTTTATCTTCTTATTATGATATTTGGTTTTGTGTCATCCTGTTACAAGATGTTTTATTTTTTATCTTTTTGTTGTAGCGTTTTATTAATGTATAAGCGATTCAAACGGATAAAGTATATTCGATAAGACAGAAACAATAAATCATGTTATGATCATACTATACATTGTTAGTCATAGATAATTTATTAAGTTATTAAAATGAATATTATTACATCCTTTACAGTTTTTAACGAATTTGTACTTACGTTTCTATCTACTTATTACTACTTTGAATTTTAAAATTATTTTCATTTAAAAAATGAAAAAAGGACTGGGGATTGTCAAATAGTCCGTTTGTCAAAATTCAGGATGTGAAACTTCGCTCATGTTCATAAAAGAAAACTCTATAATTTTCATGCAGTTACATTTGCTTCCACACATATACCCTGTCGACCCCGTGTGTGGAATCACGGACTTCTTAGCTCTTAATTAATGCCCTAAAGAGTTCTTCCCAAAATAATTCAGATTACAAACTCATAAATGACCCGTGAAATCCCTTCCTTTTCTAGTCATCATCAAACCATGTGATGATATCATAAAGACGAAATGACTATCAATATTGCAGTATAGCTGTTGTCTTTCGGCCTGCTGCTAAGATCAACTAATCTAGTTTCTTCCACAATGAGAACAGTAGTGAAACGCCCGTTGAAAAAGGCAGCGCAATAATGGTTTTTCGACTATAAATGTCGCATCTCAGAAGCAATCCTGCATACCAGATCGGTAGAGTTGTCCAGGGAAATGGGGGTGTGGGTGTGGGTGTGGGCCATCTTTGTACTTTTATTATGTGAAGAAGCAAGTATAGTACATGGGGACATTGGCACAGCAATGTCCTACAACCCTCCTTATACTCGTAAGCAAACTCCTGACCAACGTGTTTGTATTATTGAAGTTTTTGCTTGTTTTTTAACATAGGGTAGTTTGTTGCAGCTACTAGGTGCAATGGAAACAGGCAGATCAGTTCCACCTGAAATCCTTCGTTTCAGTGAGTGAAGGACTGTGGGATAATGGTGCTGCCTGTGGGAGACGTTACAGGTTGAGGTGCCTGAGCGGGGCTAGAAAGCCCTGCAAGGATGGCACCATTGATGTCAAAGTGATCGATTTCTGCTCCTCCAGGCCTTGCCCCTCTACTATTCTCTTGTCTAACGATGCTTTCGCTGCCATCTCCCACTCTCCTACCATGAAAATCAATGTGGAGTACATACGGTAGCATGAGAAGAAGCTAGATACCTAACTCATCTGCATGCTTGCGATTAATATCTTCTTCAATATTTGTTTAACTCTGTCTCACCTTCATTTGCAGGGTTTGACAAAGACCGGCCGGCGAAAAAAAAAACAGCCCCCAAATTTTGGGACCAGAAGTTGTTGGATAACAATGTAGAATTGTGACTGAAATAAATAGTAGTAGTAGGTTTTGTTACTTCATGATGATGCTTCCATTTGTAAACTTTTGGACTGGGTATCTCCAAAGATACTGGTTATAAGTGAGCTTTTGATAAAGTTAAAAATAAGGTCCACATTCACATAAAATCATGAATGGTTCTCTTTTATCATATGATGCAGATTAAGGAAATGCAGCTTCTATTAATGTTCTTAATTAGGATGCACAATGGCGAAAATGTGGCTAGTTTACTAGTGAATGAGAGAATCTGCACTATTTATTAAGGCTCTGTTTGGAGTGGAAAAGTACTAAGAAAAATTATTTTTTTTAATGTTTGGTTTCGTTGTAAAAAAAAAGAAAAAAAATTAAATATAATCAAAATATCTCAAATTTTAAAATATTTTAAATTTCGTAGTTCTTATGTAATAAAGATAAACAAATAAAATAAGTTTAAATAAATATATAAAATTAATTTATTAAGTTTAAAAATATTTTTTATTTTTCTTTAAATTTTATTTTGTTTCATTTCTTGTCTATTTCTTTCTTTAGAACTCTCAGGTTCCAAATTGAGTCTAAAACTGTCTGAAATATATAAGGTGATATGTAGGACGAAATTCAAAAAGGATAAATATATTGTTATATATAAATCTAATTATATTCCATAGTTCTTAGTTTGTATACATTATATTGTCTCATGAACCGAAAAATTGTTAACAATATCTCATCATCCATACCAACTTCAACACATGCAATAAATTGATACGACGTGGTTGGAGTTGGTACATGGTATTCATTCTGGTCAAAATTATCGTTTGAATTTTTTCGATGATGGGAGTCACTCAATTTATTTATTTATTTTTTGATGGGAGGGAGGGGGACAGTCACTCAATTTATTAAATCTGAAAAATCCTACTATATATTTATTATTATTCAACCTAAAAAGAGGCTTATTCAACCCAAAAAGAGGCTGCATGTGAGGAGGGTTGTTAGAGCATTTAAATTATATTAAATAAGAAAGACACTCACTTTATTGCTCAAATCATTAAGCGTAAAATGAGGTTATGAGGCTATGACCATGATGTCCAACTTAATGATTAAGGGTTAGACAAAAAATATAAAAAAGATTATGAGTTTTCATAAAAGCATACTTAATACACTACCACTTAACATTGTAATTCCAAAATAAATAAATATATATATATATATATATATATATATATATATATATATATATATATATATATATATATATATATATATATGACTATTCATGGGAGCATTGATTGTACGATGTAAACCAAATCTTACAAACATAACCTTCTAATAAAATTGGTTGTTCAACATCATTAATCATTTATAAACTTTGACCATATATTTTTTGAAATAAGTAAAGAAGAAACTAGAAAGCAGAATGAACAAAATTTCATATGATAGCCCACTTACGGTTTAAAGGGAATGAACGATGGTGAATTCTTTTTTCTAAAAGAGTTACCACGATTTGAGTTTGTTTCTAAAGCTTATACAGATTTAAATGTCATTTGTTTTTCAATTTTTTTACTTAAAGCAATTTGTTTTCAAACATTTTACTAGTTTTGACTTTTTTCTAAGTACAAAAAAAAAGTTAACATATTTCTTTTTTTAAACAAAAAGAGTAACATATAGTCTTTGTTTACTTTTTAATACCTCATAGAAGTAAAACATTATTAAAACAAACCATCTAATACATAAAAATAATAAAGTATTACATAATTAAGTACCATTTAGTTTTTAAGCTCTATTTAGAATTAAATAAAAAAAATAAACATCGCCTTATAGCCTTTGGAAGAATAAATCAAGTGGGATGCTTCTCAGTTATCTTTAGGTTATGATTGGTTCTTGGAAAATTCTAGAAATAGAAAATTAAAAGAAAAAAGTAAGAAAAATAATATAAAAATTTTCGTTTATTTGGTTATACATGAAAATTTTAAAGGAGAAAAAAGGAAATCTATTTTATATATTTTTTCTTTTCAGAAATTTTAATTTTTTTCTCTTATTTCATATTTTATAAAAAGTTAAAATATTTAATCTTTTCTATTAAGAAAAAACCCTCTTTCCAAAACCTAAACCGATGCCCTAACTCTCCCACTTTCTCTACCCTCCCTCTTGATGATACCCACACCTTTTCTCTTTTCCATCTCTTTGGATAACATGAAAAATGCGAAGAAAAGAAAATATATAAGAAAATGTTAAATAAAATAGTGTAATATTTTTCCTAAATTTGGATGACATGAGAAATGTAAAGGAAAGAAAATACAAAGAAAAATGCTAAGGAATTTCCTTACTATTTTTCTTAAAATTTAATGGGAAAATAAGAAAAATGAAAGGGAAAGTTATTATCCACTATATATATATATATATATATATATATGAAATAAAAGATTAAAAACTATTAAAATATAAAATATATTCTTTTTTTTTGCCTTTAAAATTGTTATATAATCAAAGAAAATAAAACTTCTAGGAAAATTATGTTATAGTTTATTAATATGAATTATATTTAAAAAAAAATTTATGAGAATGAAATCAAGGCTAAGATAACTCATTAAAAAATAATTCATATTAGGTTGTTACCACCATATATGGGGTTTTTCTTTCAAGAATGCCCTTTTTAACAAACGTAACTAAATTCTTTAAAAAAAAAAAATGAAAACCCAAAAAAATAAAGAAAAATAAACTTTTTTTTTAAATAATAAATTTTCAAAAAAGGAAAGTAAAGTGTGTTCAAAAAATATATATAATATGTTTGTGCATAAAATTAAAAATATAAAAATTTGAAACTTCTATTATGTTTATTTTTATAATTATCTTTATTTTGAATGTTTTTATTTTAAAATATTAAAAATAAAATTCTAAAGTATAAATATTTTAATAAAATATTAGAGCACATTAATTTTTTATAATTTAGATTTTTTACAAATTTATATTTTTAATATTTTGAAACCAAAATATTCCAAAAATAAATCAAATATAAAAGATAAATATAAAAATTAAAATAAAAATAGTAACTTCAAATTTTATATTTTAATTTTATGCAAACATATTTTTATATATATATATATATATATATATATATATATATATATATATATAATGAATACCTTTTTTTTCCTTTTTGAATCTTTCAAAATTTGTTATTTAAAAAAAAAAAAATTGTGTGTTTTCTACTGCTTTTAAAAATAAACCTTTTTGGAACAAGAACTTCCTCTTACACTGTTAACAACCTTATAGGAATTGAGTTAACTTGTCTTCAGTTTTCAATTTCTCATAAACTTTTTTTTAAATTGATAAACCATAGCATAATTTTTCCAAATTTGTATATTACTTAATTACCTTACCTTTTTCTTTTCTTCCATTTTTCTTTTTAATTTTATTTTGGTGACATATTTCGGAACCAAACACAGCATTATGGGTAGATAATCTTCTTTTCTAGTTCTCACGAGGGGTTATGATGTTGTATAATTTTTTTAGGAAAAAGTATTTTCTAGATTGTCTTCATGCATATTTTTTAGGAAAAAATATATATATTAGTACATTTATACAAAAATAATGGGACATTATTAATCAAGAATAAGAAATAGGTGCTTGTCTACATATGTTTCAAAATATAATTGTATTTTGGTTAAATACTATCATAACTTATTATAGATATTACCATAATATGTTATAAATATTATCATAACATAGTAGTTATACTCATATCTATAATATATTATGATAATATTTATAATATGTTTAGTATTTAACTAAAAGATAATTATTTTCTTAAGCATGCTATTAAAAGCGGCGCATTATCGATGCTGTCAGTGATATCGTTATTTTGTATCGAATTATATTTATACATACATTTGCTATTTTTATACCTTACTCTTTGCCAGTCAAAATTCTGTGACCCATCTTCCCATACGTTAAACACTATTTTTTCTTTTTTTTGAAAGATATACGTTTTTTTTTTTTTTGAATAAGAAAGATATACGTTAAACACTATTAAAGCCCTGAATGTTAGGGAAGAGCTCATAGCCTAAGCTATGGCATGCTTGGTGATTATTTTTTGAAATATAAAACAATATTATATTCTAAGTGAGAACATGTCTGACAAACTTGTGACAGAAAACTTTTTTAATAATTTATTCTAAAACAGTTATTTCTAATATTCTTTTTACATAATATTTCAAGCAATAATTAAAAAATTAAAGAAAAACTCTAACATCTTTTGTATCATGCATAAGTCTTCAAGTAATAAAATCTCTTATATCATACATAATTCTAAGGATAACTTGATTGAGTATAAAATAAATTTTCATATTTAAGTTTTCAAATCATGCATAAGTCTTCAAGTACTAAAATCTCTTATATCATACATAATTCTAAGGATAACTTCATTGAGTATAAAATAAATTTTCATATTTAAGTTTTCAAATACTGAAAAAATGAAACTGTTTTTAAGGGCATGTTTGGTTTCTATCTTTAAAAACATAGATCTAGAAATTGTTCTTATTGTTTGAATTTATTGTTTTTTGTGTTTTTCGTGTTTTTTAAGACAAAAAAAAAAAGTAATAAACATGTTTTTCGTGTTTTCCAAGTAGTGTTTGTTTTTCAAAACAAAGAATTGTATTAATGGGAAGGAATCTTCTAATTCATTTTTAGCATTTCAGTCAATTGGACCAAAAGTGTTAAGTGTTAATTTTTATTCTTTTTGTAAGAAGAAATAATTTTATTAATTTAAACTAGCAATACATAGATAGAAAACAAACACCAAATTACAAAAAACTATAGAAGATGAAACAATATCTAAGTTAATAACATAATAAATGAAATCAAAATCTATAAATTTGATAATACTATAGGAACTTGAATACATATTACTTCAACACACATAATCTTATTTGTTGTTAGGGATGTGCATAAAATCTTATAAAACCGAAAAAATGGATCAAACCGAACCATGCGACCCGATTTTGAAATATTTTAAATTATTTTTTATATTCAATTTTAAAAATTCAAAACCGAGCAATCTTGATTTGGTTGTCGGTTTTAATTTCAAAATATAAAAATAAACAAATCAAACCATAATAAATATTATCTTTTATTTTATTTTTTAGGTTTGGTTTTTGAAACTCTCAATTTTTAATGAGTTATGAGTTTTCCTATTATAATCTTTTAAACTTCTATGTTGTTTTAAAATTTTAAATATAAAAATTTCAACTACAAAATAGTGTTAATGATATTGGTGGATCAGGATTCAAAAGTAATAATCTTTTTTTTTTATATATTTATGTTTTTCATTTTCTACAAAATTATTGTGATGCCCCAGGCAGGAAATTCGGATTATTCACCGTCGGCCGCGAATACTCGTGAATGTCGGGTGTAGACATTTCCGTATCGGGGCGGGAGTCTCGCTTTGTCGCGGGGAGAATTTCTGCCCAAATCTGATCTTTAGTATAAAGCACTGCGTCGCAATGCGACGATCCAGTATGTGCGATATATCAAATCTGACCACTTGAATTTGCCGCGTCACTGATATCATCTACGTCGTGGTGCGTATATCCGTAGTTACAAGAGAGGTAATCAATTCTCCTTTATACAACACATATTAAAATTCTAACGTTCTAATACATTGTATCTGTATGAATCAAAGCCTTGGTCGGGCTTATTGAAAATAAACCTCACAGGACCAGAACCGTCTCCTCGCACGCTCCACACATTACACGTAAAAGGGGGTCCTAGCGGGTGAGCTAATGCTCGATGGGAGATAAGCCTAGAGTGGGCTACTCATGCCTTTAAGTGCGATCTGATATTAGAATTAGCAATAGTTTCAAGTAAATGCATGATCTGCTTGAATGTCTGCAGCAAACTCGGATCAGAGTCCTGCGACTCCCTCACACTGTTAGCCTGTTATTCAAATTTCCTATTTTTGTTTGTTTGTGGACAACCCTCGATGTATATATATATCGATTGAAGTGGCTCGACCGATTGATATATTATTTGTTGTATGGACACATAGATGAATATCAATTGACTCGCGATTGATATTTTAATTTGGACTACCCTCTATTAATGTTTTAGACAACCTCGAACCTTTTCTCTAGACTCATCCATTGTTATTTCTTATAATCTGGGGTGTTAGGTGCATATGGAATATGTATCTTAATTAAATCGATCTGTCCTTGTCTGAAATATATAAACGTGAATGGATACTAACAAATTAAAATCACACAATCATGTTATGTAATTATACATTTCATCCTTTGTCAAAGTCATTCCGGCAGGGTGTGTCAACGGCAATTCGCGGTCACCGACGAAAACACATTAATTATAAAAATATTTTGTGTCGTATTACATGAGCAGTAAAAACACAGGTTTCTGGTTCAAACCTACTGTCCATTCATCGGTTCACTTTGTGAACCCGGTTTCAACGGCCATTTCGGCCCCTCAATCCCATGATACATAATTTGCTCCTTGAAATCGTGATTAATAACCAAATCAACCGTACGACGGCGCGTTGCTCGAGTTCTTTCAAAAATTTGTATTAATTGATCCCTGAGTTTGGGACTGTCCGGCGCTATTTCCTCGGCGCCGTTAATTTCAACGTTAATCAGCATTTAATATGAAATTAAAAGCTGGTAGGAGCCTCGCCGAGGGTTTGAGGAAACTCACAAATCCGGTACCGCGTGAAGCCACTCCAGCTGAAATAATTTTTCCTCCTTGTCAGAAAGGCTGTAAACGATTGAATCTCTTGCAAATTTAAGCTTCTCTCTCTAGAAAACGATTTCTGTTGCTCCCTGCGTCTTCCTCCCCCAGCCACTGCCTCTTTCTCTCTTTTTGAAGAGACGGCACTGTAGCCTTTTCTTGGCATTTAGTGACAATCAGGTACAATTATTAATTCTCTTAACTTTCCTTTAGGTTTGGCGATTCGATCTTATCTCGGCGGTCGGGTTTCGTCGTTCTACCTCACCTGCACTTATGGTACATGGTGTAATTATATGTAACTTCGTCGCGTCAATCGTTTTCGTGGCGGCAGCGATCTTTCCGAAAAGCGTCTTGACTCAGGCCATGCCGGAATATTCACGAATTTTCGTCTTGCTTCAGATTTTTTAAGGCGATTCCAGGTGCGATCGTTCGTCGTCGAGATCACAGAGAATAAATTCACGGATTTTTCAAGCAAATTTCAATTTGTAATCGAAATCTGATTTTGTCGCTGATGCGTAATTTGGAATTTACCGGGTCTTCTGATTATTTATTGAAGAATAAAATTAATTATTTTAATTTTAATTTTAACTTTGTAGATAGTTATTTTTTATAATGTTTTATTAAGAAAAAGTTAGAAAAAATTATGGATTTTTTTTTATGACATTACATATATTCGTTTTATTTTTATATTTTTAATATTAAAATTTTTAAAATAGTAGATTATAATTTTAATTTTTTTATGGTTTTTAAACAGAAAATAATCCAATCGATTTAAATTACTTTATTCATAATCAAACCGATTTTATTGGTTTTATATTTCAAATTATCGATTTAATAAATTAAAATCGATCATAATATTTAGTTACATTTTTATATTAAAAACAGGTGAATAAGCGAGAACATTAACACATTGATTGTCTACCATCTGTCGAATATGTTTTAACAGTTTAAATTGTCTGCACATAAATAAAATATGGTATTAAGATGACGATACAAAATGAAATACAACAACTAGACGACTATGAAATCATGAAAAACTTATATATATATATTACTTATATGAGTAATTTCATGTCAACATGTATGAATACACATGCACATAATAACACAGTTGCTCCTCGACTTTCGTACAACGCTTAGATTTCCTTTTGCATTTATGAATATGTCAAAGTTTGAATTTATGAATATGTAAAAGTATGAATTTCAACACCTAATCTCTCATAGTCTAATATACATATTAAATACCCCATCCACATCCAACTTCTTCCATGTGAGAAACCACTAATTGAATTCAAGTCTTCTAGAAGTGAAGGTCCCTATTTCTCGATCAGGCACATGAATATTTTGATAGGGCCTGAGACAATTGGTCCTAAGATTGCTTTTAGCAGTAGTTTTTTCAAAGTGTTTTTAATAATTTTTATAAACTGCTGAAAATATCATTTTCTTTGAATATTAGAAATAATTATTAAAAAATTTTCAAAAAAATTATAAATGTTCTTACACACTCAGTTTTCTTTTTCTAAACAAAACTAAATTTAAAATAATAAATTATTTATATGTATTATTTAGCTTTTTTTATATAACGATTAAGTATTTTATAATATATATATATATATATATATAAATGTTTAATAATTTTTTTTTATAACAATCAAATATTTAAAAAAATTATTTTTCTTCGTACCCTACAACCTTACAGGTTTGAACAGATTTATAACCAAAGTCCTCTATGTTTTGAATGATGACTCAAAATTAACTCATCAGCTACAGTTCATTATTCGTATCATTCTTGCAAACGCGTCTATGATGCTGTAAAGGTCACTTTCTTGCACGTAAGACTCCAACTACAGTATTTTTTTGATAGGCAACAATTTATAAGGGTTTATAATTAATACTCAACTAATACAAAACTTGCTCCCAACCATAAGTAAAATTTCACCCGTATCACTTTTTTTCTAATCATGGGTGTTTGGATCGGATTGTACACACCTCAATTAATCTTATGTGATACTAGAGTTAAAAATTAAATAAATCCTCTAATAACCTTTAGATAACTTGAATCGATGATCATTGAAGGACAAAGTTAAAAGCCCTGATAAATTACTTCAATATCTCAAGCGCTGACCCATTAAAACTAAATGCAAGAATTTTATTCACCAATATCACTTTAACATCAAAATTTGAGTCACGACAAATAAGAATAAAATCGAAGAACAATTGAGAACCACCAAATATATGCACTAGTGAGGCAAAGATCCAACCAAATCATAAAGAGACCAACCCCCAATAAATAATTGTCACATTAACATATAAATAAAAGAAAACACCATAAATCGAGGTCGATGATCTAGGCACCCAGACCAGACTGGTCTTCAAGGTGGAAAATCTATGTCGACAATACTGTTCTCAATATTAATGAGGCTGTCCAACCAACCCAGCGTGGTCCATCATTCTCACCCAATCAAGGGTTGTCCATTTTGAGATTTTTTATGTCAATGTTGTTGGGGGTAAGGTCCATAAATGCCCTCAAGTTTCACATGTATGTCCCATCTCTCAGGATAAGGTGCAAATTATTACTTGTGTAATCACTCATTTTCATTCCGTTAGTTACAATCAGGCTGAAAAGTCTGACTATAAAGTAATTAACAGGAATTTTATTAATCTATGTCTTTTTCTAACAATAGAGGTATATGATTGAGTTATGAAAGTAAATTTTAATATATCTTAGAATCAGAAAAAAATTTAGGATAAAATAGGGCGTAATTAAAAGAATCGAAAACATTTATGCACTTCTAACTAATAAGATGGCAGCGATACTTGTTATTTTATAGAAAAAAATAAAATAATTCCTTCCATTGACTTGCAAAAGAATGTGCAACAAATGATGAGCTATGCTCCTTAAAATTAAAAATCTGACCATGCAGTCGAGAAGCTAAAAAAGAAAAATAAGGAATTGCAATTGTCAACTACCACCGGTTACAAGACAGAGAAATGACAGCTACAGCTGGAGCTAAAGATTCCATACAAAACAATGAAATTTTAAGGCTTTTGTTGCGATTCACACAGCAAGTAGTAATAAAGCCAAAGAAAAAATCAAAGAAGAATTCACACGTAGTTTGTGGATTTTCAAACCAAAATTATCACCATGTCAAAATTAGTTTTAAGAAAGCTTATTTATAATAACCTAGAAATGTTCTTGAAGCCTATCTTAAGCCAGATTAAAGGATGGAATGGATATACGAAATAACCATTATAGAATCTAGAATGGTATAATATGCAAAATGAAGGGATGTAAATAAAAAATAAAATAAATGAAAAAAATAAAAATAAATAAAAAAAAAACCCTAAAAATGGTAAAATTACAAAGATATCCCTTTACCCTATTTCGTACCCCCAGCCTATTATCTGGTCCCCCCTTCTATATATTCTCCATAAGTTTTACCAGTTAATCTGCTACATGATCAGGATTAGAAACTTGATCACTTCCTTCCTTTTCATAAGTGACAACTCTATGATTTTTAGCCACAACCGCAATTGACCAAAAACCCTTCTTCCTCAAATTTGCTTCCACACTAATCACACAGGCTTATGCGTGTACTGTCACCATTCGTTAACGTGGTTGAAATTATTAATATCGTCCTTCAGGCGAGACCCGATCGAGGCGTGCTCGATCACGATGTATCGATGGCATATCAGGTGATCTATGAAAATAAGATGATTAAAATATTTAAAAATTATTAAAATATTATATAAATTATTAGAAAAATAGATATAATTATAAGCTAAAAATTTAATAAAATAATTCTTTTATATTTAATAATATTTAAATAGTTAATGAAGTATTCAAGGAATACATATGTATATGCTAATGTTAACAAAAGAAATTATTTTCTAATATAATTGTTCTTCAACAAAAATTAAATTTATATCTGATGGTAAATAAATTTACATGATTTCTTCTCTTCTATGTGGTTGATATTAAGGTTGGGAGGGTTAGGATGTAAAATGGGGCTCAAGGCTTGATTTGCAAATAGCGCTTTGTGGCCAAACCTGGCCATTTTAGCCATCAAAACTTTTTTTTTTTAATTCAAAACACTAATCAAAACGGTATCGTTTTGGCCTTGTTCTCACTTATCCAAAATGACGCCGTTTGGATAAGTGTCAAAAACGACGTCATTTTGGTCCCAGACAACCCTAAACGACATCGTTTTGAGTTGTATTAAAAATAAAAATAAAAACCAAACGATGTTGTTTTCTGTCCTACAGAGACCAAACAATATCGTTCTTGAAGTAAGTTGTTGAAAAAGGGAAATCCTTCTTCCTACATTCCCGACGGTAGCGAGAAAATCAAAAAATGAAGAGGAAGAAGCGGGTGCTACTAAGAGAAGCAAGAAGAATAGAAGAGGAGTGGTAAGGCTTAAGTACTCCACTCGTCCAAGGTGCCACCGAGCCTTCTCCAACTCCGCTTTGCCTACAATGGGGACCCGACCGTAGGAGTCCTGTCCCATCGCCGCCGCTTTCTTTCTTCTCCGCCCCTCAAATAAGTTAGGTTTTATTTTTTAAATTTCCTCTTCTTCAGTTTTTCTTTGTTTCTTTTTGAGCTTGAATGTTTGAAATTTTTAGTCGAATCTCTGCAATTTTTTTGGATTTTTATTGTTTCTTTTTTAAATTTCATCATGTGTATCAATCTCATTCAAGTGCTTACGCGCCGTTTCTTCAAAGCGAATCTCTCAAAATTCAGATGCTTGCTTTTGTTCATAGTATTGAGATTATTCTTTATATTTCACCGACTTTCATCGAAATTTTGACCAGTCATCTCGCAAACTCCTGGGCCGAGTCCACCGAGCCAACTGATCCACCTCCGTCTCGCACTGGTACGCATTTAATTTAACCCCGCGAATCGAGCTACTTAATCAGCTGGGTTACACCGACTTGGTCGATTTTTGAACCCTGATTAACATACAAACCTTATACTTAGTCATCAACCAATGTGATGATATCATGAAGACGAAATAACTATCAATATTGCATATAGCTGTTAGCTTTCTGCTGCTAAGATCAACTAATCTAGTTTAATGAGAACAGCAGTGAAACGCCTGTTGAAAAAGGCTGCGCAATAATGGTTTTTCGACTATAAATGTCGCATCCTCGTATAATCCTAGTATACCAGATCGGTAGAGTTGTCCAGGGAAATGGGGCTGTGGGTGTGGGTGTGGGTATGGGCCATCTTTGTAATTTTATTATGTGAAGAAGCAAGTATAGTACATGGAGACATTGGCACAGCAATGTCCTACAACCCTCCTTATACTCGTAAGCAAACTCCTGACCAACGTGTTTGTATTATTGAAGTTTTTGCTTGTTTTAACACTTGGGGTAGTTTGTTGCAGCTACTAGGTGCAGTGGAAACAGGCAAGATCAGTTCCCACCTGGGAATCTATTCGTTTCAGTGAGTGAAGGGCTGTGGGATAATGGTGCTGCCTGTGGGAGACGTTACAGGTTGAGGTGCCTGAGCGGGGCTAGAAAGCCCTGCAAGGATGGCACCATTGATGTCAAAGTTATCGATTTCTGCTCCGCCAGGCCTTGCCCCTCTACTATTCTCTTGTCCAACGATGCTTTCGCTGCCATCTCCCACTCTCCTACCATGAAAATCAATGTGGAGTACATACAGTAAGCCCCCTTATGAGAGAAGCTAGATACCTAACTCATCTGCATGCTTGCGATTAATATCTTCTTCCAATATTTGTTTAACTCTGTCTCGTCTCACCTTTAATTTCATTGTAGGGTTTGACAAAGACCGGCAAAAGGCCCCAAACTTTGGGACAAAGGAAGTTCATTGGATAACAATGTAGAATTGTGACCAAAATAAAAAGTAGCAGTTGGTGTAGTAGTTTTTGTTATTGCTTGAGGATAATGTTGAGTAGTGCTTCAAAAGTCTTCCTGATTTTTCCCTGTTTTTTTAGTCAAATAAGAGAGTGGCCATGCATGTTCAGACACTCTCTCTCCCACGTTCATTTCAGGATGCAGTTGGTTTACTAAGTCAGAGAAATAATGTTGTGGGCCACGTCAGGCCATTATTGTTCACGTATCCAAAATTGTAGCAGCAGTCTCCATCACCATCTGCACTTTCTGATTGCCCACCTGTTGGGAACTAGGGAGGTGCGGAAACATGTATAATAATTTAATTGGATTAATGAGTAAATAGAAAGAAAACAATTTAATTAGAGTAATGTTTAAATAAAAGAAAAACAATTTAATTGGAGTAATGGGTAAATAAAAAGAAAACACACGATCTCAAAGAATATTAAGTTACGAGAATAAAAAATAAATTATTGGATATATTTTTAAATAATACATAATCTCCTATTTATAATAACTCAAATTAAATCAAATCTGCTACCAAAATAAACTTTCTAAAACCTGAACACCTAAATATTCTCAAATATTCAAAATAGAAACTAAATACATGTTTGTTTTTTATTATGAAAAACAAAGAGGACAAAGAAATATTGAACACGTTTTGTTCCTAGTTTCTTTTGTTTAGAAAAATACAAAAAAAGCTAAATTTAATAAGAACAGTTTTCAAAATATATCAAAAAGATATTTTTAACTTTTTTTAAAAACTGTTCTCAAGAACATTTTTTAAAAACATGAACCAACTTATCATATTTAAGGTTTGTTTGGTTTCGCTTAAAATCGTTTAAAACGCTAAAGATGTAAAACATCATATCATGTTTTCTAAAAATCGTTCTTATTCTTATAATTTAGTATTTTCTATATTTTATGTGTTTTTCAGAAAAAAAAACTTGAAACCAAACATGTCCTCTGTTTTTCGTTATTCTTCTGATTTTTAATAACAGAAAAATGTTGTCAAAAACTGTAACCAAACAAGTTTTCTGCATTTTTTTTACTTTCACTTCTCCTCTATTCTTGCATTACGTCCCAATAGATACATGCTTTCATTTTTTACCTTTTGCAGTGGATATTTCTTATCAGTGATGAGCTCTTAATAAAGAGAAAAACGAGGTCCATATTCACATAGAATCATCAGCAGCTCTCTTTTTATCTTATGATACAGTGCTGTATGAAGGAAATACAGCTTCTAGTCTGAAAAAAAAAAAAGAAATTAAGACGTTCTTATCCTTGATGGGTTCTAAAAAAAAGTCATTATTTACTGGTGGCTAAGGGGCTGTTTCTTTTTTTGATTGAACGTTGAAATAAGAATTTTTAAAGATTGCTTTTCAAATTTTACGATTTATTACTAAATTTTTTAAAAGTTCATAATGTAAAAACGAAAATATTCATTTTTCTATTCAAAAGCCTATTTTCTATCAAATTGTGCTAAAACTCCAACAGTATGAGCTAGTAACATTTACTAGTGATGATAATTCAGGATTTAAGATGGATAATCATCCTAATTCTATTGCTTATTTTTTTCAATTCTTAAACCTATCTCATTTAAAAAATTAAACGGGACGAGTTGGTAGGGATGAGAAAATTCTCAAACTCACCCCGATTACATTTAATTTTTGTTTTTATTTTAAATTTTAAAAAAAAATTTATATATATTTTTTATTTCTATTATATTAAAATTAATGTATTTCATAAAAAAAAAATAAAATATTATGAATTTTTATAAATTATTTATTAAAACATTCTAATTATTATTATTATTTATATTAAAGTATAAATAAAAATAATAAAAATATTTTTAAAATATATCGATGGTTTTATCGTATAACAATACCCTCAACCCGCCTAACCCGTCTCAAATTCGGCAGTGTAACAACCTTATCTCGCTTAAACCCGATTGCGCTTAAACAAAACTCAGACACAAGGCTGTAAGGAACTCAAAATAATCCTCACCGTTTTCATCCCTACTCCCTACCAAATGTTAAAAAATAAACAACTTAATATTTAATGCTATTAAGTACTATTCAACATTGAGCTCAAAAAAATATCTATTTAGCATTAAGTATAAAAACAAACGCCACCTAAGTATATGAAGCGATTAGATATTGAAGTTTAGAAAATCCTAGCCGTCCCTCATTTTCTTTCATATGTTTTCACTTCTAACTCTTTATTACAAGGTTTTTTTTTTTTTTTTTGTCATTCTTAGTGTAAAATCATCACTCTACATCTCTTTCTATCATTTTCTTTTTCAATAAGGTGGTTCTTCCACACAGATTTGGGTTTTTAATTTGATTTGGTTCTTCTACATATATCCGGTTTCTTGTTTTTCACGATTTTGTCACCGACTACAAGTACATATGGTTATGTTCTTTTTGGTACAAGTATAAACGAGTTAGCTTCTTTTTTATCGTCTTATCATAAGATCTACTAATACGCGACAATCTACGCAAACATACTACACATGCTATGTATCCAAAGTATAAGATTCTTAATCATTAGTGATTATCGACGTGATGCGCTTTTGAAGTTCCAAATCATTATGTTATTAATCTAAATGTTATGTTATCTTCTAAAGTTTTTATCAAATTTGATTGTGTTTGAATTAATAAAATTATATTTTTTTTCAAGAAAAAGTATACGAGGTGATAAATAGGATGAAATTCAGATAAGGATGAAATTTAGATGTCAGCGTCTAAAATCTCTTATGTCATAAATAAGTTAACGATAACTTCATGGAGTATAAGTCAGGAAGATAAATTTTCATATATAAATTTTCAAACATAGTTTGTTTTAATTTGTGAAAACATAAAACTATTCTTTTTTTTTTTTTTTACGATAACTTCATGGAGTATAAGTCAGTAAGATAAATTTTCATATATAAATTTTCAAACATAGTTTGTTTTAATTTGTGAAAACATAAAACTATTCTTTTTATTTTGTTTTCGTGACTATTTTTAAAAACGGATTAATTACATAAATAGTATCTCTTTTGTTCAATCAATGTCTGAAACAATTAATTTTTGTTCAATCAATTATTTGTTGAATGTCAAAACTTATTAGGATGTTATATTAACAAAAATTAGATCCACGATGATATTTCATATCTATATATATATATATATATATATATATATATATATATATATATATATATATATAATGAAATTAATTAACTGGCCTTTAACTAGGTGAAAGAACCTAGGGATAAGTATAGTTCGATTAACTAAACCGTGTCACTAAAAAAAACTAACCGTCGGTTTTAGACTTGGTATTTATATAAACTAAAAACCGAACCATCAACATTGTCAATCAAACATTTAATTAACCATGTTTTCGATTTCCCATATAGGTCAACCAAAAAACCGATGTATTATATACGTTTTATGTTATATAATACTAATATCATATGTTACATATTATATACATTGTATTTTACTATAATATATAATATGAAAATAATATTATATATTATACTAATATTATATTAAAATTATACTAATATTATATCTAAAATACATTATATTTTATAATATTAATAATTTTTGTTTACTTTTTAATCAATTAATCAAAACAACGGTTTTTGTATTTTGCAAACTAAAATCGAAACCGAAATTTGTGTAAAACAAAAATCAAAACCAAACTATTCGGTTTCGATTAACCTATTTTCGTTCGGTTTTTGTTTGATTTCATAATCGTTTCGATTTCTTAGGTTTTTTGTTCACTCCTAAAAGAAACTAATCAAGTTCATTCATTTAATTAAATGATCTTTTATAATTCCAAATCATATTATCCTTTCCCGTTTTTATTATCTATTTGTTAAGTAAAAAAGAAATTGATAAAATTGTCTACCAAGAAATTAAGATAAAAATAAATGCTTTTTCTTTAAAAATGTATTTCTAAAAACAACTTTTCATTATCTTTATTATTTTTATTTTGTTTCAAAGCCCTAATATGAAAACAAAAAATAATTATATATGAATAATTAAAAATAAATCATAGATATTAAAATTAAACTTTTTCTCAAAATAATTAAAACTATTTATTTTAATGTCAATTTCATAGTAACTAATTTTATCAATTTTTTTATTATAACAAATAAATAATAAAAAACTTAATGAGAAAATGATAGTATTATCCTTTCACCTTATTAAAGCATTTAAGTAATATTTTAAAATCGATGACTTTTCGTATTACTTGTAATCTTTGTTCTTATAAGTATTTGAATTCAGGATATTTATCATACTTTTCTGCAATTCTCGCTTGAATAAGCACTTGATAATTTCATTTAAGAAATTTCATTATTCTTATATAACTTGAAATGTCATATTGATCCTATTTTTGTTGATTTATCATCATAAAAGCTTTGACATGTAAGAAAAATCAAACAAAAATTATGAGTTACAAAACTTGATTAAATTAAAAAAAAAAAAAAAAAAAAAAGTTGATAGGCAAAATCCATAAATTGAAACATCAGTTATGTAATTAATCCTTTTGAAAAAAAAAAAGTAATGGGAAAAGAAAAAGATGTCTTCAATTTTAGCATGTAAGTCTCAATGATTGGATAAGGTGTGGTCGACATGTATGCGTTCCCACAGGACTAACTACATAAACGTATACCGCTCAGATTTCCCTATTGCATTTATGAATATGTCACAGTTTGATTTCAACACCTAACAAACCCTCCTCATAGTCTAGACTTAAATGGGTGGCCATGAGGCAATCCGACCATGACAAAGAATAATCTTAATTACTTAAAAAAATATTTAAATATAACTCAAATATTAATCGGTTGATATGACATGATATATGATTATGAACAACTCATTTAAAATTATATTCTGATTTAACCTATCAACTTTAACACGAATAACCCATGAAAATTTGATCAATCAAATTGTATAATTAACGAGCCAATTCGAGTTAAATTTGAGTTATGAAGGTTGACATTGAAATAACTTATTTATTAAACAAGTTAAAAAGGTGTGTGAAACCACGACTCTGTACTTTATTAATTTGTTATCAGTAGTTTATTAGCCTCTTCAGTATAGATGCATGTGTTTATTTTGTTTTTCGTGATTTCGTCGTCTTGTTATGACGTTTAATTTTGTGTCATCGTCTTGTTATGACGTTTTTGTTTTTCTTCATTTTGTTACGGTGTTTTATTTATATGTGAGCGATTCAAATTGATAAAATATATTCGATCAGACATATCTGATAAATCGAACATGATCGTCATTATGTTGTAAGCCCAGAATCATGAGTGACAGTTCTTATAAGCATTATCAAATTTGTTGGTTTGAATCGATTTGTTATCTTATTAAGCTTGGGTGATATTTCGTCATACATGAATTTTTAGTGATTCGATAATACATGTTTACATCACATATATTATCGCTTTGAATCTGATAAAATATTTTTCAAAAAAAAAACAAGTTAATAAATGATCGTGACAAATTCAACCCAAACAACTTAAACTCAGAAAAATCATGTCAAATTCGAGTCATTATGGGCAAATCATATTAAAATTTACTTCAACCTCACTCTTAATTGCCCATTGACATTCAACTCCTTCCATACAAGGAAACCTAGGTGCATTCAAACTTTCTAGTTAGCGAATCCAAAGTGAAGCCCCTATTTCTCAATCTGACACATAGATACTTTAGAAAGATTTTGAGACAATTGGTCTAAGATTTTGATTTTATTGGTTGTACTTTTTTTGAAGTGCTCATTAACAAAATTATTTTTAGAATGTTGACAAAATCTGTTTTAGAAAATAATAGTATAAAATATTTTATAAATTTTCTTATCCCCTCGTTTTTCTCTTTCCTTCAAGTGACTGACTTCAAGTTATGTATCATCTAAAGCAAAAGAAAAAGAAAAAAAAAAGGATAAAAGAAAACAAAACAAAATTTAAAATTAATAAATTATTTTTATATATTATTTTAGTTTTATATGACGATAAAAATATTTTAAAAAGATGTGAATATTATTTGATATTTTTATTTATATTTGTTGAATGTACATGCACTCAAAAAGTCTATGATGTCCCAAGCTTATAAGTATATAAACATTAATAACATTTAATTTATATAAGACATTTAAAAAAAAAGCTTTATAAACAAAATCGCCTAAAGTGGACAAAAGAAAGATAGGTCCACCTAGGCATCCCAACAATATTTAATATTTAGAGTACAATCAAATATAAAAATATTATTATTTTTCGTACCTTGAACGTCCTTTAAGGTTTGAACAAGTTTATATAACAATATTCCACAAGCAAACTAAAAGTCCTGATCACTAAAATTAAATTGATCAACTACAGTTTAATATAAAGAAATTGGATTAAAATGGACAAATCCCAAAAATATTGTCTTAAATGGGTGGCAATTTATGCTGATCAATCATGTTCATATCATATCAGACTATAAGTATTTGTTAACAATGATTAATCTGAACACGACATATAAAATAATCATAGTAAAAATATATTCAAACATAATCGATTATTGACTAGATGACAAGACATATATAACTCGATTATAAATAACTCATTTAAAATTATATTTGAGTTTAACCTATTAACTTTAACAAGAATAGGCGCTCATGAAAATTTGACGGATCAAATCATATAATTAAAGGGTTAAATTTGGATTATGAAGATTGACAAGAAAATAATTAATTTATTAGATAAGTTAAATACTGAGTTGTCTGAATTCAACCTAAGCCCTTTACCAAATAATCTGGCTGCAAAATCGTATTGGTCGAATCATATCAACAAATCGTGTCAATTTTTACTGGTCCTAATCTTAATTACTCTTCCACATTCCCATATAGGTCAATTAAATATTTGATTAACCATGTTTTCGATTTCCCATATAGGTCAACCAAAAAATCGATGTATTATATACGTTATATATTATATAATATTAATATCATATGCTATATATTATATACATTGTATTTTACTATAATATATAATATGAAAATAACATTATATATTATATACTAATATTATGTAAAATTATACTATTACTATCTAATATACATTGTATTTTATAATTTTAATATAATATATATATTTTTACTTTTTAATAAGTGAATCAAAACCACGGTTTTTTAATTTTATAAACTAAAATCGAAACTGAGATTTGTATAAAACAAAAACAAAAACCAAACTATTAGGTTCGATTAACCTATTTTCGATTCGATTTTGGTTTAGTTTCATAGTTGTTTCGATTTCTTAGGTTTTTTGCTCACTCCTAAAAGAAACTAATCAAGGTCATTCATTCGTGATGACACACTATTCAAATCTATTATGAACAATGGATGTCCATAAATCTCGTAGTCTGGAGTATTAATAGGTACAGTGAATATCATTGATGTATAGTTCACGATCGTGTGGGTTACGGATGTGTAAGGTTACGTATTTATATGCATTAATGTATTAAATGTGATATGCTATAAATAGGAGGGGCGCTGTATGAGTCTGTACACGTGAAGGAATAAGAAATCTCTCACCTCCTGCATTTCCCATTACACATATCTCTCGCTCTCTTGTAACACATTTTCCTGCGCGTTATCGACGAAGGCTCGAACAATCCTGAAGTCAAAAAACCGAGCCAGGGCTGGACATTAAACGATATTACCAGCATAAAACAAGAAAAGATATATTTCATTTACCCTTTAATTACCTTTCAGCGATCTATCTGTTTATTGAAATAATCATAACACGAGAAGCTATGATATTGTTGTAAGATTATGGGATTGTAATATTAAGAACCCGGAAAAGAAAAATTTATAGTCACAATTTTTATTCAAACCTGATGTAAAGATGAAGAAAAGGTATTTTCTTTTGAAAACAAGCACAAACTACGTCTGGAATGTGACTGACTTGAAGAAAGTAATGTCTGAGCTGATTCCTGCTTTACCCTATTTCGGGCGAATTATTTATCTTGGATCTTGAATCTCTTTGAAATGCGGATCTTATGAATCTTGAAACACAATCCAAAGAGGAAATCACCCAGCATCGCCCGAAGATGTGGCTAGGCATAATATTCAATTCTTGGAATCAGTGATCTCATCAGTCTCAAAACAGAGCAATGCATAAATAACTAGAAGTTGAATCGATTACGCAAAATTACACGGAAAGGCAGCGAGGGCCACATAACAAAGGTTTATGAAGTAGAATGTTACAGGATGTGGAATGAAAGGTGTGGTCTTATGCTTGTCGTGCGACAGCGTTTGATTGACTTTGGGAACTCCGTGAAAGGAAAAACCAAGCGCATTGAAACAAATTTTATTAACGGAAAAAGACACATGGATCCCGATGATCTTTATTTGATATTGATGGTGCGGTTGCTTTAAAACATTTTGATGTTTGCCCAGTTTTTGAAGATCTAAGTGGAAAAATTGACCATTTGATTGGGGATGGCAATATGTGCTATGATTGGGACATATGATTATCCTGTTACTTTTCTATGTTGTTTTCTTTTCCATGCTATTTTTCAATACAGTTATCTATAATGCAAACTTTGATTTTCTATTTAAAATTTAGTTTTTATTTTAAAGATATGTGGATCCCTCCTCAAAATTGATCAATTATCATGCCATCTGTTGGTGCATGTCTTCTTGATTGCCCTGACCCACACACGATCTTGCGTGATAAGAAATATTTTTCCAACTTCACATTAGCTCAATCTAATGTTCATACTATCTCAGGTCTTGTTGACCTGATTAAAGGCTCCGGAAGAGCCACCATTATTCTACCAAAAGGCACTATATTCCAAATTGAAGATGCCCTTTATTCTAATAAATCTAGTATAAATTTACTAAGTTTCAAAGATAATTACTTAGAAATGGATAATATATTGAACTATGAAACATAGATAATTATTTACTCATTGCTTCTGTATTACGGGCAAAATGTATGTGGAACAATTGCCTTCTTTATCTTGTGGGTTATATCGGATAACTATTAGATCTGTTGAATCCATGCTATCATGAGACGAAGTTTCAATAACTCCGATGCATTTTTACTTTGGCATGAACGACTTGGGCATCCAAGAATTTCCATGATGCGTCGTATCACCGTGACACTGAGGTTATCAACCTATATTTAGCATTTGCGAATTTTTAGTTGTCTTGTTTATGTTCCCAATGCCCCCACATCCAGAGCCTAAGAATTTAGGTCCTCCAATCACCAGTCTTGGTAATTTATATTTATTTCAATCGCATCTTCTTATAAATTATATCGAGCCTCTTACGGGGGAAGTTTTTACTGCTCGATTTGCAGATTGTCACTTTGATGAAAATTTTTTCCCGCCATTAGGGGGAGATAAGCCAATTCCAGAAGAATAGCGAGAAATTTCATGGAATGAGTCATCTTTATCTCACCTTGATCCTGGCTGAAAGCAATCACAGAACTAAGAAGTTCGGGAAAATAATTCATTTACAAAGGTCTTGTGAATCAATTTGTACGATGCTTTTTATTAGTTCAGCAAAGTTACAAAATCACATATCATGTTTGCCAAATATCCCGTGAGGATCAAAAATCCCAGCCAGGGGAAAATTACAAGCGGCATGACCGATGAACTGAAAGCCACGATTAAGCGTGAAGACCCTAATAAACAAAACTGTTTCTAGAAAAGGAAAAGTGTTTATATCTATGACTCTTTGAGGAGCATATAACTATTAAGCCCGAATTCGGTGATGAACCGTGGCCCTAACGAGAACGATCAAGAGTTATCCCTTAATGGTGTATCGGTACATAACAATGAAAGTCTCTATCAATTATATACATGAGGAAGAATATGTGATCGAAATACTAAATTATAAATGATCTTTCTTTCCAAATGGTATGGACATCGTAAGAAATGATGAAGATCAAGAACCGCAAAATGTGAATGAATGTCGACATCGAGAAGCGATTGGTTAAAATGGAAAAAAGCAATCAAAAACAGGAAATTAAAGATCAGCGCAAATTTAACGAGAGTATTTGGACCCGATAGTTCAAAACACCTACAAATATACAACATGTTGGATATCGATGGAGTTTTTTTATCTGAAAGAGGGAAAAATAAAATGAGTGCGATATAAAGCATGCCTTGTGAGTTTCTCAAAGACTTAGAATTAACTATGAGGAGACATATTCTCCTGTAATGGACAATCACATTAGATATTTTGATAAGTTTACTTGAGTCTGAAGGGTGGAAATCGTCGATGGATGTAGTCACAAACATATTTATATGGATCTCTAGATGCTAATGTATATGAAAATCGCCAAGTTACATTGCACGAAGCGATGAATTCAAAACCACGGAGCATGTATTCAATCGAGTTGCAAGATAACATATGGATTAAAAGCAGTGCGGTCGAATGTGGTATGTCGTTTGAAATTTGTATTTCTTCGAAGAAGGATATGAATAATTGATTTGTCATGTGTTTTCATCGAGAAAAGCAGTGATTACAATAATAGCGATATGTAGATGATTTAAATTTGATTGGGACTCTAAGAGGCTGTCAACGGCCATTATTTAAAGAAGGAATTTGAGATGAAAGATATTGGGAAAACAAGATTGTCTCATTTTGGATCAGTATTGTTTGAGATAGATTATATTGATTCATGTCATCATTATACAAAAAGTCACGATGACATATGGATAAATACTTCCGCTTAGTTCCCCCATGAACATTTAGGTCCCTTGAAGTAACTAAAGATCCATTAGGCCTAAGGGAAGAAAATGAAAGAGTTACTTGGTCTGAAGTACCATATCTTAGTGCAATTGGTGCACTAATGTATCTTGCAAATTATACGAGCCAGGACATTGCACTAATGTATTAGCAAGATACCTTCGGCTCGACTAAAGGCCTTTGGAATGGAATCAAACATACGTGAGATATCTCTGAGTAGGACAAGTGACATGGGATTATTTTATTCCAAAGCGATGGAGACCACAATTACTTAATATCACGAGATGCGAGATATATTTGGACCCTCACAAAGCTCGATCACAAGCAAGGATATATATTCACTTATGGAAATCTTTGCAATATCACGAGGTCGATTAAGCAAGCGATGGTGGCCACCTCCTCACAATCATTAAATACTTGCAATGCATAAGGAAGCTAGCTAGAAATATGTTTGGTTAGAGATTCATGATACAACACATCAGATAATCATGTGGATTATCTTCTAACAGAATAATCCAAGCGAGTATTATATGAGACAATATTTATGTATTGCGCAAATCTAAGGAGGATATATTAAGGTAATTCAAACTGGCACATTCTTAGTTCTTCTGTCAATGAACTTCAAGATTGTGAAATTGATGTCACCATGGGAGGCCAGGTGGTGTTAATCTAACAGGTTATTTCTTTAAGTCTCTGCGCCTACTTGGTGAAACTTGTAAAACAAGTTGGGCCAAGCCGAGACGATATCCGTGGGATATGGGAGCTACCGTATTTGTGGCTTCATGCGGTCGCAGATGGGGGTGTGTTGTGAAGCCTGTAGCTTCCCACATCGCTCCCACACGGCGCTGCCAAGCGCCTTATATTGTGAGACTTTCCTACTGCCCGATTTGGCTGGCGTTTAAACCCAGTGAGGCTGCGAGTTGGTAAGAGAGGACCGATATCCGTGGGATGTCGATTTGCAGTATATCTCTCGCTCTCTTGTTCTTCTATTTTATAACAAAATCATATTATCCTTTCCCCTTTTTATTATCTATTTGTTAAGTAAAAAAGAAATTGATAAAATTGTCTACCTTGAAATTAAGATAAAAATAAATGCTTTTTTTTTTTTTAAATGACTTTCTAAAACAAAATTTTCATTATCTTTTATTATTTTTATTTATTTCCAAAGTCTAATGTGAAAACAAAGAAATAATTATATATGAATAATTAAAAATAAAATCGCTAGATATTAAAATTATTTTCAAAATAATTAAAATATTTATTTTAATGTCAATTTCATAGTAACTAATTTTATCAATTTTTTTATTGTAACAAATAAATAATAAAAAACTTAATGAGAAAATGATAGTACCATCCTTTCACCTTATTAAAGCATTTAAGTAACATTTTTTACATCTATTCACTTTCATATTACTTGTAGTATTTTGTTTTTATAAGGATTTGAATTTGGGATCTTTCATAACCCTTTCCTACACATTTACCACTTGAACCAAACCTCAATGACTCATTTAAGAAATTTCATTATTCTTATATAACTTGAAATGTCATATTGATCCTATTTTTGTTGATTTATCATCATAAAAGCTTTGACATGTAGAAAAATTCAAACAAAAATTATGATTTACAAAAACTTGATTAAATTAAAAAAAAAAAAAAAAAGTTGATATTAAAATCCAAAAATTGGCTTATCAGTTATGTAATTAATCCTTTTGAAAAAAAAATAAAAATAAAAAGAACAAGTAATGGGAAAAGATCTCTTCAATTTTAGCATGTAAGTCTCAATGATTGGATAAGGTGTGGTCGACATGTATGCGTTCCCACTGGACTAACTACATAGACGTATACCGCTCGGATTTCCCTATTGCATTTATGAATATGTCACTGTTTGGTTCAGCACCTATTAGAGCCCTCCTCATTGTCTAGACTTGGAAGTAGGTGGCAACAATGAAGGCGATCATTCATGACCAAAAAGAATAATCTCTTAATTGCCCAAAATGTTTCGAAATACTAACTCTGAGTGATAATAATTGGTTGATGCTGACATGACCTTGATTATGAACGATTCATTTAAAATTATATTTGGATTTAACCTATCAACTTTAACACGAATAACCCATGAAAATTTGATCAATCAAATTGTATAACTAATAGTCAGTTAAATTGATTAATGAAGATTGACATTGAAATAACTTATTTATTAAACAAGTAAAAAGGATGTGTCAAAACCCTGACCTCTTTTTTGTCTTTCTCTTAATTTATTTTTTAATAAAGTAGTTATTACACATAGATCTGTGTTTATTTTATTTTTCGTGATTTGATGATGGCATTATGGCGTTGGTATGTCGGCTTGTGGCATTATGACGTTGGTACATTATCAAATGCGTCTTTATTGCTAGGGTTTTGTTTTTCTTTGTATTGTGGTGTTTTATTTGTATGAAGCGATTCAGTGATCAACGTCGTGATCAGGCGTATCGATAAGATAACCTTGATCGTGAGGAATGTTGTAAAACTAGAATCATAAGTATTCTAGTCACTATAACATTATCAAATTTATAGGTTTTTGATAGGGTTTGAAAATGGGGTGCCGCGGAGTAGCTCATGAAACCCGAGGAAGAAGCCGCCCATTAATACTTTCGGGCCTTTATAGCAAGTATTGATGAAGGCCGATCAACCATTTGAAAATTTTGGTTATGGAGTATCGAGAAAGCGCGTTCTAAATCAAACTAAATCCCATCGATAAGGGAAATAGAATAATCCCCGATAACATATTATCTTGCAAATCAACTAAATCTCACGATGGAAAATAAGATAATTCACGATACTGCGGCTCATCCTGCGGATCAAGTCGGATCCTACTGATAGGAAGAAAGATGATCTAAGTGCTTGCTTTTTCAATATTTATAGCGGAGTTACGATACCAATAAAAGCGAAAATATCTGATCGATGGAAAGAATCCTGTCATGCATCCATTGGGAAAACATATACCTATAAATACCGGTCATTTTTGCATCGGGGTGAAAGGTCTGTAAAATAAGCCCTCTAAGCAATCATATTTTCTCTCGTGGCCCGACTTAAGCATCGGAGCGGCCCGCGGGTGAAGCCAGCGTACTTGCTTTCTTGTTTTGCGGAGAGTGCTATGGGGAGCGCGGAACGGTGATAGTAGTCATCTCGCGACGATCAGGCGCCGGACGGTCCACGGCGGCCTGGTTCGGCAGCGGCCCCTTCGCTCTAGCGGTCAGTTGAAAGCATCATCGGTTGTGGCGATGCGGCCAGAGCAGCCGGTTCCCGCCCGACAAATAAAGGCGTCTACCAATTACTTGTATTATCGGCGAAACGGCGAGAACGCGCGATCCACATAAGGATGCATGACCCGCCCGACGGCGCCCAGACGATGAAAGCCTCTAAGCAGCGTTAGATGATGCAAGCCAACATGAGCGAGGTGAGAGCGCTCCGCCTCACCAACTAGATAGGAGGATTAGAGCAACTCACTAGGCGGATTACCGCATACGGGAGGCAACGATTAGTGCCCAAAGTGCTATTTTGAACCTATTTTTATGGAGTTTAAGGCGCTTTTGTGCTAATTATTATAATTAACCCAATTTACATATTAAAGGTCCTACTGTCTGCGATGTTTTGGCAATTTTTTGCGAGTTTTTGCGAAGCTAATCAGTACCAACATTGTTGAGTCGATCCAAGCGAAGGAGCCGAGGTCAAACTTCGACATCATGGATCGGAAGACTAGAGGAAGGAAGAAGAGAAAATAGAAGAAAAAATGAAGCGGGAAGAAAATGGAAGAGCGTGAGACGTTGTGGCGTGGAGCGATGGCAGCGGGAGAAACTGGATTTTTAACAGGCTAAGCGAAAAATTCAGCACATTGATAAGCGATTTCTCGTTCGCTATCTCTTGTGAATTTCGCTGGTAGCGAAATCAGTGATCAGCGAAATTTCTGATTTCGCTATCTCTTATTAATTTAAGCTAAGCTGGCGAATTTCGCTAACTATGCGTGGCGGTGCATAGCGAAATTCTGCGATTTCGCTATCTACGTGCAATTTAAGCTACCTAGCGGAATTTAGCTATCTATAGCCGAAAATTTTAGCCTACATAAGCGAAATTTGTTGTGCATAAAGCGAGAGTGCCTACCTTGTCATCTTTTTGTAATTAATGCCAGCAGGCTTCGTTTTGGTGTATTCTTTTACTTGTCTGCTTGTATTAGTAAAATGTTAGGCTTTCTTGTATTTTCACACATTTGGGTTGGCTATATAAGCCACCTTATAAGTTTGTAACTAACTAATCTTTTAGCTACATATGCGCGATTTTTCATTTCTTTCCGAGTTTTCTCTCTTCTCTCCTCCTCTTTCTCTCCCTTTTCTTGGTTGCCAAACACCCTCCAAGGATGACAACTTGGAGGATGGTGTGAAACCACTTCCTTCTTGAGTAAAATTTGCTTTGAGGGTGAGATCTTAAGGAGAATTCTTTAATTGGTTCCATGACTTTTTCATCACGCGGGTTTGTCATTTAGTTCCCAATTTTCATTTCTAGGTTTAAAGCTCTCTTTGATGTGCTTTCTTTGTATGCCAGCAAGCTTTTAGGGTTTAGTGTTCTTAGCTTTAGATACGCTCAATATCCATTAGTTACTCTTCTGAGCCAACGAGAATGAGTTAAGTTAGGGTTTCCTTTGTATGTGCATCACTTTTTTGATCAAATACTTAGTAATCTTTTAGGGTTCGATTGGATGCTTATTTCAAACCCAGATCCATGAGATTATTCAGATTTACCCTTTAGAATCATTGTAGGATGAGTGCAGCAATTTTCCTTTGTAGGGAACCATAAATGTTTAAATAAATGCTTTCTCGAGAAAAATTATTGGGTTTAGGTTTAATGCCAAATGAAGATCGGTTCGGAGATGACTATATCATCCTCCCCAGCCTTGAGAGATAACGAGGACCTCGATTAACTAGGATCTTAGCTCGGTGGCTGATGCTTCAGGAGTTCTATTTACATTTTCCTTATTTTATTTTTTCAATACATACAACCCGATCCACTTTGTTTTTTACCCACACCTTGGCGTCCAAATTCCCAATTCACAGGTTTGATTTCACTCAATCTGTTTGTATGAAGAAAACCCATCGTGTTCCGACCGCAGGCATATCTTTGCAGTGGCTTGACTACGGCGGTAGGAGGAACTTAGGTATATAAATATTGATTCGGCTCGACCCTGCGTGACCACGAATCAAGTAAATGTGGATTCTTAGGGGATGGTATGGTCTGAGTGAGGAAGGCTGTGGAACACTTGTGATCCTCATCACAAGTTTTGGTAGATTTCTTTATATTATTGTCATTTTTATTTTCATTTCATATAAAAAAAAAAAAAAGAGTGTTCTGAGGATTGTTTAATGTTGTTTTGTGTGCCACCATTTCTCTTTGCAATTGCATTTCAGTGATGCAGATTGAAATGGAACCCCTGCAGCAATCCCGATCGAGGAGGGCTAAACCACAGGAAACACATGACAATGAGGGACTGTAGGGTGCCGCCAGCCAAATCAGCAGTATGAGGAGAAATCAAAATCAAATAGGTCTATAGGGACTATAGAGACCAATGGATAAGGTGCACTGTCTCCATAGCCACCTCAACATCACCTCCTCCGCATGTCAATATACTGTCTCGACCTCGTCATCACTGGCTGATCCCTAGTGAAGCAGCGGTCTAGACCTTACCAAGCGGTGGGTGATGCGTAGCAGGTAGAACAAAAGGAATTCAATGCCCAATTGAGTGAAAAAATGCGAGGAAATTCCTGGACCGGTGCGATGCAGAGCAGACATTGATTTTGAGCATAAATGGGACAACTTGCAAAGATTCCATTGAAGACCCTAATTGATCGGTAGTGATGTCCACGGAGGATTGTCAAAGTGATGACATAATGGCAGAGGGCGGTGTGAACCATGGCCACACGGGGAGCTTATAGAGGATTTTATTGGAATTCTCCCGGAAAGTTGGCTGAATCCTCGGATATGTGTGATGTTAATTTCCAAGGGAGAACCGAAGAATCGTTCCTTGTTGGCCCGAGGAGGCGAGTAAAACAAAGTAGTGGAAGTGCCCAAAAGAATGTCATTCAGCCAAATCCCATAGATTTGGACACCCACTCCCTTGCCTAAGACACCAAATACCTTTGATAGCCCCTTCGGTGACCCAGTATATATTCTACCTTCACACACACCCTGACCAGCACACACGGCAAACTGAAAACTGCGGCTCAGCTTTAAGTCAAATTACTTTATCGACCATGCAAAAATTCAAGAAGCTAGTGGCCATTCTTTCAGTTTTTGCCACTACATCAAAGAAAATGGTATTTACTCACCTCGCATGGCACAGTGGATGGATTAGGATCTGGTTGGATTTGGTATCAGAACCTGGCATTCTAAGCTCACTACTTTTGTTTTAATTTTCTTGTTTTATTTTATTTTATCGCATTTTATTGGATTTCTATAATTTTTCTTTTAGATTATCTCTAATTTTTAGTTAATTTATGTTTTTTAGATTAATTTTTACTCTTTTGCAGTTTTCTATATACTTAATTTTCTTGCTAATTTTTACCAATTTTGTCTGAATTTGAAACTGGATTGAAAATCAATAAGCGTGACAGAGAATTTTTTTCGCAATTATAGCGAAAATTTCACAGCTCAGCAAATGAAAATTTAGCTATGTATGGAATTTTAGCTAGCTAGCGAAATTGCGTAACTAAGCGAAATTACAACAGCGAAAATCACAATGAGTAAGCGAAAATGAAGATTTTCACTAGAAAAATGCATTTAACTAAACATGTCATGATTTATAGCGAAACAACTGATTACTCCATTCAGGGACAATAGTGCCGCGATTAACTTTTTTGTTTTATTTTTATTTATTTTATATATTTTATATATTTTTTATATATAAAAAAAAAAATATATATATATATATATATATATATATATATATATATATATATATATATATATATATCAAAAATCAAATTTGTTTTTTATATATATATTTTATTTCAAAAACAAATTTATTATTGTTTTTATTTATATACCCTTATATATATATATATATATATATATATATATATATATATATATATATATATATATATATATATATTAAAAAATTTTTAAAAAAGTTTGTCTTAAAAAAAAATTATTGTTTTTATTTTATATTTATATATTAAAAAATTTTAATTTAAAAAAAAAAAAAACGTTTGTTTTTAATATATATTATTTTTATTTCAAAAAAAATTTTTATTTTATTTTATTTTTATATATTTTATTTTATTTGAAAAAAAAAATCAAAGTAAAAATTTTCTCTGTTAGACGCTGTGAGAATTTACCATGGCTGCATGAAGTACCGCAAACTTAACGAAATGCCAAATTTTAGCTGCTTCATGAAATTTGCTAGCTTAGCGAAAATTCAGCTGAATAACGAAATTTTATTATCATACATGAGTTTTGGCCTCACGATTTTGTTTCGCTCGTAACTTTTTCATCCGAGCTCTGTTTTAAGCGTTTTTGGTACCGTTGGAAAGCTTAGAGGTGTAGAAGATCAAATATGGCCAGAAAGAACATTTTGAGATTATTATGAAAGTGTAATTTTAAAAATAGTCAATTGGTCTTTTACTCTCTTTCTTCTCCTAACTTGTTTATTTGAAGCCCCAAAGCAAGAGTGAATAAAGGTGTCGATGGAAAGCTTGTGAGTTTCACAATCAAAGCAATGATCATCTCATCATGGAGGTAACACATGCCTCTAATTTTCCATTCAGAGCCCGTTTGGACAGGAGATGTTTAGGTTGAGGAAGTTAATAAAGGAAGTGGATTTTGTATTTATGTTTGTTATCATTTTGTTCAAGCCCATTTGTGATGTTTATTGTTGGGTTCCCCTTTCCTATAAAGTATTATACTAAGCGACACTTTCAAAATACGGACCCATTTTGTAATCAAAAATTTTTGTGGTTTTGCCTAACGTAGTTTGAAAAAGTGGCCTTGTCCGATTCTATTGATGTTAGATTGGTTCCATGCTTGAGTTATTGAATGATTAGTTGAATTCTTATTGATTTGACCTTTTTCTTCCACCTTTAGTTAACCACACACAGCGTAATTTCATTGATAAGCGAAAAAGCGTGCACCTCTTCATACATAACCTACCTAGTTTCATTATTACCTTTAATAGATTAAGACATATGGAAAAGAAAAAGAAGAAAAAACGAGAAGAAAAAAGAAAAGAACGAGAAAGAAAAAGTAGAAAAGAAAAAGAAAAAGAAAAGAAAAAGAATAAAAATTGCAATGCTTTGCCTTGAAACGAGCGCGCAGTCCGAGGGTATATAGTGAAAGCCTTTAAAGCCGTGCCCTATTTGCGGTTGGTCGCAGACTTAAATGATACTTCATGGGTGGATGGGTGAGTTAACCAGTTGTAGTCTTTGATCTCGAAATCATTAAATCAGAAGTTGAAACACGAAAAGTTTATTGGTTGAAGTCATGACGGTGCCCTAAACCTTAATTGGTTGGGAGTCATGGTGATCCAGATTACATGGACTTTGGTAAGGTCGATTCTCGGCATTTTCCTAGCATAAAAGGAATTGTGGAATAAGAGGTGAGTCTGATCTATTTTAGGTTAGTTAACATTCTATGAGTCGTGGTAGCAGTATCTAGGTTGGGAGAGTGCGGTTGGCCAGTTTATTGTTGAGAGGCGATCAAATAAACGCTTGCGTTTTGGTGGAAGTTTAGTTTGATTCACGAGAAGGAGGCTAACGATACTTTCGATTTTGTACTGGTATTCATTCTCTCATGATAGTTATTGGACTTTGGCATTGTGATTCTTGCCAGGGTGGGAGCATTGCACTCTTTCACAACCTTTTGAAATACCATTTTTGTGCATACTATTTTTGTTATCATTTTGTATGTTCTCTCTTTCTTTTTTTCTTTCATTGCTAAGGGACTAGCAATGTGTAAGGTTGAAGTGATTAGTGCCCGAAAAGTGCTATTTTGAACCCTCTATTTTAAATAGGTTTTAAAGCTTTTTGTGTGCGAAAGTGTTATAATTAACCCGATTTACACTATTAAGGTCCACACACTATTCTGCGATGCATTTTGTGGCAATTTTTGGGTTTTGCGAGCTAATCATATAACATTGTTAAGTCGATCAAGCAGAAGGTGAGTCAAACTCAACATCATAGATCGGAGACTAGAAGGAAAGAAGAGAAGAAAATAGAAGAAAAATAGAGACGGGGAAGAAAATGGAAGCGCGAGCAGTGGCCAATGGAGCATTAGCGCGGGGAGAGCCTGGATTTTCCGTAGGCTAGCGAAAATTCCTTTGTTGATAAGCGAGGGTATCAATTTCGCTATCTCTTGTAATTCGCTAGCTAAGCGAGAGGCTCCTTGATAGCGAAATTTCTCAATTTCACTATCTCTTGTGGTATTCGCTAAGCTGTAATTCATGTAATTAGAAAAAAGAAAAAAAAGCGGGAGTGGCGGTGCATATGAGGTCTACGATTTCGCTATAACATGTGATTCGTACCTAGCGAAGTGCCTTCTCTCTGCGAAATTTGTTGTGCATAAGCGAGTGCACCGCCTTGTCATCTTTTTGTAATTAATGCCAACCGACTTCATTTGGTGTATTACTTACTTGTCCCTTATGTGTAAAATGTTAGGCTTTCTTGTATTTTCACACATTTGGGTTGGCTATATAAGCCACCTTATAAGTTTAACCTAACTTTGTCTTTCGGTACATACTGGCGCGACTTTTTCATTTTCTTTCTAGGTTTTCTCTCTTCTCTCTCCTCTTTCTCTCCCTTTCTTGGTTTTGCCAAACACCCTCCAGGATAGCCAACTTGGAGGATGAGCGGCTAAAACCACTTCGCTCTTGAGTAAAAGGTATTTGTGGGGTGAATCTTAAAAATTTGGCTGGTGGTTCAGCATTTTCATACGTGAGGTTTGTCATTTAGTTCCCAATTTTCATTTCTAGGTTTAAAGCTCTTTGATGTGCTTTCTTTGGCCAATGCCAGCAGCTTTAGGAGTTTAGTGTATTCTTAGCTTTAGATACCTTAATATCCATTAGTTGCTCTTTAGGCGGGAGTAGGTTAAGGGTTAGGGTTCCAGCTGTATGTGCATCCACTTTTGATCAATACTTGGTAATCTTTTAGGGTTCAGTGGATGCTTATTATTAGATCCAACGAGGATTCATTAGTTACCTTCTGAATCATTTGTAGGATGAGTGCTTGATTTTCCTTGTGAGGAACCATAAATGTTAAATAAATGCTTTCTCCAAAGAAAATTATTAGGGTTTTAGGTTTTAATGTGGAAATGAAGATCGGTTCGGAGATGACTATATGTCATCTCCCCAGCGAGAAATTAACAGGGGACCTCTCGGTTAACTGGGATCTTAAACTCGGTGTGATGCTTGAGGGATTACATTTTACATTTTTCCTTATTTTGTTTCAATCACTTCTTGATCCTTTGTTTTACCCTACCTTAAAATCCAAATTTAATTACTTTGATTTTGATTTCACTCCGTCCCATTTGTCTGGCCCGTCCGTGTGTGCTGGGCAGCTATCACTTTGCGGTAAGCGACTACGGCGTTAGGAGAACAGGTATATAAATATTGTTGAGTTCGAGCTCCGAAGCTGCGTAGCGCGAATCGGGCCGCGACAAGCTCGGGAAGGTCTAACTTTCGCCGCCGCGAAAGAATGGCCATGATACCGAAGCGTTACAGGGTCTTGAAGCGAGCGAGTCGAGTAGGGCCGAGGCGAGGACATGATTGGCCTGGAGAGGAGGGAAGCGAGGGCGCCACCTGGAGGAACATGTCGGAACAGAATCTCGTCACCCTCGGCCCGAGAACGGGAGGCAATCATGGGAGCGAGAGGATTCAGGCCTCCGACGGGGAACTCGATCGCGTAAAGGAGAGTGAGTAGGGGCAGGCTCCACAGATATGTGGACACCTTGGTGCAACGGACTGAGTCACCGTTCCACGTAGGGTACTCCACTTCCCCTTTCGGCGGTGAGTCACCACGGTGGAAGCGTTCGATAGTGCCAAGATCCGATTGATCATCTTCGACACTTACGAGAATCAAATGGAGTATGGGTATCAAGACCGCAATCGATCACGAGCTTCGCTATCACATTAAAGGCCCGACCTTATTTTTGTTTTAACGGGCTTCCACGCTGCATCAATCTCCTCATTGAGCTATCCATTGCGTTAAATACGTCACTTCATTAGATAAGGGCGTATAAATGAATTACCATCTATTGACCATCAAGTAGAGTTCGCAGGAAAGCCTGAGGTCCTATGTTCAAAGGTTCAGCGAGTCTCTGGTAGATATACTGGCCAGAAAGTTTTGCGATCACCGCATTCATTCTTCCGGATTAGAGTGCCGGTCGAAAAACTTGATGTTTTCCATCTCAAAAAATCCTCCGGCAAGCATGGCTAAGGTGCTGCATGCGGAGAAACCATGATGGCGAAAAGCTCTCATATCGAAGGGCTCCTCCACCCATAAAGAAAAAAAGCCCCGGGACGGACCAGAGTAAGCGAGGGCCAGGCCCCGAACCAGCGGCCAGGGAGAGGTCTCGAAGATGGAGAAGCGGTCGAAAGAGCGCGAAACCTCGAGAGATGATGCGGGCCACCTTAACTTCGAGAGGCGATAGCGTTATTCACCTCGGTAGTTCGCCCATAACGACTCGGTATCTCGAAGTCTGCGTGAAGTGCGAAAAGAATAGTTACGAGGTGGCGGCTCAGAATGAAATTGGCTTGCCGCCGCCGACGACACCGGGTATTGCGGTTCCATAGAGACTATGGACATCGCTACGGATGATTACATCACATTTCGAGAAGAAATAGAGTACTTAATACGGCGTGGGTATCTTTGCGGCTTCGCAGCCCCCACAATCGGCCTCCGAGTCGGGCTCAAAACCGGTACCGGTAGCCACCACCACCACCTCGACAAGCGTGACTCAGCACCGCGACCTCCCAGGAAATCCATGTGATGCTCGGGAGGATTTGCGGGGAGGGAGAATCGGCTCGGCCGGAAGGCGCCTGCGCGACATCACGTCGGCGAGTGGTGGAAATCGGCGGTGTCCAGCGCCTGCGGCTTTCGACACATTAAATGCGTTCTACGACTCGAGATACGGGGATGCGGCCCCCGTGACGCGACCCCTTGGTAATTCGGCGGTTGTGACCGATAAGCAGTCCATCAAAGTCCCCAGTTGACAGCGGGAGTTCAAGGCCGACATCATCTTCACCTCACGACGCCGATATAAGATGGGCATCAGAAGGGAGAAAATGGAACCCGTCAGCACCCATTTGCGAGGATTCTCCGATGAAAAAGTATTACCCTTGGCCTCAATACAACTAGTGCTCACGTAGAATCCCGTACCGACGGCGACCCGCTTGAGATTCCTCGTTGGCAGAGCGTTGTCTGCTTATAATATGTTATTGGCGGACCCTCTCCAAATGCAATAAGTAATTCCACTCAGCTTACCACACTGATGATCAGGAACACCTACCGTGGCGAACAAAGGAATGAATTCGAGGAGACCAGCGAGTGGCCAGGGAATGCTACTCAGCATCCATGAAATAGAAGGCGGTCGATAACATATACTTGGACGAGCTCGACATGCGCAACGAGGTGCTCACCCGACCTGAGCCCTCCGAAGAGCTAGAACCTGTATCGTTGGATGACGACCTTGAACACCTCACCTACATCGGCTCCAAGCTAGTAAAGGACCTCAAAAAGCTCTACCCGTTTTGAGGCGAGCAAAGATGTCGCCCGCATGGACGGGCGGACATGGGAGAGTTGGCCCCACGGTAATCACACATAGGTGAGCATTCGACGAGCTTAAGCCCGATCAAACAAAAGGAAACCGCTGCGGAAGAAATGGCGATCAGCGAGGAGGTGGCAAACCCGCCGAGCAAAAATGTCGAGAGAGGTGAGATATCCACGAATGGTTAGCCCGTCGTGCCTTCAGCGAGCGGCAAGTGGCGACTCTTGCATCCGACTTCCGCGGCGTCAACAGAGCATGCCCAAAAGACAGTTTCCCTTTGCCGCGTATCAATCTCATCATGGACGCCACTGCCGGCCGCCAGACTTCTCGGTTTATGGATGCTTTCTCACGAACACAACGGATCGGCATGGACTGAGCGACGAAAGACCTCGTTCATCACGGTAGCGGGGAACCTATTGTTATCATGTGATGCCATTTGGGCAAACTTAAGAGCGCGGGAGCTACACATCGGTAGTGAACAGGATGTTCCAGAAGCAAATAGGAACGACCATGGAGGTGTACATAGATGACATGCTGGTAAAATCCCTCTTTACTTGAGCTCCATATAGCACATCACATGCAGGCGTTCGGATCCACGAGAAGAGTATAACATGTTTGAATCGACCCAGTCTGCGCCTTGAATGTGCGGAAAATTCCTAGGTTTCATAGTCAGCAGCCAGGAATTGAGGCAAATTCGGACAAGATAAAAGCTGTGCTTGACATGCCATCGCCCTCAGGCATAAAGGAGGTTCATCTTTTGGCCAGGGAAGGATTCTTTGCTTTAAGCGGTCGTATCCAGGCCCGAGTGATAAGTGTCGACCTTTCTTCAAGTTTGAAAGGTCTTTGATGGGATGCAAGTCACGAAGAAGCATTCGGCCATTGAAAACATATTTGAGCTCCCCATTGATACAGTAAAGCCCAGTTGAGGGGCTCCTCGCTCTATACTTAAATTTGTTTGGACTTCTGAGCCGACAAAGTCCTTGTCAAGGACAAAGGCAATCTGACACCAGGTTACTATTTGCAGCCGAGCTGAGAGGACGGAGGAGAGGAATCGAGGATGGAAAAGCTAATCTTGTTAATGGCAGCGGCTGGGCTCGCCCCTTGCTGAGGCTCATACCATAAAAGTTCAGACGAATATCCGATGAAACCGTGTTATAAGCGGAGACCTCGGGAAGGCTGATGAAGTGGGCCATCAGGCTAAGCGAGTTCGAGCCTCAGATATAGCAGCTTTGCAATAAAGGCTGGGTCTTAGCGGACTTCGTCATGGAATTCATCTGGCTGAGCTTGCAGAGAGCATTTCAGCCGATTGACCTCCCATCTGGAAACTCTGCGTGTGATGGGGCCACAAGCCCTTACAAGGAAGTGGCGGGTCAAATCTGCAGCCTCCCCGGGTGCTAGATGTGAATACGGCTCGGATTGATTCCTGAGCCTCCGACAAGAGGCCTGAATGCTGAGACAAGTCTTGCCAGACTCAATCTCAGCCATTCATTGGGAGAATGAAGATGTGGAAAGAAAAGAAGAAGAAGGAAGGAGGAGAGAGATGAAAGAAGAAGAAGAGAAGGAAGGAGGAAGAAGAAGAACGAGAGAAAAGGAAATAGAGCGTACAGAATGTACCGCCCTCTCCGAAGCCCTTCCTAGTGAGGTGCATAACTCCAGTAAAGGGAATGGGAAAAAACTCTGACTCCACAGTAGGGTCCGACAAATCTTGGACGAATCTTGGTGGATTGGCGAAATGATCAAACCACGGCCTTACGTTTTCACACAGTTTGGAGTTTTTGGAAGAAGCGGAATCTCAATGGTTTCATAACGAGCCACCATTTATAAGAAGGCCAAGCTTTTCGGAAGTCAATCGCTTCCAATTCTCCATGAATCAAAGATTAAAGGCACTCGTGATCTTTCCAAAAAAAAAAAAAAAAATCGGTCGAATCCACCGCACACGTCGCCTAGTCCGAAAAGCCTGATCCGCTAACTCAGCTACGATCCTAGAGCCAGTCAACCAGCAGGATAGCCCATCGAGCCTCAACAACTTAGTTTTGACGAGCTCGACTGAGGCGAAGTTATCCTGTGAAGCTTTTCCAGGAACTAGCTTCAAATTTCAAGCAGAGCAAATCCCATGCCTTAGCGACTCGCCTTTAAAAGCCCAACCGCTCAACTCAGCCATGCACTCCCAGATTTCGCCCAGCTCAGCATTCACAACTTGAGCCCAGAGAGCTCATTTTGATCGCAGTGTCTGACCACTGCATTGTGCCATGCAAAATCTTTAAGAGTTTGGCTCACCAGCTTTTCAAATTTCACAAGGTCTCAAATACCAGAGCCCAAGAGGTCACTTGACGAAGTTCGACGACTCAGACAGCTATGCAAATTCTACATTTCGGGCCTTCTTTGTACTGTGCTTTTCAAATTCTGATAGCACATCTAGATCAAGAGAATTTACTTGACAGAGTTGATTGACACACACTTGGCTAGACATCACTGTGCTGAACCCACAAGGCCTCGGGCCAGCCGGAGCCTCCAAGATTCGGGCCACGAGTTCGACCACTCCGCACAGCCATGCACTTAAGAGTCACCTCAAATTTTAGGCTTTTCAACCACAAGGCCTCAACGCCCGAGCCCAAGAAATTCACTGACGTAGCCGACTACTCGCACAGCCATGCGTACTTAAGAGGTCGGGCTCGGGCCAGCTTTTCGTACCCCACAAGGCTCAAATACCGAGTCTAATACCGCTGATGAAATTGACCACTCAGACAGCCATGCACCCCAAGAGCCTGGCTCACCAGCTTTTCACCACAAGGCCCAAGACCGTGAGCCCAATAGCTCAGCTTTGACGAGTTCGACTACTCCGTACTGTGCCATGCAAATTTAAGACATCCAAATTTCTCAGTTTTTCAAATTCCACAAGGCCTCAAAGACCCGAGCCCAAGAGGCTCGCTTTGACGAGTTCGACCACTCAGACAGCTACGCAGCCTAAGAGTCGCTCTTCACCAAAGCTTTTCGTACCCATAAGGCTCAAATACCGAGCCCAAGAAATGGGCTTTGATCTAGAGTTCGACCACTCAAGACAGTCAGCAAATTTAAGAGTCACCAACCAAAGCCACCCCATAAGGCCTCGGGTCCTGAGCCTAGGCAGCCTCAATACGAGTCTCGACCACTCCGCACAGCCACGCAGCCCTTAAGAGCCGGGCCCACCAGCTTCTTAACCCACAAGGTCTCAACGCCCGGAGCCCAAGAGGCCTGGGCCTTGACGAGTCTCGATCACTCTTCATGCACTACGCAAATTCCTAAGAGTCGACCCGCCACCGTGCCACCCCATAAGGCCCGGGCCCCGGCTCATGAGAGCCTGGGCCTTGACGAGTTCGACCACTCAGAGGTCACAATCAAGAGTCGGGCTCAAATTGTTCAAATTCCACAAGGCCTCGCGCCCGCAGCCCGCAGGGCCTGGGCTTTGACGAGTTCGACTACTCCGCACAGCCACAAATTCTAAGATCACCCACCAGCTTCCAAACCCACAAGGCCCGGGGCCGAGCCCAAGAGCCTCGCTTGATGAGTCTGACCATTCGCACAGCCATGCAAATCAAGAGCATCCATACCAGCTTTTCTCAAACTCATTGGCCCTCAACGCCCGGAGCCCAAGATTCTACCATGAGTTCGACCACTCGCACAGCTACGCAATTTAAGAGTCGGGCTCAACAGCTTTTCAGCCCACAAGGCCTCAAACACTGAGCCTGCAGCTCACTTGACCGTCGACTACTTCAGACAGCCATGCAGCTTAAGATCGCTCACCAGCTTTTCAAATTCCCACAAGGCCCCGCCGCCGGAGCCCAAGACTCACTACTGACGAGCTCGACCACTCAAGACAGCCATGCACCCTTAAGAGTCGATCAGCTCAGCTATTCAACCCATAAGTCCCCAAGACCTGAGCTCGCAGACCCGAGCCTCGACGAGCCTCGACCACTCCCCGCACGTGCCACGCAGCCCCAAGAGTCGATCACCCAGCTATTCAAATCCCATATAGCCTCGCGCGTGAACCTCTAAGAAATTAATTCTCAGAGATCAACCGCTTCAATTCAAAAACCATACACCCTGTGAGCCGTCAACCCAAATGCTCAACTCAGCTATAACTTAAGAAATTAGTTCGGCCTACGCTGAATAAATAAATACATAAGTGGAGACAAAAGTGGTAAAAAAAAAAAAAAAAAAAAAGAAATATTTATTATGAAAAGGCCACATATGTCCCGGGTCCTGTGCCCATCAAAATAAATAAAATAACATCGACGGCCAGCAAGCGAAGAGGTGCACTGAGACTACATCGAAGGAGGAGCAGAGGGTGAAGAGAAGGAGCTGGCCTCAATAGGGTGTCCCAAAGCCCGCAATAGTCGCAGAGAGGGACTCCTCACCCTCCCTGGCCACTAGGGATGTCAAGGTTGAAGTCTAGGGTCTCAGAAGTACAGCAAATTTTCCTCTCTTAAAGGCAAGCCACCCAGAAGCCCACGAGCATGCCCATCCTCAATCTTCTTATAACTTCATCCCACGAGCAAACTGTGAGTTACTTGTTGATGAAGATCCCCACGCGTTCTACGACACTTCAATCAGCGCTCACCGAGTTTGTACCAAGGCCTCACGACGAGCCCCGGCCCAACAATACATTCGCTGCTTTATCGCTAGCTCATCTGGATCGCATCGCAAATCTTTCCTTAGACTCGCAGAACTCCGCCTCCGGGATGTAAGAAGCTCATCCCTAACCATCTGAAGCTCATACTAGGCAGACTGCAGCCCATCCCTAGCCTCTAGCAAGTCATTTCATAGAATCCGCAGCCTTCATCCCGAACCTCCCTGCTCGCTTCAGCCGCTCTCGTTGTTTCGAGCCTCATCTTCTACCCTCACCCGAGCACGTGCCGACGTGGTATGCTTCCAAATCGATTTAAGCTTCCACCGCCTCCTAGCCATACGGGCCGCACCCGATCCCAGTCACCGCTGAGATGTAAGGGAAGCCATCCTCGCCTTGTAAACCCGGGATAGCCTCGGCACCCGCCTTCGCTAGATCGGGGCTGGGCCAAACCCTTTCAAATGAGTAAATGCGAGGCTGATTCCAGCGCAAGATCTTGCGCAAGATCAACGTCTAACACGGGATCAACACCTAACTCATGTCGAAATCAAACAAGAAATGGGAACTTACAGAGGCAACCCCCTTGAGGGATAGAGCCAAAGCTTCCACCAGCAAAATGGTTCGACCTCTCGAGATCATAATCTTTAAGGACGGATCGAGACAAATACTACGCAAGCCCTGCCGAGGAGCAAAGAGTCGCCATCCCTGCCAGTTTCAGAACCCTTCCTCTTCAACTTTTCCGACCTCGAGGAAAGTGGCTTAACGCTTGCTAGCAGAGGATTCCAAATCGTGATAGGCATGATCGCCGCCGCCTACCGACAACCCTCCCGTATCAGCCTTTTACCTGCAATGACCTAGGATGGATTGCGAGCCCTGCTTTAAGGACATGCAGAGGCTACACACCTCGCCGATGTCGAACGTAAGTAGAAGGGGAAGATGAAGACGCCCTAATTTGACCTTGCCCTGCATCGGGTCGGTCTTTCTCAACGGAGTCCAAGGTTTTCCGTTTCACGCTCCGGGACTTTCGAGACAGCGTCTCCAGCCGAGCCAAAAGCTCTCCTTTAGTGGGCTTGGCAGCGGAAGGCCCAATGGGAGAGACTTTCATAGTGGAAGGAAGCAAAGGCCTCAAACAAAGAAGCCGGGCCGAGGGACCTCGAGCTTCAGCCGTGAATATCCGACTCATGGGCTCCACATGTGGACGCGGTCACCTAACGCCCAGGTTATGACGCCATCTTCGTATCGATCGAATGGCACCGAGAGGCACGCGAACAACGGTAATTAGAGGCATCCAATGACCCTGGGGCAAAGATCATACTAAAATAAAAACAACACTCAATGATTCTCAGTGGTCCAAGCAACCTGAACGCCTAGGTGCGTCGCCCTGTCAAGCTGTCATACTCCCAATCAAGGGTCGCCACAAAGAAGTAACGGCTCTTCCAAAGCCCGTGGAGGAGGGAAGATCTGAACACCGTGAGGAGCACCAATACGCTCGAAAAAATAGGAAGCCCCCTACGGTTTCCTTCGTGATTAAAAGATAAAGGAGCAGTTTACACGGGAACCAACGAGCCCTCAATCCCTAAAGAAAACCACACCAACCAAAATACCCCACCCATCGGGCGAAAGTCGGTATGACGTGACATCGTCACGCAAAACCCCTTTTTATAAAGGGATGTGAGAGAAGCTAAGACCATTATCGAAGCTTACTAAAGAAGCATACCATCTTAAAGTTAAACCACATAGAGGTCGTAAAACATCAGGACCGGGACAGGACGCCCAAAAGGATAGCTGGGTAACGCCCAGCTTAAAGTGGCCCCATACGAGGGACCAACCTCGCTAGGCCCCACAAAGCATTCGAACGAAGCATTTTAGGTATTCGACCCCCAGATACTTAATCCGGGTCTACTCTCCCCTTACCCTCATTCCAAAGGAAAAGTGCTCGATATCCCTCTGAGGATCACCCAGTCGAACGGTCTATGGGCGCCGCTTAGTTCCCACTTCAACCGTAACGAAGAGTCACCTCCAATACACAGAGAAGAAGAGCGACCCGGACCCATGGTGATAGCAGATAAAGAGAACGAAACTTGGTCGACTTAACACTAACGCCCCGACGTATCGCCCAAACAGACACCAAAGAGAGAAAGACGCGGTGGTCCCAGGAATAACACGGAAGAAGTTATCTCAGAAAGACTTTAAAAGGACTCGTACAAAGGTTTAGATGGAAATTAAGGAAGAGGGAAATCCGAACTCGCTAGTGCCGAAAAAAAAAGATCAAGGGCAATACAAGACGTAGGATGTCCGCGAAAGAAACATGAAATTCAGGAAAGAAGTGGGAGAAATGACGCAAAACCGAAGAGTCACCACATCGCAAAGACGCATGACGCAACCAAGCCTTAACTAACCCACTCGAGCAGACACTGAAATTGCATCCGGAGCACGAACGCGCCCTCGCCCACGCGACACCGTACGTATGTACTAAGAATCGATATGGTTTGAAAATGGCCTCACAAGCCCACTCCACTAAACCCAAGGAAGAGGCATGCCCATTGAAACACTCGTGCCTCGACGCCACCCCCAAAGATGAAGGCCCAATCCACTTCTACCAAAGGTCAAGGCGGGTAAACGAAGGCCCACATCTCCGCAAATCAAACTAAATCCCATCGATAAGGAAATAATAATCCCAATAACATATTATCTTGCAAATCCAACTAAATCTCACCAGCAAGGAAAATAAGATAATTCACGATATAACAAATTTCTCATCCTCGCAGACGTTTCTGGATCCCACCAATGATAAGAAAAGATAATTTAAATAAATCGTTTTTCAATATTCTAATCGAAGTTCGATAATCGATAAAAAGAAATATCCTGCTTAAAGTGGAAAGAACTTAATCACTATCAAACTGAAACATATACTATAAATACCGTCACCCCATCTGAAACAGATGCAAAAATATTCGCCTAAGCAAACATCTTTCCTCAACAAAGAACCTGACTAAGATCGTGAAATGCACCCACGCGCCGGCCCCCCGCCGACCCTCTCTCGCTTTCGCAGGCGAGTGCCACATCCGCAGCCCGCACCAATCCCAGATAGCCCCATCTTCTACCTCGACGATCCGTAGCCTTCACTCCGCCCACAACCCATGGTTCCTACCAACCATCCTGGCTGAAAAGCATCATCAGTTTTGAACCAATTTATTATGCTATTAACCTAGGTGAGATTTCATCCTTTATACTTTTTAGTGATTCAATATTTATGTATTGTCACTTTGAATCAATAAAATATTTTTTTTTCCAATCTAGGTGAGATTTCATCCTTTATAGTTTTTAGTGATTCAATATTTATGTATTGTCACTTTGAATCAATAAAATATTTTTTTTTCCAATCTAGGTGAGATTTCATCCTTTATAGTTTTTAGTGATTCAGTATTTATGTTTCTATTTATGTATTATCACTTTGAATCAATAAAATATTTTTTTTTCCAAAAAAAAAAAAAAACTATTTAATAAACGGTCGTAACAAATTCAACTCAAACAACTTAAACTTACAAAAATTATGTCGAATTCGAGTCGTGTAGACAAATCACGTCAAATTTTGCTAGCCTCACTCTTAATTGCCCATTGACATTCAACTCCTTCCATACAAGAAGCCACAAATTGCATTCAAACTTTCTAGTTAGCGAATCTAGTGAAGCCCCTATTTCTCAATCAGGCACATGAATACTTTGAAAGGGTACGAGACAATTGGTCTAAGATTTTGATTTTATTGGTTGTACTTTTTTGAAAGTGCTGTTAACAAAATTATTATTTTGAGAATGTTGACAAAATCATTTTTAGAAAATAATAATTATAAAATATTTTCTAAATTTTCTTATCCCCTCGTTTTTCTCTTTCCTTCAAGTGGCTGACTTCAAAGTTATGTCTGATCTAAAGCAAAAGAAAAAAAAGAAATAATAGAAGAAAACAAAACAAAATTTAAAATTAATAAATTATTTTTATATATTATTTTAGTTTTTTATATGACGATAAAATATTTTTAAAAATATGTAAATATTTGATATTTTTGTTTATATTTGTTGGATGTACACTCAAAAAGTCTCGTAGTGTCCCAAACTTATAAGTATATAATTATAGATAACATCTAATATCACATTTAAAAAAAAAAAAATTTAAATCAGAACCATAAAGCTTAGGCTAAAGTGGACAAAGGAAAGATAGGTCCACCTAGGCATCCCAACAATATTTAATATTTAGAGTACAATCAAATATAAAAAAATTATTATTTTTCGTAACTTGAACATCCTTTAAGGTTTGAACAAGTTTATATAACAGTATTCCATAAGCAATCTAAGTCCTGATCACTAAAATTAAATTGATCAACTACAGTTTAATGTAAAGAAATTGGATTAAAATGGACAAATCCCAAAAACATTGTCTTAAAAGGGTAGCAATTTATGCTGATTAATCTGGGTGGCAATTTATGCTGATCAACCATGTTCATATCATATCATATTAAAGTACTCTCTAATAGTGAACAATCCGAACACGACATGTAAAATAATCATATTTAAAAAACATATTTACACATAATCAATTATTAATTGGATGACAAGACACATATAACCCGATTATAAATAACTCATTTAAGATTATATTTGAGTTTAACCTATTAACTTTAACAAGAATAGCCCATGAAAATTTGATTGGTCAAATCATATAATTAATGAGTTAAATTTGGATTATGAAGATTGACAAGAAAATAATCGATTTATTAAATAAGTTAAACGAGTTGATACAAATTCAACCTAAGTACTTTTACAATTAATCCAAACTGGCAAAAATCATATTGAATTCGAATTGTATCAACAAATCATATCAAATTTTACTATTCCTAATCTTAATTACTCATCCACATTCAACTCCCTCCATGTCAAAAACCACAAATTGCATTCAAACTTTCTAATTAGGTGACACTTCGATATGCGTATTCAATCATCAAGTGGAGCCCCTATTTCTCAATCATGCACATGAATACTTTGAAAGGGTACGAGACAATTGGTCTAAGATTTTGATTTTATTGGTTGTACTTTTTTGAAAGTGCTGTTAACAGAAATATTTTTATTTAGAATGCTGACAAAATCATTTTTTTTTAATTATTTTTAGAAAATAATAGTAATAAAAAAAATTTTATAACATTTTCTAAATTTTCTTATCCCCTCATTTTTCTTTTTCTTTTTCTTTTTCTTTTGAGCTGACTTCAAAGTTATGCTTATATAAAGAAAAAAGAAAAAATGGAAAAGATAGAAAACAAAATAAATTTTAAATTTATAAATTATTTTTATATATTATTATAGTTTCTAATATAAAAAAAATACTTTTAAATATATGCAAATATTTAATAAATTTTAATTGTATTTATTTTTTAATTTTTTTTTTAAAGTACAATCAAATTTATATATATATATATATATATATATATATATATATATATATATTTCTTTTCAGTGCCTCCCAACCTTTAAGGTTTGAAAAAGTTTATATAACACTATTCCATAAGCAATTAAAGTTAATTACTGAGTCTCAACTTTTTCATTTTTTTTATTTTTATGTTAAAACTTTATTTTTGTTCAAAGTGTCTAAACTTTTTTATTTTTTCTATTTTTTTGTCTCAATTTTATTTTTATTCAATCAATTTTTTTATTTATTTTGATGTCTCAATTTTATTTTTATTTAATCAATTGTTTAAACTATATTTGATTAAGCAAAAATTACATCAAAATAACATTTTTATGATGAAATTACTTATATCCTCTAATTACCGATGGACGACTTGTAATGATAACCACTGAAGAGTAAACTCAAGAACTCAAGACCATATCATTCACCTCAAACCGATGACCATTAGAAAGCAAACCAATGTTATAACATTCACCAACATCACTTGAAACGCCCAAAGTTTAAGACCAAGAAATAGGCGGAAAACAAAATAGAAGAACAGTTTCAGGCAAAGATCCTACCAAATCTTACTGATACCCAGCCCCAATAATTTGTCAAATTAAAAAATTATTAAAGAAAACACCGCAAATCAAGGTTAACGACCATAGTATCCAGATCAGACTAGTCCACAAAGTGGAAAATATATGCTTTGAAATTTTCATCCCAATTGTTGTTTTGAAATTTTCATCCCAAATGTTGTCCAGGGAAAAATAAACTGAGGCAAGTTTGGTTATAATTTTTGAAAACTGTTTTTTTATTTGGAAAATAAGAACAAGAGAAACATAGAACCTATTTGGTTATCAATCTTTTGTTCTAAAAAACATGAAGAACAATAAACATCGACCCGTATAACAATAATAGCTTTTTAAAACATTAAAATAAAGGTTTCACTATCGTTTTGAGGATTTTATAGCGGAATTCGCCTAAAACATACAAAAACACGAAATTGGTGAATGTATGCATGCCAGAAATTATGCATTTTCGAATCGAAATCGTGTCGAAATCTAACTTCTACTCACGCGCAAAAATTTGATCTCTAGTTCCCTTGCAACAATTCCCTCGTAATTCCAATTTAAAATACCAAAATTAGATCAGATAGACCGAATTGAAAGCCGAGATGAAACTTAAATCTGACTACTAAAAATAAAGTAGACTTAATATGTAACTGTATTGAAAATCAAGTGCTAAAGCAAGAAAGATTTGAATTAACAAATGCTTGTAAAGAAAAACATGTAAAACTAAGCTAAAAATCTATAAAATATATCGATGAACTCAGAGAGAATACTCGAAACGCTTCCATTCCTGGCTTTGATTCTCGTCGATGATCCTCCAAAATTGGTGTTGAGTCCTCTTTTTATAGGCATTTCTAAGTAATTGCACCAACCCACTTTCTCCAATAACTGTCCATGTCTCCACTAAGGAGGCTTGCTCCCCATGTAACTTTCCACCCTTCAAGTAACTGTCCACGTACTTTGCCATATCTTGACTTGAAGAATAAGCTTTCCATTTTTGCTTGAGACAAAGTTCCAGATATTCTCACGTAAGCTTTCAAATTTAAAATTACGTAAACGCCCCTAAACCTTTTACGATTGATTTTCACGCTTGTGCTTATCGACGAAATACTGCATCACAGTTTCTAAGATATCTATTCTACCATTCCACTACCTATTATCGGGCCCAAAATTTATTTAGTATCCACAATTGCCCCACATACAATATGGCCCATGGGCCATGTTTGTATGAAAAAGGATTTTTTGTTTGTCAAAATGACTTTCTTTCCTTCTCTTCTCATTTTCACCATGAGGCCCAAAGTATAACTTACCCGTTTAAATGTAGAATATCACCGGAAAGAACGAGCCAAAATCCGAGCCCAATTAGATGATTTGAAGAAGCCTAGAGTAATACCTCGAGAAAAGCCTCCCGCCAATTTTCTTTCAAACATGTGGCTTTTGATCTCCCTCCCCCTATACCACTGGTTCCGTCATGTCAAAAGAGCAATTATTTCCCTTCTTCTACATCAAAAGACCCTCCTTTGGGATTTGAAAGGTTTATAAGAAGAAATCCTTCGATTTAAGCATTAATCCTTCCACATTCTCAGATCTTTTCCTTTCTTTCTCCTCTTTCTCATCTTTCTCCTCTTCTTTCCCTCGTCTCTTAGCCCCATTCTTAGTCGAAAATACCTGCTACATTTCTGTTCTTTATCGCCATCATCATTGGAGTTGAGGTCGAAGCCACTTTTGCTTCTATCTTTAACGTCGCCAACGACGACACCGCAACTGTTGTCAGGGCCGCCGACACCATCCTCTGCTGCCAAACAAGCCGCCACAGCTCTTGTCTTTAACATCGCCAACAATGACGTTGCCGCTCGAACCGACATCGCCATTGCAGCTTTCCGAACCGATGTCGTCACTACTACTCCTCAAGCCGACATCATTGACGACGACGCTACAGCTCGGACCGATGTCACCTCTATAGCTCGTCAAGCCAACGTCGTCACTGGTATTCCAATCATCGGCGATTGTGCTGCAAGTTCTGATTATTTCGGCCATCCCCTTGCTGAAACCCATCGTCATCGTTGCTCCTTGAATCGTCGAGCTTCATCGTCAGAAAGTCTACACCCGTGTTCATCCTCAGCACGCGGCTACCGCGGTATTTGAAAGGTCAAGCCTTTCGACCCCCCTCCACGACCCGGATTTTCCTTTTGCACTGGTGAGCTTTGTTTTGGTTTTGATTTTTCTTCAATGATTGCTTGTGGATAAACTGTGCTTTGCTCAAATATGATTCCTTAGGTGCCGATTTTGGTCTGTCTTGATGCCTTAAGAAACTTTGTGGATTTTTGCTCTTAATAAGCAACTTTCAAACTTGATTATTCTTTCGATACTAGCAGATTGTTTGAGAATGTAAGTGATATTCTCAAACAATATTTTCGATTTTAAAACTTCAAATCCTTTATTCTTCACCGAAAAAAGTCTTTAAAAATCAAGAAAGAATCATTTTTCGGTTTTAGAACTTTTGAATCATCTATTCCTCACTGAAAAAGTCTTTAAAAATCAAGAAAGAATCCCTTTTCGGTTTTTAGAACTTCAAATCCTTCATTCTTCACCAAAAAAAGTCTTTAAAAATCTAGAAATGATACTTTTTTGGTTTTAGAACTTCAAATCATTCATTCTTCACTGAAAAAGTCTTTGAAAAATCTAGAAATTATCCTTTTTCAGTTTTATCCTTCATTCTTCAACGAAAAAGTCTTTAAAAAAAATCTAGAAATTATCCTTTTTCGGTTTTAGAACTTCAAATTCTCCATTCTTCACCGAAAAAGTCTTTTAAAAAAAATCAAGAAAGAGTCTGGTTCTTACATAAGCTTTTCTCCTTTACATGCAAATCTCGGTCTCTCTCCCTCTACTCGATCTTTTTGCCTCATCTACCAGCAGAAGCGTCGCAAAGGTAACTCCTCAACTTGACAATCTTGCCTTGGAGAACTTATATTGGGTCATGCCTACCTAGTATTCTTAAGAGATCTTCTCACATGCCTTCCTAGCATAAGATTGCAAGACTTCAAGTTTATCATGGCAGTAATTGCCATTTGAAAATTTTCCATTAAAAAGGGCTTATCCTGTCAATTTCTTTTAGCATTCCATACGCGTAATTTTTTCTTGGTTCTCCCTATGCAGGTTCTACTCCATTTCCTGACATGGATGGGCAATCTTCCTCAAGGTAAGGATACTTACTTTACTACTTCTCCACCCATGTTCATTTTTCTCTCTTAGCCTTGGTTCGCTAATACTCTTTTCCTATGTTCTTGTGCATTGTCATCTCTTCCTCCCTTGTTGGAGATTGGGACTGTTCATGCAGTTGGAGATGTAGCTATTCCTACTCCGTCCTTTTCTTTTCCTCTGATATCGCCATCAAAGATGCTTATTGGGAAAGAACTACGACGTATGGTTATACCGGCCAAATCATGGCCTAGGGCATCTGAGGATTGCATCACTTGGGTGGACAAACTATCCCCTCATTTCTAGGAACACTGGAAATCCCTAAGTATTGCCCAATTCATTAAGCTTCCCAAGGTGAGAGTAACCCTGGATTTGGATTTGATCAGTACCGCCTTAAGGATTTGGTCCAAGGGTTTGAATTCATTTCTCTTCCCTTTTGGTCCCGCATCCATCACCATGAGGGACAATTCTATCCTTATTGGGTTGTCTGTTGAGGGTTCAGAGGTTGTATGCCTTCTAGATGTCTATAGCCCATCACTTCCTCATCTTGAAGTCTCTTCCACCTCCCAAACATCCTACTCATCTGCCATACAGAAGTGGCGAACTTCTACCGAGGTTCCTTTTACCATAGAGCACATAGAGTTCCTATGGGTTCTTCTTTATTGCTTTTCTGCTTCCTCATTCGTAAACCTTCCACGGGAGTATCTTCCTGGCTAGGGTCCTGCCATCAAGCAACCTATGCTTTGATACCATTTTCCCGCCTCCTTTGCATCATGCCATGACAAGTATGTGACTCCGAGGTACCTACCATAGGGTGGGAGGAGCCCTTCGTTTGCAGGCAAATCACTTTGCCTATATTTCGAGCTATCACTGCATCGATTCTTTCCCCTCAATGTCTTTGCTTAGCGAGGCTCAACGATTAGACTACCGACAAAACTCCCTTTACTCTTTTTTCGAGCCTGCAAACCGTTCTTTGGCCTCAACTATACCTAAAGCCCCGCCACTATTTCCAAATTAGCCCCGGCAAATGCACCTTGAGTTCTTCTTACTCCCTACTTGGCCGGATTTTAAACATCCATCACATTCCTCAAAGACAATTTCAGGTTTTGATCTTTGGGGGTTGTTATGTTTTTTCCCCTCAACTATCTTTTTCTTCTACAGTTTTCTTACCTTACTTACCCAGATTGCGGAGCCCGCCGCCTTTGGATTCACTTGGCCATCCACCATTCCCTTCCTTACCCTCAGATCACCTTCCTCGCAACCTTAAGAGCAACCACCCAATCTACTGTAGATGGAACCTATGGCCTCAAGACTATTATGTCACGATGCTAATCCTTCTCACTCGTGGTCCGTCGATTTGATGAGCTGACGTCTCGCCTTCTTCCCTCGTATATGAATTATGTTCATTGTTTTCAGATTTAGTTCTTCGACGCTCAATTCTTTAGTTCTTAACTTGTCTTCGTAGGCTTCACTTCCTCTTCTAGCAGGCCCATTGCAAAATTGAAGAAAGGAGTTGGGTAATCTAAGCCTCTTGTTGCTAAGCCTAAGCCATCTAAACTGGCTGTAGTGAAGAATACCTCCTCCCAACCAAAGTTTTAAAAGGCTAAAGGTATACGAGGCTTTGTGCTTAGAGGCGAGGCGAAGCCTCGAGGCGTTGAGCGTGTGTTTTTGAGCATCACAATATATAATTAATTAATATTTTAAAATATATAAAATAAAATAGCATAAATAAAAAAACATGAAAACAATTCATTATAATTATTAAAAAAAGCATACTACCAATTACTTTCTACGTAAAACCATAACAAAGTCATAAGTAAAATAGAAAATAGATTCAACTATACTAATAGTTTCAAACTTTAACAGTTTCTACAACCAAGTCATGAAATAAGAACTAGAGTAAATTGTTTCAATTTAAATTCTCCTCCAAGGACATCATCATCCTCATCCAATGTATCAAAGCAGGAAAATAATCCACTTATCATGTATCCCCATTTCATGTGTAAATCTTCATCGCCATCTTCTATCAATTGCGTCAAATTCGAACTCCTTCTCTTTGCCTTTGCCTCCACTTGTACCTAGTATAAAATTATTAATTAGGTGTAAATATTATAAGTTTTTTTATTAAATTTAATCAAATTTTATGACTTCAATTTTTGTGGTAATTACTGTACTTCATTATGTTTCCTTTTGTAGAATGCAAGAATCATGTGATCCGATGATGCTTGAGTCTGTTGGGAGTTGGATGACACAACTCTAATAGCATCAACATTGAATAACTCATCATCCTGAAGCCAACAAAGATCAAGGAGGAGGATCTTTCTTTCCGCAATCCACTCATCATCCGAATCACCCTCTATCAAAATCGATCAACATTTTGTTTCTTTGTAGATTGCTCTCCCAATCTAGTGTCAGATCTTTACATACACTAGAGCATTCAACCTTGATGTTCAAGTCTATTTCTTTTTCAGATGCATCTACAAATAATGAAATAAAGAAATTTATGTGTTAAAATGAAATAAAGTTCTCTAACATTGAAATAGAAATATATGTATAAAAAATTTACAAAAATAGAAATATTATCGATTCAAATGTGCTCCAATTTCTTTCTCTTACATCCCGGGCACTACAAGTAAGGCTAAGGACTCGAATAGCAAACTTGCAACTCGTGTTGAACCTCAAAACGCATCCACCAACTTGCAGGACTTCTTAATAATGTTCGAGAATCAATTGCAATACGACTCCAAATTCACCCATTGCTTGTCAATGAGTCCAATCGAATGTTAGCTTAAACGCTCTTGATAATCCAACATCCTATCCATGACCCAAATAATCCTTCCTCACCTCATCAACATTAGAGAACTTATCCCCATATCGCAATTGAGGATTAAGATAGTAACCTGCTGCATGTAAAGGTCGATGAAGTTGGGGAGTCCATCTTGCATCAATTTTTCTCCAAATCAGGCCATATTTTCTCTCCACGCCCCCACAATTAAATGCAATCTTCTCCTTGTGCGTAATCCATCACCATAAATATAACCTATGGCAGTCTTTTCCTCCTCCGAATCAACCTCTCAAGACACTAACTAATGGAACAAAGGGTCTTTATGCAAAGCAACATGAGGCCAAAAATTTGACTAAACAACACTATATTTCGAGCTTTCACACTTTCTACCTTTTTAGCCCATTTGCTTGAACACCATTTTTCTGAGGAGAACATTGCTATAAGAGCTTGCTTTTGCTTATAAAGGCTTTGGAGAGTAAGAAATGAAATAGCAAACTGCAATTGCCGGACTACAGTTCATGATTTGTAAATGCCTGATCAAGCCAAGAACCCAAGCATGGCCATATATGAACTTCACTACTTGCCTAGCTCAGCAAGTGTAGTATCATGAACATTTACCTTTCCAATATCCTCCAACATCAACTACAATGTGCAAAGACAAGGAGTCCACCACAATCTTCTCCTTTTTTCCATAAGCCTCATTCCAACATTCACATAATTAGAGGCATTATCAGTGATGACTTACACAACATTCTCCTCCCCAATTTCTTCAACCACGTCATCAAAATATTTGAACATCAATTCCCCATTTTTTATTGTATCGTGGCATCAATTGATTTCATAAACCAAGTGCCAGCAGGACTATTCACCAAAAAATTGATAAGACACCTGCTCTTTCCATCTGTCCAACCATCTGACATAATTGAACATCCATATTGTTTCCAAGCTTTTTTGTGATCTTCCATAATGATACTTGGGTCATTCACCTCTTCTTTAAGAATTCATGTCCTCAATTCGTGCATAGATGGAGGCTTAAACCCGGGCCCAAAATTTGCAACAAAATCCATTATAGGAATCCAATAAGGACTATTCACAATGTTGGAATGGGGAGACTTTTGGAATACATAAACCTACCAATCTTTCTACACACTTCCTTCCTTTCTTCTTGCTTCCACCTGAATTCAAAGTACTTTGATGAGGTTGTGAAGTGGTAAATCTCTATCTATGGGTCCTCTAGGTTCCCCACTCCCACTCCTCTCTAAGACACCTATTGTTTGGACAATATGACTCTCATTCATCGTTTTGACCCATACCAATTTCGAGCAATCTACTTTTCGTTTTTTGATCCTTAAAATTGGTCAATGCCTCTTTGTATTCCAATCTAACATCTTCACTAACTTTGGGGCATGGTTTCATACCATGATGAGTTCCAGCTAAGTGATGCTTAAGTCTATTCACCCCTCCCGCGCATCTTCGATTGCAAAATTTACATCTCAAATATCGTCCCTGGAACTTCAATAACATATTTTCCACACAAAATCTTTTTCTTGAATTTTTTCGAATCTGAGGAATCATTCTAAAAAACAACAATAATAATATTCATATTTCTATATAACAAATATAATTGACTAAAAATTAATAACAAGACATAATTGAAAGGAATTTAAAATGAAATTTAGAATTTAACGTTTAAATTTAAAAAAGCCAATATTTTTTAAGAGGAATTTAAAATGAAATTGGGAATTTAATTGGTTTAAATTTAAAAGCTAATATTTTTTTTTTTTAGAGGAATTTAAAAATGAAATTAAGAATTTAATTGGTTTAAATTTTAAACCAATATTTTTTTTTAGAGAAAATTAAAATGAAATCTCGAAATTAATTGGTTGAATTAATCAAAATGAGCTCCGAGGTCATATACTTAAAAAGAAAAAAATCTGATGAAGAAAACAAGAGGCCGATGATTTTGGTCAAATGATTCAATGGTCGCACCTTTGATAAAACTTATTTAATCGGTCAAACTAAGCCCCTTCTCCCAACTCTCAAACTTGGACTTAAATAAAAAAAAACTAAAGATAAAAAGAGGAGCAGTTGGACGGGGGTAGGTGGATGAGATAAGTCTCCCAAATTTCCAAACTTCACTTTAAATAAATAAAAAAAGAGCGTATGTGGCGTAGCCTGGCGAGAGGAAGGAAGGGAGAGGATGAAGAGAGGGATAGCCGGGGGCTCACTGATGAGATGATGAGATGAAGGGGGGAGAGATGAAGAGCTTGAAGAGAGATGAGATGAAGAGATGAAGAAGAGGAGAGCGTCGAACATACCTGAAGATGAAGCCGATGAGATCGCAGTTGGAGAAGTTCTTCCGCAGTAATCGCTCGCCGTCGTCGAAAATAGGTGAAAGGGCCGAAAATAGGTAATCGCTATTTTAGGTTTTTTTTTTCCTTTTCTAAAGGCCACATCAACTCCCCAAATCGCGTACGCGTTATACTTCAAGGCGTGAAAGGCGCGATCAAAGCGCGCCTCGAACACGCTTCACTGACAAAGGCTTACGCCTACCGGACAGGTCGCTTCATAAGCCCCGCTTTCAACGCCTGTACTCCTAAGGCGCGCATCAAGGCGCTTGAAAACGCCAGCATCGTCCCAACCTGCGAGATCTCACATGATAGCTCCCAAGCTTGAATTTTCTAACACACAAGATGATCCTATAGAGATTGAAGAGGTCGTGGATAAGGGATCAATGCAAAGGGAAAAGATTGGCTTTACTGAGGGTGAATCCAAAAAGCAAAATAGTTTGGTGGCATCTGAGGGAGATCATTCCTCAAATGACCTTCCAGAATCTGAAGAAGGCCATTTTTCAGTTGGTCAAGGCTCCATTTAGAAAACTCCTCCGACCCTTTTACCTTCAGTTCCTCCGGTGAGCACTTTACTTTTCCTTTACTTCCTTTTTATCAAATTCCAAGTTCCTTACCTTTACCTTTCTCAGGTTTCTCCTTGGTCTACTTTGCATCTTAAGGAAGGAGCAGTTCATTCATTGGATCTCTCCTTTCTGGACCAAGCCACTCCTCATGTTGAGCCGCCATCTAGACCTCCTACCGAACCAGATGTAGTTGTTGCCCTCTTTACTATTAGCCATCTGTTGAGCCTGGGCCTTCTCTCCTTATCCATTGTCCAAAAAACATGCTTTTCATGCGGCTATGGCAATATTACAGCTTCTCTTGAGCCTAAGGCTGGGGCTTTCATTTCTAGGGTTATATACCGCGCTCCTAAGTTATTTTCTTCCATTGAGCATGTGGTAACGGAGAATGCTCAAGTGATATTTGAGTTGGAGGAATTTATGGGGAAAAAGTATGAGTATGAGCAATTCAAGCTATCTACTAACCAGAGCATCCAAAAATTAGAGGAAATAAATGTTGAGTATCATGCCCAGGAAGAGCAAATCAAATTGTTGGCTGAAGAAATAGAAAGGGAAAAAACCAAGTTGTCTTCTCTGATACGACAGGGTGAGGTTCTTCATACTCAAGGCCTAAATCACTAACAAAAGACTATTTCCTTGGGTGATTTCCTATCCTCTATGAAAGGAAAGGCTGATGATCTGACCTCCTAATTGCAATAGATCGATGTTTCACACTAAGAGTGCTTGGGGTTATGGGACTCTTTGAGATCTTTTGATTTTTCTAAGATATGATCCCTCACCACTTCAGACATGATTACTGATTTTGACATGGTCCTAGACATTTGACATTATCCATACTAGTTCGTCTCTTTTATATCTTGTCATCATACTTTTAGGTAAGCTAAATAATCTTCAACATCTTGCCTATTTGTGTAGAAACCCGCCAACCTTCTTGATTGAAAAGGTTAAACTCATTAACATTTACACAGATGCACTAATGTATGTGTATGAACTAGTGGACCAAGGTGGCACTAGGCCTACCTTTGGATGTGTGCTATCACTGAACATTTACACACGTGCATCATAGCCATGACATTGCATTAGTGGACTAAGGTGGCACTAGGCCTACCTCTGGATGTGTGTGCTTGATGAACATTTGCACACGTGCACTTCTTGCATGTGGATGAACTAGTGGATCAAGGTGGCATTATGTCTACCTTTGGATATTCGTTGAATATTTACTTTGAATAATTCTTGAATGATTGTTGTTGTTGGGACAAGTACATTTTTGAGGATGTTATATTCCCTCAGTTTGGTGGTCATAAGGCTTACTTTATTTATTTATTATGATAGGGACAGGATTGATAAAAAACCAAAAAACCATTTTTCCTGAACTGTGGCCAAAGGCCTACTTTACCTTACTCCCCTAAGCTCTTAAATCCCCTTTCAAGCTTAGAATACCTATGGAACCTAAGTTGTCCTGTTGTGCTGAAAACAAGGTGTCATGGTGGCGACTACACCGAGTCTTGACTGCTAGTCTTGAGTCATAATCATGACTATGAAAGCAATTTGCACAACTTCTTCAATTCTCATCCAATTTGCTTGATTCTTGTCTCGTTTTCTTCCATTTCTCCCAAGGGATGACCTATCACTTGGTGCAATGATATGACATGTCCAATACTTTAGAGAAGTCTTGTATTTGAATATGAAGTGGCTACAAAGCCCACTTTCTTTTACTCCAATTCAACATGAGGGCTTATTTCCTCAATCTTAGAGTGATTATGATACCCTATCGTGAACTTGTCCAGGTGCTTTATTTGGGGAAATGTGTACCTAGCGGCCTAAAGGCCTACCTTATTCACTCGGATATTTCCACCCCCATTTCCCTAATCTTGATGTGGTCAAAAAGTCTTCTTTGGGAAATCAATAGGGAATCTTAAAGAAATTTGTGTTTTTGAGGTGAATTAGCCAAAGGCCAATTTTACTGTCTCAAATCCTATCTTGGAACTAGTCTTATACCTATAGCGGTCAAGGGACCAACTTCATGAAATTGGGGATAGACTTTCTAGAGAAAAACATGAATATGAGGAAACCATTGACAAGAAGTATATCCAACCAGTCTATTTGTACCTATTTCTCCAACACTCAAATAGTCATAGGACCTACTTATAAGATTTTTAAAAATCCGAAGAAGCAACAAGAACATCCTTGGAGAAATCAGTATGCTGGAGAATGCTGGCCAAGAAGCCACTTTATCACTAGGTCATCCCATATTTCTCTAGTCCTAAAGTGGTCATGAAACCTACTTTTTGAGAATTGATGACACAACAAGCTCATTCTTGGGGAAAAGCCTTTACTTAGTATCAACAGGGATCACAAAGCCTACTTTCCTTTCAACCCATAAGCTGGTACATATTTTTCCAATTTGAAAGAGGTTAGAAGACCTACTTTATTTATTCATAAGACATCGAGGGTATAACAAGTATGTCATTGAGGAATACAAAAGGTTTGAGTAATGAGTGGCCAAAACAGCCTACTTTATCACTCAAAGTAACTACTAGGAATAGTTTCCCCGATCCAAAAGTGGTCAATGGGACCTATTTTGCTTGTTATTCCCTCATTCCCTACCTTAGTTTTTCTTGGTAGTGTCCAGCATTTCCCACATTGTGGAAAAGTACTCTTGGAGTGTGCTTCTCTATCGATGAACTCAGGTGGCTCCCTTCAAGGCTTGATAGCTGCAAGCATTCCGGCAAGATTGATGAACTTTGAACGTCCCTCCTAGCTAGGAGACCATTTCCCAAATTCTTTGTCTTTAGAACCGATTGGTAGTACCACCTTCCAAACGAGCACCCTTTCTTCAAAACTCTTTTTTCTGGCCCACTTGTTGTAGGCCCAAGCCACCTTTTTCTAGATCATGATGTGGTCGAGCGCTTGTAATCTCTTCCCATCCAATGCCTCAAGTTCCATCATCATGGTCTCATTGTATTTTTGAGGATTAAGGTCATTCTACCTAGATACCCTTGGAGAAGGAACTACCACCTCCATTAGAAGCACCGATCCACTGGTGTTAGGAATAAGGACTTACCTCAGATTTTCTTTTAGAGTCGAGGTTTCCATAAGGTCTTAAATAAAATTTTGTGCCAATCTCTAGGATTATCCTCCAACATCTTCTCTAAGATGCTTATCAACACCTTATTAGAAGCTTATGCCTGCTCATTTTCTTGGGCATAAAAGGGAGTAGATCTGATGAGTTGAATGTCATAGTCCTTGGCAAAATAAGTCAACTCTTCCGCAATGAACATGGTGCGTTGGTCGATTGTAATGGACTGAGGAATTCCAAATCTATGAATGATCTGCTCCTTGATGAATTTGATAACATCATTCTACTCTACCTTCTTCCAAGGGTACTGTCTCCACCCATTTAGTGAAGTAGTCTATAGCAACTAAGATGAAGTTATGTCCCTTTGATAAAGCCGGGTAGATTTTCAATTAAGTCTATGGCCCATCCTAAAAAATATGGTTTCACAACTGGAAAGTGTACTCTACGCAGGTGCCTCTCAGAGTGCTACCATACTTTCGAAGACCGTTGGTAGCCCTTGGAGAATTGATGCAATCACTTAGGATGGTAGGCCAAAAATAGTCATGTCTCCTGGGTAATCGGCCATCAGATTTTTATCCCGCTGACGGGCTCCATGCACTCTTCATGAACTTGTTCATCACTCTCTACACGTTTAGAAGTATATACTTGAGCAAGAACTCCATCTGTCCCTTCGCATAATTCTCCAATAGGATCTAAGCTCCATTGAGCTTTCACCCAACGGGGGACTCTAATTGCAGATCTCATGATCTGCCCATCACACCCTCTGCCCAAATACCCACTGCACCACACTCAACCCCATCCCTTTCATAAATTAAGGGGTGATTCTTCTTTCCTATCACAATAAGCTTATGAGTCAATTCTTTGCTCATCTTCACACCTGAGGCTACTTATGCTAGCTCATCCGCTTCTCAATTAGATTCCCTAGGCAACTATTCAAAATCCACGAAGTGTAAAGAATCTAACAATTGAGTAAAAGCAGTGTAATACGGAGCTAGTAGTAAGCTATTGCATTTATCTTCCCATGTTAATAGCCAAAGCACTAATTGAGAGTCCTCAATGATATGTACATCTTCTGCTCCAAGTTCCAACAAGATCTCCAAACCGATCACTAAAACTTCATATTCAGCTTAATTGTTGGTGCACTTGAAGGCCAAGTTGAAAGATATGGTAGTCTTTATCCCTTTTGGTGAGATGATTACTATCCCAACTCTAGCGGAATTCTTCGTGCTAGAGCCATCAAACTTAAGAACCCAAGGTCATCTCTCTACTTCATATATCCCTAATTTCACATCCTTTTATGGTTTGATTTCTAATGAAGGATGATTAGCCATAAAGTTAGCTAAAGCTTGCCCTTTGACTGATTTATGTGGAAAATAGACCAAGGTGAACTCTGACAAAGTAAAGGACAATTTCCTGATTCCTTCACTAATTAAGGGTCGACTTAGCATGTATTTGATTAAGTCGGTTTGGGAGACCACATACACTTGAGATTTGATCAAGTAATGTCTCAATTTCGTACATGCAAAGTATAGGATCAAACACAACTTCTCAATTGGTGTATACCTTATTTCTACTGAATTTAGGACCTTCCTCAAATAGTAAACAGCTTTCTCATGGCCTTCAACATTATTTTGTGCCAAAAGGCATCCTATAAACTCTTTTGCAACTTATAGATATAGTTTGAGTGGTTGACCCCTCAAAGGTGGCATTAAAACAGGGGGCTTAAAAGGTAGCATTTGATTCCATCAAAAGTTGTCTAGTGTTGTTCCTCCCATTTAAACTCTTCCACTTCTTTCAACTTGATTAGGTCAGAGAAAACCTTAGTATTCCCTGTCAAATTAGAGATGAACCTCCTTAAATAGTTTACATGACCAAAGAAATTATGAAGTTCTTTCTTATTTTGAGGAGCCTTGGCTGAAATGATGGTCTTAGCTTTGATTTGATCCACTTCCACTCCTCTTTGGTGAACTAGAAACCCTAAAAAATTTCCGGCTTGAACTCCAAAGGCACATTTGAGTGAATTGGGTTTTAGTTGATAGAGTCTCATTCTTTCAAAACTTTTCCTTAAATGATTTACATATTCGACAATCTTTTTAGATTTAACCACAATGTCATCAATATAAACCTACATGTGGTGGCCTAACATATCATGAAAGATCGCATTCATAGCCCTTTGGTAAATTGCACTAGTGTTCTTCAAACCAAAGGGCATGACCAACCATTCAAACGTTCCTAAGGAACCAGGACATCTGAAGGCGGTCTTAGATATATCATCAACAACTATTAAGATTTGGTTATACCTAGATAAATCGTCCATGAAGGACAACAACTCATTATTTACAATGAAGTCAACTAACATGTCAACAATAGGCAATACATACATGTCTTTAGGAGTGGAAACATTTAAATCCCTAAAGTCTACACAAACTTCATCATCATAGGGACAATGTTTGTCAATCACTGCACATACCTTGTAAGTTTGATGAATTGGCCTTCAAAAGCTTCTCAATCTCCTCTTTCACCTTCAGCTCTACCTCTTTAAACATTTTTCTGGGTGGTTGCTGAAAGGGGTGGAACTCTGACTTGGTAGGTAAGCGGTGTTCTACCAAGCCACTGTCCAACCCTAGCATCTCGTCATAATTCCAAATAAAGCAGTCTTTGAACTCCTATAATATTGCAATAATCCCTTCCTTCAAGTCGGAAGGCAACAAGAAACTAATACAAATAATCATCGGCTCCTCCACAATGTCGAGGTTCACTTCCTCCATGGGGTCGTGTACTTGAGGTTGTGTGTCTTCGAACTTAGAAAGGGCTTGCTCCAAATCCTCCATCTGTATTTCTCCATCTTCTTCATGTACATCCCATTCAAAAATCATCTCAACCTCATAGTTGTCTTGGAGGTGCTCTTCTCCAATCCTTTCCATAGTCTGCTGCATTTTCATTTTGAATATGGCAATTGTAGCTACTGCCTTTTCCTTTTGAAAATAATCAGTCATCATCGATCTCCTCGATGATTGGACCACTTGTCGGCCTGTAAGGCACGATTGTAGTCACCTTTAGGAGTTCGTCCGCCTCCTTTTGGATTTCCACAAAGCCCTTTGAGTCCATGTATGCTTTCCTTGGGGCCCCATATTTCCTTCTGGTAGTGAACTTGATTGGATCGAATTCCTAATCATAATACCTGGCTTCCACAAAGCCTGTAGCCGCCATGAAGGGCTGCTTATCTGCCCGCACCAACTCCACTTCATTACCCTTCCAAAACAGTAAGAACTGGTGAAGAGAGGACAACACACACCAATTGGCATGAATCTAGTCCCTTCCTCGCAAAATGTTGTAATTTACAGTGGAGTCTATCACAAAGAAGGCAAATAATGAAGTTTTGCTGCCAATGGTGATATCTATAGGTAGCATCCTCAGGATCTTAGAAACTTCTCTAGTAAAGCCAGACACAACCACCTCTGTTTCTATCATATCACTAATGCTCTTTCCCAAAGCTCTCAACATCCTCAATGACATTACATTTACCTTTGATCCATTATCTATCGGTACCTTGGATACCGGTCTACCATTGAGATGGGCTCTTACGTACAAAGGCTATATGTGCCTATCACCTTTTGGGGTCTCCATTCTTCAGAGGATTCTATGGTAACCCCACCATGGTCCTCATCTTCCTCTGTCACAAGGTGCTTCCCTTCTACCTCCACTAGGCCTTCCTCTGCCTTTTTAACTCGAAGATAGCTGGTAATGTTAAAGAAACAGTGGAACAATTTAAAGAAATAGGGATTTTACCTATTAATAAGGCTTCCGAGTCCATTACTTCATCTACACTGCCCATTGACTCCATATCCTCAGTAGCTTTCCTCCCAAACTTTGTTTTTTTCAAGCTTTCCTTCCTTCACTTTCTTTAATTCCATAGCCTCCTTTAAGAGTGTTTTACAGGTACATTAACGAGCTGCCTTCTATCAACTGTTCTTTGCCTCTACATCCTCCTCTTCTAAGTCCTGGAAAGCCTTTGAGGAAATTTTTTGTGTTGTACCACATGCCACCTTTGACCAGGAGAAATCCTAGGAGGAATGATACACCTTACAAGCCTTTCCATCTCTGCAACCCTCTCCCTTGAAAAAAACAAGTTTGTTTCCCACCATATCTTTTGGAGAAGTGAATTTGTCCCTGGGAGACATCATTTTGTACCATGGAGAACTATGTCCACCTCCTAAAAAAAAAAAACAGGCCTAACTGGAGGACCATGTCCTTCCCCTGCCTTCTCCCTTGAAGAAGTAATGTTGTCTACAATCTTCTCTCTTTGGGGAAAGAATCTACCCTTTGGAGGAGTGATTCTATCCTTTGGCAAAAACCTTCTTTTACTTAGAGGAACAACTTTATTCCTAAATCCACCTCTTGGAAATTTTCCCTCAGCTCTCTCCCTTGAAAAAAAAAACAAGTTTGTTTGCCTTCTTTCTTGGAACAGTAACTTTCCCTATAGCTTTGTCATTTAGAGGAGTGAACTTACCCCATGGGGAAAATGCTTTGTTTCTTGAGGAACATTCCCTGAACTCGCTCGCAGACCATTTTCCTTGGAACAAGGAACCTACTCCCATGGGAGGTGGGTCACAAATTTCTTTTCTAGGAGGAACGAACACATCTTCTAGGGAGTTCATCTTGCCTTTTGGGGAAAGTCTCTTTTCCTTGGAAAATCGGTTATGCTGCTCTCTTCCCTGTTGTATCTCCTTCGCTGAATTTCTCTATGTACACACTGCAGACACTCATTTTTCAACTTATCAACACAAACCATACAATATTTGGGGACCCATACCTTTCTTTGGGAGAGTTTTATAGTCTTTTCTTGGATTCTATCAATGCTCTTAGGTCGAAGCTAGCAATGTTGATTGAGGCCACTAGTGAGAAAGGATCCTCATCAATTGGCATAACCTCTTTTTTGTCAAGGAACTTGAGTATGTGAGGACTCGGGGAAAGTGAAACGATAGATTACCAAGCATAAGACAGCCGCAAACTCTATGAATTTTGCTTGATATCGATAACCATTAATTCCGACCACACCATTAAGTTCACCGTGAAATCTAGAACGACAAATGAACTACGTCACTCGACAATCGGAATTTTACGTATTTCGAGGCAAATTGGCGACACATGACACAAGGACTCGTGCCATGTGGCACCAAACAAGTGGACACTTGGCACATGGGAAGCTAAGTGTCATATGCATGTCATACTCCACCATGCAAAAGTGGGATGGAAGTGGCATCGGAGACACATGGCATGGTGATTTCCATGTGCCACAATGATTGAGAAAGGTGTCCTACACCTAGATCAAAGTGAGTTCGTGGCAATGAGAAAGGGAAAAAAGAGGAAGTCCGCTTTTCATCGGGTTTCCGCTGTTCGAACGCAGAGGTTCACATTAAGAAGCGAGTTAGATCGCCCGTAAAGGTAGGTTCTCTCCTACTCTAGTTAGTCCTTGTCTAAGGGCAATTCGATGGCCATGAGGTGTAGACCTAACGGTGGGGATTGGTTCAAGAACAATTGTGATCAAACTGTTGGTGATTTACGGACTAGTTTCTAGGTCCTTTCTGTTCTTAGAACTACACCATGTGTCACTGCCTTGAAACACTGGCTCGAGTATGGTGATTTTATGGCGTGTCACATGTATTAAGGACCGACATGTCAATGTGGTACCATTCTGGGTTTGAACATAAAGATCCAGTTTTGTGTGTTGTTGCTTGATCGAATGACATGCAAGTGTGTGAAAAATCATGTGGATATATGTTGAACTGATGTATTTACATGGGTTGTATTATGGATGTAATTTGTATGTTGTAGACATGATTATCCATGAATCATAAATGTTGCATGTAGCTCTCATCATGTATGTAACATGAAAGAACATGCAATGGCATTCTGCATTGCATATGCATATGCATAGGGACATCGGGTGAAACGGGTGTGAGTGCATAGCATGAAAGAACATTGTGTTTGGTGTTTAATAGTGGGCTTAGAAAAAGGGACAACGTCCTAGAGTCGCACGGTTTGAAATTATGTGTCGAGTAGTAATAATAAAGGATAGACACCCCCTCAAGTGAAAGGCCTGTATTCTTGGTCAAACATATGCGTCTAGCAGTGAAAGTCCGCGAAAGTGTTGAAAGGTGTACGATGCCTATGGTGAAATGTCGGAAAGCTCGTTACCCACAAAAGACACATGGCTTTTGAATAAAGCGGTTTTTTGGAGACTGTCCAAGGAGTTGAAATATAAAACAAAAATCTTTTGTTTTGGAAACAAAGGTTTTTCATATATGACGTGTGCATGTGTGAGGGAGTCGGTGAGGGTTCAGGACATTGGCATGACATAAGAGCATTCCTGTAGAAATGCATTTGTTTTGCTCAATGTGTTGATAAATGTTAAATTAGGGCATCGATATGCACTTAGACGGGAGTAACCTGTAAGAGAATTTCTACGCATCGTCTTCACTCCGTCGTGGGAAAATCATTTCAAGTGCTGGAGGTCCACCAGGAGATGGAACTCGTATGAGACCTTAGTGGTGAAGAAGGCTAGATCCTGGCTTATTTTTGTATTCTGTAAAATTCTGGATAGTGATCCAGTTTCTGTTATGCAAAAAAGGAGTTGTAATAAAACTCATTACAAAATTGTTTCGTACAGTTTAACAGGTTTTTCCCATATTTTTATTTTGCCTTTATGGTGTAGAGACCATATGTTAATTTTATAGTGTTTTGGGAAAGAGCTGAAGGTGCAGGATGGGCCAGAAAAGTTGTTGCAGGTTTGGGTGAGTTTTAAGTCGCGACAGGAATTCCTGGTCGCGACAAAGTTTCTGGTCCTGTGTCGCGACAGGGGTTCCCTATGTCGCAACATAATTCTCAGGCTGCAGGTAGTTGTTAGGTCGCGACATAGTCTTTCCATGTCGCGACATAGTCTTTCCATGTCGCGACAGTGTTTTGTTTCTCTGTCGTGACAATGTCATGACAGAGGTTTCCTTGTCGCGACGAAGATGGCCACGACAAGAGGTCAGGTATCGCACCCTTCATGCTACGATAGAGTTTGGCCAGGGCCAGGGGTTTTCTTGTCGCGACAAAAAATTCCTTGTCGCAACAGGGTTTGGCCTTGGTGAGAGAATTTTCATGTCACGACGAAGAATTTGATGTCGCAATAGGGTTAGACAAGACCAATAGTTTTTCTGTCGCAACAGTGTGGCGCTTAGTTGCGCACGACAAAGAAGGCCAGGCACACACGACAAGGCCAGGCGTGCGATAGACACAGTTGGGCATGCACGACAGAGACAAAGAACCTCTATCATGACAGATATTTCTCTGTTAATCTCTGTCGCAACAGACTTCTTACAGTGGTTAAAAAAAAAAAAGGAACCCCTCAGGATTGGGGTGTCACAGAGTATCCCTTTGTTGATCATGTCTTGTATGACATTTTTGAAACCCCAACATGCATTAATATTGTGGTTCCATGAATTGTGGTACCTATAGTAAGTCTTTCCCCTTAGTTCATCCTTACTAGGAATTTGATGGTCTTTAGGAAAGGTGATGAATTTTTCTTTCACCAAGAAATTAAAGATTTCCTATGTTTTCGCTACCTCAAAAGTATATTGGACCTGTGTACCAACAATTTGTACCTTCTTCCACAAATCAGGTGTCTTTTCTACTAGAAGAGGATAGGTGAATGCCCCTATAGTAGATAGATCTATCACTGCCACCTCCTGGTTCACCTCTTGACAATAGGTTCCCATGGACTTCTTCCTTCGGTAACTTTCTTCCTTGAGCAACTCCTCATATTCTGTCACCTTAGCTACAAGTTCATAAAAATCTCTTAATTTCATACCTTGGAATTTTTTCCTCAACTCAATGTCCAAACCTCTTTGGGTCATTTTCATGTACTTTGTCTTTATGATATGGATCTTGCATCTGTTTCTCATCTTCTTGAACCGGGAGATGAATAACAACCAATGGTCTCCCATTTCTGAGTCACCCTGTAGCGGCTTCAATGCACACTTCGAGCTCAAATTCAAAAAACTAAGTGTGGAACCTGCTTCCATCTCTTGCCAACTCGAACGGAGTTCCTACAAATGTTGTTTTACTCAAGCAACGCGTTACCCCTATAAAAGAGTTAGGAAACAGTCTAAGTTTGAAATGATAGAAATTCTCTTAGTTAGCCAACTCCCCACATTGCACAGTGAATCTAGCAACATGGTCCAAGGTGGATTAGTCATCTTTTCCAGAGAATAAGAGAAATCAGGGATCATGTACCCCCTTAGGTAGAGGTTCTCCCTATCTCTCTTTTCTAGATAAGGTTTGTAGACCTCTGGGCAGCCAATTGGCCTGAGGCCTGACCCATATAACTCCTATACCGCCTCTCTAATTGCTCCTAAATCTGGTACTAGGGCTGGTTGCCCAAAAGGTTGTTGATGAACTTGTTGTCCCCTGTTGTCATTCAATCCTGTAGGCGCCCATGATGCCCCCCCCACCCCGGCCTCCATTGAAAGAAAAGATCCCTTCATATGCTCAAGGCTGTGTTAGTCTTAGCAAAAATCCTCTGAGGGGTTGTGGCTCTTGCTGCATTAGGTATTTCCCCTACTACGTTCTCCAGAGTACCACCCTATCTCTTATGGGGAGGAAGGTATCCAGCCTATACCTACATAGGTGAACGGTGAAATTCACCAGCTTCTTGTAAGTTCTCAGAATGCTACCCCTCCGAGTTCGTTAGAAAATTGCCTTTCAGGCTTAAAAGCAACTTCCTATCTTTGATGCCCCCTTTCTCTAAGGTTCTCCAGGATGGATTGAGATTACTGCTTCATTTCTTCCATAAAGGCAGTCATAATCATTCATTGGCTCTTTATTTCTTGCATGAGAGCCTGAAATTCATTAAAATTATTAGAAAAAAGAATAGACACATCCACATTACCTACACCATTTCCTTCCATTTGTTCAATAGGGTTGTTGGATGGATTCCCCTGCTGTCGTACTAGAGAATTCATCAGGTTTTTTATCTATTCCACCAAGGCTAGAACACTTCCTTCATGTGCTACTTCTACAGTATTAGATCCAAAGTATAGAGACTCTACAGTTGTCTTACTCCTTAATTTTTGTGGCATTCTTCAGAAAAAATGGGTCTCATCCGACGTGCCAAAAATATGTTTCGATGGATTTTCTAGTGGAATTCACCAAAACATACAAAAAGCACAAAAATTGATGAATACGCAGACGTGCCAGGAAATTATAGTATTTCCGAACTAAAACTATGCCAAAGTTTAACTTCTATTCAAGCGAAAAATGGATCCTCTAGGTCCCTTGACAATTCCCTAGAATCTAAACGGAAATATACCTTGAAATTGAAAGCTCAGAGGAAAATTAACGGATTAGTTGGAAAAATAGTAGATTTCATTATAGAATTTAATTGAAAATCAAGTACTGAAGCAAGAAAGCTTTGAATTAACAAATGCTTGTAAAGAAAAACTTGTAAAACTAAGCTAAAAATCTGGAAAAAAATGACTGATGAACTTGTAGAAATACAGAAAGGCTCTTACTCGGTTTTGATTCTTGGTTGATGATCCTCCAAAATTGGTGTTGAGTATTCCTTTTATAGGCATTTCTGAGTAATTGCACCAACCCACTTTCCCCAATAACTGTCTATGCCTCCACTAAGGAGGTTTGCTCCCCATGTAACTTTCCATCCTTCAAGTAAGTGCCCATATACTCTATCATATCCTGACTTAGAGAATAAGTCTTTCCCATTTTTTGCCTTTGAGACAAAGTCTTAATATTCTTTGCTGACAGCTTTGAAATTTTTTTAAAAATTACATAAATGTCCCTAAACCTTTTCATGGATTAATTCTCATGCGCTTAGGTTTTATCGGATTGGGTTGACGTCACATGGTTTGGGCTTGACATATTTATTCGGCTCATTCCTCTATCATTTGAGTCCAAAAATTATTTTTAGTGTCAACATCTATATTTTCAAAAACTATTCTCAAAAACAATTTTCAAAATCATGAACCAAATTGGCCCATGACCTCTACATAGCAAGAAGGCAAAGACATTTCTTATTTTATAGAAAAATCAAATAATTCCTTCCATTGACTTGCAAAAGGATGTACAATAAATGATGAGATATTCTCCACGAAATTCAAAATCTGACCATACAGAAGAGAAGCTAAAAATAGGGATGGCAACTAGACATGTTTAGGACGGAAAGGTCTCATCCCAATCCTGTTATGTTTATTTATATCATTTTCTATACCCATTCTATTTAAAAAATTAAATAAGGCGAGTTAGGGTAGAGCGGTCTGTTTAGCTTTAATTTTTGTTTTTTGAGTTTTATTTATATTTTAATACTTGTTTTTTTTTATTATATTAAATTAATATATTTCAAAATAAAATAAAAAATTACAAATTTTTATAAATTATTTTATTAAAAATATTTTAATTATTATTATTTATATTAAAATATAAAATAAAAATAAAATAAAATAATAAAAAATTCTTTTTTTTTAAATATAATCGGTGTGGGAGGAGACAAACAAAACAATACCCGAACTCATTTTGGGTTTAAAAAAACCCGATTACACTTAAAACAAACGAGTCCCGTCAAAGGTGGGGAGGGACGAAAACCCAAAAAACCGCCCAACTAATCAACTATGCCTTGCTAAACAAAGGAAAGTAAGGAATTGCAACTACCAACTAGCACACCAGTTACAAGACATTAAAATGGCAACCACAACTGGAGGTATGGATATAGTACCCTAAAAAAACAATATAATTTTAAGGCTTTACACTGAGCTAGTCAATCTTGTAACCGATGAGCTAAGGATTCCAAAAATATGGGGGAGATCCATGATCTACTGTAAGTCTGTAACCCTATCATATGCTTCAACAGCCACTGTTTTTCCTTAAACAACTGAAGAAATAACAGTAATAGAATTTCCATCATCAGTGCAATTAATGTCAGGACAAACCCCCAAAGATTTAACCAAAAATGGTGAAGATTCCTCCACGAGGGCCTGAGATTGAATCCGTTTCAGTAGTTTGCTCAACATAACCTAGCATGCATGGATGCACCATCATGATCTTTGATTACTCTCATAACTTCACCATTCTTCCCCAGCTTGTTGAATAGCAGCAACTATCATCAATGTTTAAACTTAAAGAATACTAGTAGTTGGACATGCACTCCACCAATACTCTCTGATTTGATTCTTCTTGGAAGAATAGGAACACGGCATATCATTAATGGAGGAGTAGTAAATTCAAACTCAATGGAACACCAGAGAAGAGAAGGCATCTGCAACTGAAAGCTGACAGCTGACAGCATGCCACCCATATAGACCTCTCCACCTCTATGCTCACAAAATCAAGCATTCCTCTCAAGCCCAGATTTCCCAAATCAAAGTTATTAAGATAAAAATGACTTGAATCATATTAGAAATTTGACTCTGGGCATGTCCAGGGCAAAATGCAATATTCAGCATATCTACAATGGTGGTCTTTCGAGGAATTCAGTCCCATCCCTACAGGCAGGCATAAATACTTCTTGGTGTCAAACCCCTAATCCAACTTATTAATGAATCAAGAACATCCACTGACTTACTGTAGTCCAGGAACATTATACTCATTACTCACTTATCAGAGGCTGAGGGCCTCGCCAGATCCCCTCAACCACAACATGACATTGCTGCCAACTTTTTTTTTCTTTATTGACCAACCAGAAGCCTTTAACAACATGACATTGTTATAAGTTGTTAAAAGGCTAAACAACACAACACTCACATATCTGGAAAGAAATTTCATTTTTCTCCAGTATTGGTATTATATAGTTGATTACAAGAGTAAAGCAATAATATCATCTGTCAGTAGTCAGAAGACATCAAACTGCCTGCACTAACTCTGATAGAGTGATATTAACTCATAATTACAAGACCCATAGTGAAGAAGCTGCAAAAAATTTTACCATATATTTCATATATTAAATGACTTACTACTTTGAGAAGTCAATTTTTGCTATCATTTCAGGAATTGGTAAACTAAAATGAAGCAAACATGGTCTACACCATTGCACGGTTCGGGTGACAGAAAATATATGTTGAGCTATCATCCTTACCTATCAGTTGTAATTCAAGTTCACTCTTTATGTAGACAACAAGTAAAACAGGGAAAAGGAAAACTATACAGTATTAGGTTATTCATTTGAAATTTTGGCATCAGATGAGCAATCATCAATAAAGATTTGGTATTTGTCTGCTTGTGATGGGACTCCTGGTCTTTAACAAGCCTCTTCCTCAGTAACATAGGCTCTGCAAAATTGTAGACTCCATACACATATAAGGCCCTACAGTAGAACAAGCAAGCACCAGGTGCAACAAACTAATCATGAGGACTATAGGAATGTCCAGATTAAAAAAAAAAGTATTTTTTTCTTGTTTAACCCTTTGTTGTTTCTTCCAGCTACCCACCAGATGATAGATACTGGCAATCTAGTGATCACAGTATAAAAAATATTAATAATTCCAAAACATAATTGAAAAAATAAAAATAATTTGATTTCATAAATTTTATGCTATTTGAAAATAATAATAATAATTAAAGTACATAATCATTTTTATTTGAAAAAAAATCATTATTTATTATATGACTTACATGTAGAAAAAAATGTAGATATTATAAAATGAGAGTATAAAAAATATTAATTGGGATGGTTTGTGGGAGGTTCTAAGTTCTAGTCCTAATAAAGAAAAAAAAATTACCCATAAAAATAAAAAAAATAATTAAAAAAATTAATGTCATATTTCTGTTTCTATTATAACATCCTCATAAATTTGAAACAATTCATTAGAAAGTAAAAGATTTTCCTCCCACCAAACTTAATCATTCAAAAAGGGAAAAGAAGAACAGAAACTTCCATCGGAAAATAGGTAATAATGACATTTAGTTTGACTTTGAACACAAATCAAAGTGCAAAAAACACAAAACAAGGAAATAACAGAAAAATCAATAAAAAAACACATGGAAACATAGATGAAATACAAGAAAGATGAGGAAAACAAACGAGACAAGGAAAAACCTGCAACACGAGGACAAGGGAAAAAGCAAATTGAAACAATGAGGAGTATCTTATCTTCTCTCAATCTATTTTTGTTATATATTTTTTTCCTAGGTACATCCTCAACTTTGTTAAGGATTTGCCTCAACCCTTAAGGTGTCAAAAGCGTATTTAAGGCACACCTTAGCCACTCCTTGAATAAGCATTTTAAGGCTAACATTTTTTTTTCTTTTACCTCAACACGATTGGCAGCTGCCTCATCTCAACGCGCTTGAAGAATGCCTTTAAAAACTTCTCTCTATTTCTACCATGCATTAGTCTGGTTTTTTTGAATGGGAAAAGATTTTTTCTCAAAAAGCAATTTTTCTCCTCATGAAAACTTTCAAATGCATAAAAAGGTTGACTTTTTACAAACCCAAAGTCCTTCTCACGCACCTACTTGTGATCTTCAGCCACTAAAAATCAAATGGTTGGCCCATTTTCAAAAGTATCTCACTGTTGTCCAAGCAAAAGCAACCTTTAACTCCAAACTTCACAATTGGAAATCCTGGACAAAAAGGTCAACTTACAAACCTACTGTCTTTCTTCTCATGCACCTATTTGAGATCGTCTATCATTAAAAATCAAATGGTTGGCTCATTTCAAAAGTACCTTACTGTTGTCTAAGAAAAGAAGGCAAGCTTTAACTCCAAACCTCATCACTTGGAAATCCTAATCTTTCCTCAATTGATACATATACAATAAAAGGGGTTTATTTTCAAAAAATTTGGCTTCTTCTCTCCACCATCTTCCTCCTCCCCCCATGTCCTCCCAACATGTTGAAAATACTAGGAATTGTTAACATGCACATGTGCGTTTTTGATCTAGCATGGACATAGAGAGTCAAACAAAATCCCATTACTTTATTTATAAGTGCAATTCATGAAGAGAACTATATATTCATCCATATTTTTAGTTTTGAGAGTCAATCAAGAAGAACACGAAGATTAATTTATCAAGAAAGGAATGATACATTCACAAGTTACATAACAACAAGGGCCAATGAGGCCTGGTTCAATGGTTAAGGGCTAGCTATCAACATAGGGATGGGAGGGAACCATGGTTCAAGTCCTAGTGGGGACAAAATTGTGTACTTATCAAAAAAAGAAGTTGCATAACAACAAGGCATTGGTCCCAAATTTTAACATACTCTTGCACTTTTACCTATCAAAAATATATATATGTATGGAAACAGACAAATTATAGAAACAAACAAAGGAAAATAAAGCAATATTCTCTCAACATACCTCAAAAGCAAAGACACTCCTGCTTTAGTATCATGCAAATGTAGTTGATTATTGAACCACCAGCTTTTCATTTGTTTGCATTTGAAAAGCATCAAAATGTCTGAATAAGCAGCAATACGCTGATATTAAATCATAATTATGGGAAGCTATCCAAAATTATTCAGGAATCAAGAGCAAAATATGTAAAATTTACCTCTCATGAAGGAGCTGCATGAATTTGGTAGCTGAATGGATGAAAAAGGCTTCATTGAATTTAGATTATACTGACAGAAGGCCAGATGAAAATGCATTTGGATGCATTTTTCCATGCGCCCGAGGAGATAAAAAGAGGAACTCTGAGGTGTTAAGTGAATAGGATATTAATTTTTCATAATAACCCCTGTCATTTCATGTAAGCACTCATTCTTCTGTTTGTAGATGAACTAGGTGTGGTGTTTGAGCTCCCTCATTCCCCTAACTTACTGAGATTTGGATATTGTTTCCTTCTTTGCTATGAGATTGGCATTCTTCAAACATAGTCTGCAAAATCACTGAAGCCTCAGACGTTGTTCCTCGAGGCAAGTACTGATCTAAAATCAATGAGTACTTGACGGCAATTTGGAGCTCCCTCTCATTCAAATTGCAAGAAACAATATTTTTCCATTCCTTTGATCTCCCTTCCAAGCAAACACCATGTAGCAGGGCAACAAAAGAAACAGAATCTGGAATGCAGCCCTTGCTTCTCATGTTGTTGCTTAAAAGCAATGCAGTTCTGAACATTCCATATTGGCAAAGGCAAATAAGAATGGAATTATAAGCAGCAGATCTTGGAGCCCATCCGTCTAATATCATCGTTCCAAAAAAATTCAGAAACATAGATTCCTTATTATCTCGAAACTCACTTCGTTTCTCAGATATTACATGAGATACACTTTTTGAGAACCCATTTACAAGATAATTAAAGGTAACATCATTAGGAACACACCTCTTCAAGAGCATCTCTTGAAAAAAAGAGGCTGCATCTATTAGTTTAGCCTCCTTACAAAAGCTCCGAATAAGAATACTATATGTAAATACATTGGGCACCACACCACAAGCTTGCATCACTCTGAAAATTTTTTGGGCTTCATCTAAGTCCCCCTTGCGGCCAAAACCATTAATGAGAGAGGTGTAAGTAACTACATTTGGCTTGCATTTCATTTTTACCATCTCTCCAAACATCTCATGTGCCCCATCTAAGTCATCCTGCTTTACATACCCATCAATTATTGTGGAATAAGTAAACTCGTCAGGAGCAAGGTGTTGTTTTTTCATTCTTTTGATGCATGCCATAGCATCCTTCATCTTTCCAGATTTACAGTAGCCCTTAATCAAGGCATTGTACCCAACAATGCCAGGATTCATGCCCTTTTCAATTGTGAGCTCAAATAGTTTCCTTGCCTCATCTAGTTCACCATTTCTAATGAACCCATCCACTAGAGTGGCATAAACAAATGCATCAGGTAGAACATTTACGTCAAGCATCTCGGCAAGCAGCTGCTTAGCTGCAGGAAGCTTAAATTTTTTGCAAAGACCACTCATCAAGATATTGTAAATACCCGCATCAGGGAACACTCCTCTTTCCAGCATCTTTTCCCGAATTGTCAATGCACCATCAACCTCACCAGCTACAACAAGGCCATGAACCAGAGCTCCATAAGTAACCAAGTCAGGTTTAAGTCCTCTTTCTGTCATCTCAAGGAGCAAATTTGAAGCCCTTTCACATCCTCCCTGTTTACAATAGGCATGTATAAGAGGAGTATAACTAAATTTATTTGGCACCAATCCCTTCCCTAATGCTTGCTCTAGAAGTTGATCAGCTTCCAAGAGCTTACCATCCCTGCATGAACCAGAAATCATAGTATTATATGTCACAATATCCGGCTTACAACCACATTCAATCATACCTCTTATGGTCTCCACTACCTTAACAATGCTACCGTGCTTATATCTAGCATCAATAATAGTATTATAAACTTGAACATTAACAATCAAACCCCTTGAATTCATTTCCATTAAAAGCCTATGAATGGCCTCAAAATCTTCCTTCTTGCAAAATCCATTTATAATGGCCCCATAAGTTTCTAGAGTTGGCAAGAACCCTTTCAATTTCAACTCTTTGAACAACCCATTAGCCGTTTCAACGTCACCTTTCTTGCAATACCCATCAATAAGTGCATTATAAAAGATAATATTAGGTATACACCCCTGTCCCCACCTATCCTCAATTAGCTTCCTACCCTTCTCAAGTTTCCCCTCCTTACAAAAACCCTTCACCATTATACAAGTACTATAGTTATCCACACATCTATCTTCGGCACCATCTCTCTCAAGCATGTCATCATACACCTTGCACGCAATTTCAATCTTACGGAGTTTCACAAGCATGTTAAGTAACGAGTTACAAGCAATTACGTCGAGAAAATAAGTGTACTTTTTAAGTACAAAATGGTATAATTCAAGAGCTTTCTCAACCAAACCAGAATCCGAATAAGCTTGAATTACAATGCTCATCGCTTCCCGGGTCGGTGACATCCCTTCAACTCTCATATTCTCCAACACAATTTCCATCTCTGAGAACACTCTCGACCTCGCCAAGAGTTTCAAAAGTGAAGAATACGCAAACCCATTTATAGGACCAGAATACGGTCCTCTGGAGACCCAATCGAAGAACTTTAGACCCAATTCAGCATCACGAATTCGGTCGAGCACTAAATGGGCAACATCAGATGCGAGAACTTCAGATTGGGAGATTCGGGTTTCCAGGTTTTCTTCCCATTGGTTGTGGGTATGAAGGATATAAACGATATCTTTGACGAGGTGCTTGATGGGGGGTTTAAGAGGGGGTTTAGAGGGAGGAGCGGGATTGGCTTTGGATTTGATGAGACGGAGAAGGGTTTTAGACATCAGAAAGAGAGGGATTTGGGGTTTTAGAGGTTAGAGAATAGTTGGAAAACTTGAAACATTTCTTAGACTTTCTTCTTCTAAACCCAAACGTGGGCAAGTCAGATGGAAAGTCGCGTGGCATTGTCAATTAATGATTTAATAAAATTAAAAATAATGTCTTTAACCAATAATTAATAAAAGGTAATTTTTTAAATTGACATTTTGATAGAATATGTATTTAAAGAGAAACCTTAATATGAATTGGTCATGTCTTAATTCATACATAACGTTTTCTCTCCATCAAATAAACGAGTCAAAATGGAGAAATACAATTTTTAGTAATTGCATGGTAGAAATCTACTATACTTATCATAGATCAAGGTACACAAAAACTCTTGTTTTATTAAGTGATTGTGAAAATCATTCCGCTCAAAAATCTTGACTATAATTAGGGCTGTATCCGAGCCGAGCTACTCGCAAGTCGCCTCTACTGCTCACTGCTGTAGTTCCTCGCTCGAATCCTATTTATTAAGCTTAAACGAACTCAGCCTCCGAACATCATCAGAAGGCTCGTGAAGTTAAACACCCGAGCCCAAGACCTCAAACTTGGTCGACTGCAAATAGATTCGTGAATAGGCTCGTGAGTAAGCTCATTAACCAGACTCGTGAACAAGCTCGTGAACATGGAGAAGACTTGATGCACAACAAATTTTTCTTACAAATGAACATGATAAATATTTTAACTCTTGGAACTAACGGTTAGAATCAACTTTTTTATTGTCCTATCTTTTAATTTAGTTGTATGTTGGCTATTTTATATGAACATTTTCTTAAATATGGTTGCATGGAGCCGAAGCATTCAAGGACCGTCGGGCGTTCGGCCTTACAGTGCTCGCACGAACTCGCGACAGTTAAACGAGTCGAACCCCGAACATCATTTTGAGACTGTAGTTAAATGAGTCAAACCGAGCACCCCTCAAACTCTGGCCACACCATAAACAGCCAGAATAGGCTTGAGCCTAATTTTAGTGGAACCGAGCCAAGTCGAGTCCCGCTCACTGGCCGACTCTGCCTGGACACAACCCTAACTATAATGACTTATGTATTATTCGATAACAAAAAATTAAAGCTTACAACATTTTCCGAAGAAAAAGGATGGTGAGGGCAATGGACATGGAGACAACTCGCTTGCTTTGGCTAGAGAAATTTCAAAAATAAAAAATTAATAATAATAAGGTATAGAAGTTGAGGTTAAAAAAATTAAAAACTGAAGAAGCCTTGTCTTTTGGAATTGTTTCATTTTCATGGAAAACTAATTTAAAATTTTGTTCCTATTGTGAAAAATATTATAAAATGTTAACCTTAAGCATAAAATAAATATATTTCTCTTTGTATATGGGAAGAGATAAGGGAAATGAAAGGATTAAGAAATGAGAGAAGAGAATGAGAGAAAAAGGGAAAGAGAGAAATAGATAGGTATGAATCTTGAGGTGTGTTCTTTGCATACAAACAAATTCACATACTAAAACTTTTACATTTACACCAAAACAAAATCAAAAGTCTACATCGTGGACTCCTATTGTTATGTTGCTTTGGCGACGCGAACACCTTGATGCTCCTTCGCACCTATACTTGAGCAACACTCGTGCTAAGCTTATAGCTGAAGGGGAAACTATTGACAAATATGACCACTTAAAGTGGTCTACAATTGGCAGATACATATAACATAATGCATATGTCGAAGCTTACGTATAAAAATTGGCAATGTAGTTTTCATATAACATAATTTTATAAAGGGGTTTTCTATATCTCCCGTGGGAGTTCGTAACAAAGATCTAGATGTAATGCACTCAGAGGTACCTTACAAAACAGAGCAGAACTGATTACTTATTTTTTCTTATTGTTCATTATTCATATTCTTATCATATAAATGTTACACACATCATTTTATTCAGATACTTTTCATATAAATGTTTGTCTGTATAGACCTATAACAATGAATGATAGTGTAAAACCCGAGAAAATTCAAATTTTCTGAAAAATGGTAAAATGGTAATTTCAATCAAAATCCGTAATTTTTTTAGATCTCGGATGACGAAACAGACTTCACCGTTGGTATCGTCGGCAAAATCTAAATTTACCACATCAAATTTCCGTCAATTCGAGACAACTGCACTTCACGCTTCGAGGCACCTAAAGTAGTACATGACACTTCTGGACGGATTGTCACCAAGACGGCACACGTGTCACAGAGCTACTAAACAATGAGTCACATTTTTCATAAGAGACAAATGGCACCTTGTGAGTGGATGCAAACTACAAACTTGAAAGAGGATAAGAAACTTAAGAGCCAATGGCACTGGATGCTGTACGCATGACAAGTTCTCACCAACCTCGACCCAACCAGCTTTGGGAGGGAAAGAGAGAAAGAGGAGAGCTGAAGAGAGCTGCAGAGGGCTCTACCTTATCTCTGTGGGGATTTTCTCATGATCAAACCACAAATTCGGAAGACAAGAGGCAGTTAATCCCCACTCAAGAGCTACGCGGGTACCTATGTGGAGTTTCAAAACCCAGATAGTGTGGGTTTTCTACTTGATTTATCTCTTTAACTAAGAGTCATTTGGGACATCTCTGGAGGCTTGATGGTCGTGGTTTTCGGCCCAAAGTTGAATTAGTGGCAGTTCCTGAGTCGTCCGTGACAAATCCGAGACCGTGTTGGACTATTCATGTGGACCTTGTGTGTTGTCAGGTGCTATTTGTGTGATTCTTACACTCAAGATGATTGAAACATGGTTTATTAGCCCATGTGAGCTAATTTGGTGTTACTTCATGAATGAATAATATGTTGTTTGTGTATGATTTTCATTAATATATGCATGCGTGATATATTAACATGAATTATCATGGAATGGCATATCGCATTTCATATGCACTAGCAGAACCCAGAACAAGAGGTATGAGTGCATGATGATGAAAACATGATTGTCAAATGAATTTCACGAAGATTCCAAGACCGCTTTGAGCTGGGCTCCAACAATTCATTACTCCGAGAGCGACTTATGACTATTTTCGTGAGAGTTATCCAAAGAATTCACTCGAAGGTCAGTCTAATAGAATTTTATCGGAAATTGGTAATGTGTTTTCAAGAACAAAAACATTTTGTTTTCAAAACGGTGTTTTCTCACACTTGGCTTAGGCACGCATGAGGGAGTTAGTGAGGGCTCGAGATGTAGGGATGAGTGTATCACATTCTCATCCATAATATGTAGACATTTGAGTAGGGACTTGTATGGTTTACTTGAATGTTTGGTGTGTCATTGCATGAGCACTTAGGTGAGGAGTAACCCATGTAGGAAAATTCAACTACTGGGCATTATTCACCTCGTCGTAGGATCCCCCTTTCAGGTATAGGGAGTATTCAGGAAGACGACGCTTACTAGAGACCGCTTTTGAGAAGAAAGCCGACATGTGGCTTTGATATATATTTTTGTAAAACATGTATGAAAGATTCTAATTGAAACATGTTTGTATAAGAGTGTAGTTAACTCTTGAAACTATTGTAATGTAGTTGGTTATATTTTGATGAGTATGGATGTATGGGCCTAACGTGGCCATTTTTACTCATGTTTGAGTCTTGGGTAGAGAGACACTCATTTTGTGGCATTGAGACACTCAATGGCATACAATTATATATATTACTAAGCTTGTTATTTAGTTCTTAATCACATTAGCAAATAAGGGACAAAAAATAATGCTTGCCCAACAATAGGATCGCCAAGGCAGCGAGGTACAGAGCATTTTTCATACAACTTTTATACATGTAATCGACCTCTCTATCTCGGACTAATCTGAAGAACATACAAAACATGGTCAGCAGGATCGGTACTGCGACCTAAACAACTTTAAGTACCAAGATTTAACATCCTCCTCGGACCTTAGTCCACTTTGAGTACCGCTCTCAACTTTCGCATTCCAGACACTAAACATCCTCTGACGAAACCACTTTGAGGCCTAAGATCAACTTTCAAGATCGGGTACTCAATATCCCTAGACTAAACTACTTTTAGTACCCCAGACTAACTTTTAAGCATCAAAGACTCACCTGCAATTTCTACAGGTTTGCCTCTTTTCACTCGAAATTTCTTACCAAAACCCAAACCAACCACAAAACTGAACTAAAACCAACGAAAATCACTTTTATACAGAGATAGGGTTGTTCAAACCCAAACATAGGCAAGGAGAGAGTTAGGAGGGTTTCCTAACCAACAATTCCATACAAAAATTCCATACTAACAAATATGAGAGTTCCAAACATGAATTTCATACCTTGATTTCTTTTATTTTCTTCTTACTTGAACAAGGAGAACCCAAAAGATGGAAAGAAAAGCAAACCAAACTTGGCTCTCCTCTAAGCCGTAAGCCCTAATCAAATGAGAAAAATGCCTCATCTCTAAGACCATGTTTGGTCTTATCCCATTTTGGCCTAAATTTCTTCTTTTTGCTATTAAGTCCTTCTTCTTCATTCTAATTGCACATCAACTTATCAAAATCCTACTTTAACATACAATCTTCTCATCTTATGTCACTTGGTCTTTAATTGACAAATTACCAATTTACCCTTAGTACTCAAATTTCCAAAAAATGCAAATTTTACTTATATTTTATCTTAAACATGTCATAAACTACTAGGGTATAATTCGGAGTGTTACATTACAAATGACCATAATTACTCCTCCTTAAAGGTGAGTAATGGGATATCATAAATGGGGTTAATTGAATGTTAATTCATTCATGTAAGATATATGAATGTGAGAATGTGGTCATTCATCACACAAATGAATGTTTCACTTACAACACTATCCCTTGAATAACTACCATTAAGAATATGTCTCATTATAACTTTGCTAGTAAAACTCAGTGGGACAAAGCCTAGCAAAGGAAAAATAGTACAATATTCTTATGATATTATAGAATGTTCTCAGTTTGTTAGGACTGTCTCGTTAAAAACCTTACCAGTAAAACCCAATGGAACAAAACCTGGACAAAGGAAAAAATAGTACAATACACTAACATCATGTTATCAACATACTCACCCTCATATTAATGTGCTTCAGTTGGCGCATTCCAATCTTATATATTAGCTTCTTCATTGAATGTTGGGGTTGACAATGACTTCGTGAATAAATCTGTCAAATTATCACTTGAGCGTATTTGTTGAACATCGATTTCACCACTCTTCTGAAGTTCATGTGTATAAAAGATCTTTGGATAAATGTGTTTAGTTCTATCTTCTTTGATATAACTTCTTTTGATATGTGCAATCCATGCAACATTATCTTCAAATAACGTTGTCAGACTAGCTTTGAAAGAGAGGAGTCTACATGATTCTTGGATATGTTGAATCGTTGATCTTAGTCATATACAGTCACGATTTGCTTCATGAATTGCTATAATCTCTTAATGATTCGATGATGTGACTAGCATTGTCTACTTAAAGGATCTTCATGAAATAGCAGTTTCATTATAATTAAACACATACCCTATTTGTGATCTGGTCTTATGTGAGTCTGAAAGGTATCCTACATCAGTATATCCAAGCAATTGCTGCTTTGATTCCTTTTAGTAAAATATACTCATATCAATTGTTCCTTAGAGGTAGCGCAATATATGCTTAATACCATTCCAATGTCTTTGGGTTGAAGCGGAACTATACCTTACTATTAAATTGACAGAAAAAATAAAATCTGGACGAATACAGTTAGCAAGATACATAAGTGCACCATTGGCACTAATATATGTTACTTCGGGATCAAGTCATTCTTTACCCTTTTCACAATGACAAAATGGGTCTATTTTTGTGTCAATTGAACGGACAACCATTTGAGAACTTAAAGGATGTGCTTTATCCATATAAAAGTCCTTTAAAATTTTCTTAATATGTGCCGATTGGTGAACCAAAACTCTAGTAAGGAAATGCTCGCTCTCCAAGCCGAGACAAAATTTTATTTTCCCAAGATCTTCCATCTCGAATTCATTTTTCAAAATTTTGTTGTTTTTGTGAGCTCTTTAAGAGTCCCAACAAGATTTAAATCATCAATATACTCAACAATAATTGCAAATCCGATTTCCGATTTCTTGATAAAGATGCATGAGTATATAGGGTTATTCGCATACCCTTCTTTCAATAAAGACTCGCTAAGGCGATTGTACCACATGCGTCCAGATTGCTTCAATCAATATAGATATCGTTGTAATTTGATTGAGCACATACTACGAGGCTTTTTATTATTTGCTTAAGGTAATCTAAATCCTTCAGTGATTTTCATTTATATGATCTATGGATCCATATAGATAAGCGGTGATGATATCCATGAGACGCATATCCAGTCCTTCAAAGACTGTCAAGCTTATTAGAAAGCAGAAAATGATTGCGTCCATGACAGGATAATATGTTTCCTCATAGTCAAATTCTAGGTCTCTACGAGAAACCTTGTGCTACTAATCGAGCTTTATATCTTATGATCTCATTATTTTCATTGCGCTTTCGTACAAATACTCATTTGTACCCAATAGGCTTTACACCTTTAGGTGTTTGAACTACAAGTCAAAAAACGTCTCGTTTCATTAACAAGTTTAGTTTTGCCTGCATAGCTTCTTTCCATTTTAGCCAATCATTTCTATTTCGACATTCTTTCACATTTTGTGGTTCGGGATCCTCATCATTTCTTATGATGTCTAAGGCCACTTGGAAAGTAAAAATATTATTGATAACAATATCATTTTGATCCCATTTTTATCCCTTGTGCACATAACTCATTGAGATCTCATAATTTTCAAGTACATGTGCCTCTTCAGGGGCTAGTTCTTTATTTCGAACCTCTTCAGGGGTTTCTTGTTCATTGTATGCCTCTATAGAGGCTTCTTGTTCATCATATACCTCTGCTGGGACCTTTTGTTCATTACATGCCTCTATCGAGACCTTTCATTTACCATATGCCTATGTTGGGACCTTTTGTTCATTATAATCCTCGACTGGGGTCTTTCATTTACCATATGCCTCTGTTAGGACCTTCTGCTTTATATTTGCCTCTTCAAGGGCAATGATTTTTCTTTGTGTTATCCTTTTCCGAGGAGTTAAGTCTTTTGAGCCAATAGGTCTCCCACATTTCCCAAATATTTGGGAATTTATTCGCAGAATTGTCTTTCAGTGGACATCAATCCATGCTAGAGCATTTCAGCAATGGAATATGCACTTTCACTTTCTTTGTACCACAATGCATTCGTAATTGACAAAGAGTTGCAAATGAATGATCCTTTGAACTTCCAGTTCACATTGATTTGTACAAGGATCAAAATGAGAAATTATAAATTTCTCGTCGTTCTTCTGGAACGAACTTTTCTCCCCCTAATGGTGGGAATATACTCTCATTGAAATGATAATCCGTATAGTGGGCTGTAAAAACATCACCTGTTAAGAGTTCAAGATATCTTACGATAAATTGTAGAATTAAACTCTTACATAACCAAGTCTTCGCTAGCACTCATTTTTAAGCAAGGCCAGGTGGGTGCACTATACATAATTGTACAACCAAAGATTTGTAAATAAGAAATATTTTGTTGTTTGCCTAATACAAGTTGTGAAGGCTCGTATTCATGGTAAGTTATTCGTCAAATACAAATCAAACTTCCAATACGGTGGCCAGCATGTCCCTATGCAAGCTTCCAAGATTTCGTTTTCTCAGCGCGGGTCAATATTAATTGGAATATACTTGATTTAGGACTCTTACTAAACCGTTTTAGGTGAGGCGAACAACAAGATGCTCAACATTTATTCCAACTAACATGCAATAGTTAGTAAAGGTTTAAGAGATAAACTCACCGGCGTTGTCAAGTCTAATTGTCATAATTGGATAATCAGGAAACTGGGCTCATAATTAGATCATTTGTGCAAGAAGTTTAACAAAGACAATATTTCGTGTGAAAAGAAGACAAACATGTGACCATCTCGTCGAAGCATTTATTAAGACCATAAAGTAACGGTAATGTCAACATGGTGGATGGATAGATCCACATATGTCCCCATGTATTCTTTTTAAGAAGACTAATGACTCAATTTGACTTTGTTGTTGATGGTCCGATCATCAATTTATCTGTGAGCAATAATTATAAGATTCATTGGGAAAAAGAATCTTCTGGTTCTTTAGTTGATGTCCATGTGAGTGTTCTATGATTCTCTGCATCATAGAGGACCCAAGTGACCCAACCTGTCATGCCAAAGAACAAAAGTCTTAAGTCGCCAACTTCCGTCAAACAACATATGACTTTATAGGACTTTGTATTTGTAAGATATAACCCAGTAGGTAAGGCTTCAATTTTTCGCCGTTTCGTTATAAACACAGAGAATGAAAGATATTTTGTATTACCTTCATTCATAGTTTCAATATGATATCAATTTCTACAAATATTCTTAAAGTTTAGCAAATTCCTTGTGGATTTGCTAGAATATAATGCATTGTTGATATAGAACCTAGTTCTATTTAACAGCATTATGTTTGCTCTTTCGAAGCCTTTAATTAAGTTTGCAGTACTAGGTATGATACTTACATTGGCATTTGTTAATGTCAAATCTATAAATTATATTTTATCTCGAATAATTGTGTGTGTGGTTGCACAGTCAACAAGACATACATCACCATCATTTATCTTGATATCAATAACACATGAATTTCAGATACAACTAATAATAATTATAAATAACAATGTAATAGATGTAATAACAAAATGATATTTTATTTAATTTTGATATAAGAAGCATCATCTAGTAATAGTATTTTCATTATTCATCAAATGGTCTGTTTTTCCACTAGATACTCCAAGGAAATCCGTATCATAGTCAGTTAAGTCTAGTTCATTTCTATTTCTTTTCCTTTTTCTTTGATTGATGCTTAGTAGATATCAGCTAAATGTTTGGGCGTATGACACGTATGCGACCAATGCCCTTTCATACCACTTCTATAACAATTATTCTCATGAGCCTTGGTAGGTTTCATCTCATACGTGCTTCCCATTTTATCTCAATATCAATCCACTTCTGGTAGTGAGATTTTTCCTTTTCCAAGGATTTGAGGGATCATCAATATGGTATTCAAAATTTCTTCCATGATCACAACCATGACCAATCCTCGTTCATGTCCACGAAGCCAGATGATATTGATTCACTTCAGAAATCAATAAACCTAATTAGACTAAAATTCGATGATTTTCATCAAAAGTTTACAGGCAGCTTACTTAGTACCAATGACCCAAGATAAATAATTCATTTCTAAAATGTTAAATGTTATAAACTTAAGTTTTTTGACATTGTTGATAAACTTTTGATATAAAACAAAATAATAAGAATAAAGTATATTATAAATTGCTAACAATAATATAGCTTTTGTTTCTAATCAAAATCAAATATTGAGATATATACAAACTTAAAATAACTTTAAGCTTATGATTAAATAATACCTTCAAAGCAAACTTGTGTTAATAACATATTGTGAAAAATATTATAAAATTCGAACCTCAAGCATAAAATAATATATTTCTCTCTTTGTATATGAGAAGAGAGAAGGGAAAGGAAAGAATTAAGAAATGACAAAAGAGAATGAGAGAGAAAGGGAAAGGGAGAAAAAGATAGATATGATTCTTGAGGTGTGTTCTTACACAAATGACCCTAATTACTCCTCATAAATGGGGTTAATTGAATGTTAATTTATTCATGTAAGATACATGAATGTGAGAATGTGGTCATTCACCACACAAATGAATGTTTCACTTACAACAGTTCCACAATTTATTTCACTTTTTTCTTTTTAAATTAGAAAAATTAATATACATACCCTTTTACTCTTTTTTTTTTTATAATTATGGCGTTCAGACTTATCCAATAATACTAAGGCTCCGTTTGGTACCTAGAAGTAATAAGGAAAGAAACAAAATATTGTTAAATGATTTACATGCGAAAGAAAATCAAATCAAATCAAATTTCTCACTTTACACAGTTTTAAATTTTCTTACATCCTTATATAATAAAGAGAAAAAGATAAAATGAGTTTGATTAAACATATATAATTAATTTATTAAATTTAAACTTATTTTTTTATTTTCCTTCAAATTTTCTTTTTTTACACTTTTCTTTTCTATTTTCTTTCCTTAATATTTTTTAGTTTTTCTTTGCTATTTTCTTTCCTTAATATTTTTCGGTTTCCAACCAAAGCCTAAAGGAACTCAACCTAGGTTCAAAATTTCAAATCCTTATAAAAACATGTAATATACAAAATGAATAGATGTAATAAAAAAATAGGACATTTGAGAAACCTAGGTTAAAACAACCAAAATAAATTAAATGTAATTACATTACAAACTTATACAATTCAAAGCAACATCCAAACTTGATTTACTTAAAATTTTAAATGTTTCCTATATTTTAGGATACCTGAATTTTCTTCCAAAAAATACCTTTGCTCCAAGCGTTTTTTAAAAACATTATCAATTGGACCATAAAAGTGATTCCAATAGAAGGGCTATTTTAAAAAAAATTTTGAATTTTGGCAAACTTCAAATAATCATTTTAAAAAAAAAATCCATAGAATCACTTATTTAATAAGTGATTCTTTAACAAGCGCTTTGGAAATACACCATGTTTGAAACCGGAAAGAAAAAAAATATAAAAATAATAATTTTCTCATATTTGATTTCTCCGTAACAAAAAATATATAAAAAAAATCAAATATAATCAAAATTTTATATATTTTTAAATTTCTTAGTCTTACATAATAGAGAAAAACAAATAAAATTAAATTAAATAAACATATAAAATTAATTTATTGAGTTTCAACCAATTTTTTTATTCTCCTCCTCCTTTATTTTCCTCTCTCCTCTCTGTTTTATTTTTTCAGTACTTTCCGGGTTCCAAACAGAGCCCATATGTTAAAGATATTTCAGCCGAAATCACCAAAACATACTCTAAACTACATATCTAACTGCAGATATCAAACACTTCTCATATATTCAGAAATGAAGCGAACTCTTCAAATGGGGGCACAATTATTGAATGGTGATGGTGCACAAAGGCAAAGAGATGCAATAACAACAAAAAAGAAAGCAAAAAAATTCCCCAACTAAAAACAGGGTAACTGAAGAGAGCTTGCACATGAGAATGAAGCTAAAGGCTAAGCTGGTCTGTTCTAGATTTAGGAGATACATAAATTGAATGAGCACAATATCCTTGCAGCAATGACTGGATGGATCAACATGGTGTTTTTTTTATTATGAATCATAAAAATCAGATTCATTTCATCAACTTCTGAAGCATAATTTTCATAAGTTTCCTTCATTGAACCCACTTCCTGTGTGATTAATTTAACATCGATAAGTATAAGCACCATCCATGGCAGTCAATTTTTGCTCTGGACCGGCTCGATGAACACTACTCCTCTTCCAGAGAATGGAAAAGAAAAGGAGGCCAAGTAAACATCATAGCTAAGAGTAAATATTGCTTTAATTGCTGCTCCTGGACTCTCGAAATTTTCGAGCGTTCAGTTCGGCGTTGGAATTGTGTTCCAATTAAATATTATCATTCATTTGTTCCCTTCATTATGTGCTCTACTCTATCTCACAAGCACATTGCACTTTGAGCAGCTGGCCAAAGTAGAAAATGTCACCTGCTATAGTCATTTGTGCTTTAACCTTACAGCCATCAACCCGTTGCTGGAAACTGTTGACTCAAATTTCCCAATTCCAGTGTAGAAGCTGCCAACTTTCAAAATCTGCAACAGAAATCAGAGAGTTAGTATGAGCTTCAGTTTAATAGGAAATCCACTCTTAAGTGTGTCATTTCAACTAAGATTTTCGGCCTTTTGTGTGCATGGAGAAATCATGATAATTCAGTAAGATATTTCTTCTTTTCTCACAAGAGTAACGGAAAGAAAAATCTCATAATGAAAAAGTCCACTCTAATTCTCCCCCCCAAAATTTATGTTCCTATAATTCCTATAGAATTTCATAGTCACTTGCCAAAAACTCTTCTACCAAAATCCCCACTTCTATCTTCTTTGGAAACTTTAGTCTCTCAGCTGTCTGAAAACTGTGCTTTCTTTCCTTACGGACAATTTTTTTTTCCTTATCCCTAGACTTTCCATCTTTCTAAGATCCTCCTTTTAAAAACTTCATTCCTTCTGACCCTAAAGAAAGCCCAGATTGGTGAAAATAAATCTCACCAATACCCACTTTAATGCAGCCTCGCCACTCATCATGGTGGAGTTTACCAGCTTAAGATAAAATAAGCTTAGTTTCATTCACTCGCACAAACATTAATGAGTTTGAAGGAATGGGTTCTCTATTACACACTGGAGGATTTTGGACTTGAAGAGAAGATAAGGACCACAATAGCCATTTCATGGATTAGAAGGTCATCATTCCAGAATTTCATGACTCATGTGTGTTGGAATTATGGCTCACTATTGGAATGGTGGCTATACTATTGGAATGGTGGCTATACTATTGGAATAGTGGCTATAATCTTCCTATATAAACTCATCTCTTCCTCATTTGTTATCATCCCACCACTATCCTCGAAATGGAAGAGAGAGAGGAGTAGGGTGAAGGAAGAGAGTGTTATGAGAGAAAATTGAGAGCAATTTTCTTGGAGTGTTGTAAACACTATATTTTTCTCCTTTTAGTAAAAGATCTGCAGCAGCCCGTGGAGTAGGCAAGTTTGTGTCGGTGATGCCTTTCGGATTGACGAATGCGCCAGCGACATTCATGGATCTCATGCATAAGTTTGAGGAGGAGCATGAGGATTATTAAGTGGATTGTTCCTCCGTGCATCGCGAGATTACAGCGCCAAATTCAGCAAAGTGTGAATTTCGCTTCATGAGGTTACTTACAGAGATTTCATTGAGGACTTCCGATCGGGTCGCACCCTATGACAAGGTTGACCCTAAGGAGGTCAGTTAATGTGGATGACTCATGAGCAACCATTCCGTGACCGAAGAGCGCTTACTGGCCTCCTATTCTCGATAGTCCCGAAAAGGAACTCAGAGGTGCCACCTGTATCAGGATGCCTCTTAAGGATGGACTAGGATGTGTTTTGATGCAAGCCGAGAGGGTTATGGCTTATGGTTCTCGGAAGTTGAAGAATCACGAGCAGAATTACCCTACACACGATATGGAGTTGGCGGCCATTGTCTTTGCCTCAAAGTACGACGGTCATTATCTCAGACAGAGTGCTCGAGGTGATTACTCCCTGACTCACAAAAAGTCTTTAATACATATTCACTAATGATCTCTTGGTCACGAGGTAAATTTAGTGGATGGAGTACTTGAAGACTATGATTTCACATCGATTACTATCCCGGGTAAGGCGAATGTGGTGGTCGATGCACCCCTGGCCGAATCGCCGTGGAGTATCGGGCCAATGTGGATTCCTGAGTGGCAAGATGCTCGAGGTCAGTTTCGACGCCTCTGCCATACCACAAAGGAGCGCATCAGTATATTTTAGTGGAGTCTTCGTGGCTACGCTTCCTCAATGGTTGCGGCTAACGCAGTCCCGTGGTGAGGACACAGTAGATATCGTCCACGTAATCGAGTACGCTAGGTACAAAAGACGGATGGGTCGCGGGCCATTCACACGCATGGTAGTCTTCGCACAGAAACCTATGGTGTGGTTCCCACTGTGGTAGAGTCGAGAGATATGATCCTAAGGGAGTTCCATCGCTTCCGATTTTGCGCTGCATCCGTGGTGCCGGCGTATAACGATCTAAGTCAGCCGCATCATTGAGCTAAATGAAGAGGCACGCCTGGGACTTTGAACACGAGATGTCTCACGTGGTCAACAGTCATGGCCGAACACCAGATACACAACGGGCCAGCCCAAGCTGAGGTGAGCTTGAAACCCACTTGCCACGAACGTGCCGGGGCATGGCGGTGTGGGTTATTGTGGACCGACTCACCCAGTCGGCACATTTCGTAGTACGGATGACCTTTACATTTGAGGGTTTAGCGGGGTTGTATTTACGAAGTGTGGGTGCCATGGAGTGTGGGGTCTATCTGTGAGCGAGGCGTGCTGCTGTTTGCTCGGATCAGGACCCGGTTCACGGCTTCGAGTTTTGGAGGAACCGGAGGGCCGTGGGGACACCGGATGAGGATGAGCATAGTGTTTCACATCAGAGTAAACGGATGGTGATCAGGGACTATCATCCGGGTTTTTGGAGACCAGTGTGAGCATGGAATCACGGACCTTGGGGTGGGTGGGATGAGCACCACCCTTGACAGGGTTATCCTGACAAGCAGTTCTGTCGGGCGGGTATGCGAGATGACGCCTTGCTCTCCCAAGGCTTTGGCAACGGAGGCGTGCCGGTCTCGGTTTGTTGGATGGAGTGGGAGAGAGACCCTCCACAGGGCCGGTTGATCGGGGCGCTGGAGAGGTGGTTGGATGCGAGACGTCTTACCAGTACCAACTGGGTGCGGCGGGTTCTGACATGACGATAACCTTTAAGTTGAATTGGGTGATCGTGTCTTGCTTGAAGGTGATCTTCGCAAGAGATGATGGAGTCCTCTGGGACAGCGGGATAAGTTGTCGTTGAGGTATATTGGGCCTTTCGAGATACTCGAGAAGGTGGGCACGGTTGCATATCGGTTAAGGCGCTACCAGTTTGTCGGTGTGCAGCGGGTATTCATGTCTCCAGCGTTCGGAAGTACACCCGGTCAGGCTGGCGGTGGTCCGGGAGAGCTTGTGATTGATGCCGGATGAGACCTTCGGAGGGACCAGTCACGTGTCCATGGAATGATAGAACGGAGTTTTCTGGCAGCGAAAGTAGTGAAATTTGGTAGAAATGTTGTGGCAAGCTACAGTGATGGAGGTACATGGGGCCGCGATGACACCATTCATGTAACTACACTTTCTTATTGAAGAAGAAGGCCAGATCTTGGCGATGGGAGTTGTGGCAGATACATGAATAATCTAGGCAAGTTACACTGGGAAGCGGTGAATGGATCCTCAGATATCTGCGGGGTACTACAGGCAAAGCACTTTGTTTGAAAGGTGGGAATCGATACTAACGGGCTATGTAGATCTTGATTTGCGCGAGGAAATCTTGGCATCGAAGGAGCCTCACGGGGTATGTGCATCTTTGCAGGAAGTGCTGGGTGAGTTGGGGTTACCGATTCACGGAGGATAGTTGCTCTCTCGCTTGTGACGAAATATGTGCGATTTATTCTGGAAGCCGGCAAAGAATATGGTTTGGCTCAAAGTTTCTTGGAAGAATTAGGCAAGAAACAAGAAGACAATGTCTTATATTACGACGGTCGAGTCTTTATCCACCATCTAGCGAAAGTCATCTTTTCATTCGAGCGAAGCACACTGGTTGCGGTATCCTTTGTCAGTCACTTCTAAGTTTGGGTTTTTGGGGCTTGAGAAGATCGGTGGAGCTCAATCAAGCCCGGACATGTTAACAAGAGCCGTGACCATTGATAAAGCGGTATGTGATCTTCTTAGCTTTTGAACAGCTGCAAAATGAATATCGAATCGGGAGGGACTGCATTGATCAAGGTGTGAAGATAGATTGAAATCGAGTCTTCAAGTGGGAGATTGTTGGAATTATGGCTGTTAGTACAGACCAGTGGTATACCCATTGAATGGTGGCTATACTATTGGAATAGTAACATAATCTTCACATATGCTCATCTCTTCCCTCATTGTTATCATCCACATCTTTAAAATGGAAGAGAGGGAGTAGGGTGAAGAAGAAGAGGTGAAGTGAGAGAGAAAATTGAGAAACAGAATTTTCTTTGGGTGTTGTAAATAACATATTTTTCTCATTTTAGTGAAAGATCTGCGTGACATAGGTAGGCAAGTTTGTGCGAACCACGTAAATATTGTGGCTTGGTTCTTATTCATACTCTCTCGTAAAATCTGGTGAATTAGGGATTGTGTAATTTCCGTAATGCAGTGAATGAGAATTGTGTAATTCGAGGAAAGTGCGAATTTATATCTGCCGGATTTATGAGTGAATAGAGCAAATAACAAACGCGTCTTCCGTGGACGCAAACTCTTCCATCGCACAAAGGAAAGAAAGTGTTCTGACATTTCTGCTGCCGACCTGCCGCCTGTGTGTGGGATAGCGAATCGAGGAAGAATGGCGTGATGATAATACTGGCCAGTAGATTAGATGTATAGTAGTAGATTCGATGGTGACCGTGTTGATAGTATGGCTAGTCGTTTAGAATGTTAACCAACACCATTCCCGTAGTGGGGCCATAATTCCCGACCAATGTGCACCAACGTGCTCGTACGTGACTTGTCATCACTACATCCCCAGTTCACATCTAATGCACCACTTGAAACAGCAGGGATGGTATTTGCTGAACGATTGGATGGTTAAGAACAAATGAACCAGAGTTTTGTTTGGGAGGTGGGTAACAAAATATAATTTACAATTAACAAGTTATTTGTACTTTTTCCCTTAAGTCACAGATTTCTGAAATCTTACCATCCCGAGTCCCAATTAACTCAAAAGGAATAAATAGGATCATAATAATATAGACACACACATATATTCCGACTTCTCAGCAACCGACCAACTATAATAAGAAGAAAGAATGGCAAAAATATGTTCATAATAGACTTATCCTATAAATGTGGAAATAATCTACTTCTGTTCACCACGTTGAGTGCATCTGCTGCTGTCAAAACTTAAACACAGATAGAACTGGGAATATATATCCATCAATCTCACTTTTGACTGCAATGACATACATGACTACGGTAGAAGGCATTTCAATAACTTGTTAAAATTTTCTGAACAACCCCAAGATAATCATGCAAAAATCAACCCACAGTCACTGAAACTAAACTTCAGACACATGCACCAGGAAGTACTGATCAATGCCACCTCAAATCAAATGATACACAAATCATCTAGAAACGAGATGAAATATAGTATCAGCATTTGAGCGTCGAAGAAAGAATTGAACCAATGAAAAAAAAAACTATATTAGGCCACATAGGGCCTCTTGGTGGCCACACAGTTTGTTAACAGCATCATTTTAATACCCAACATATTACATCCTTCATTTTCTCTGCCAAGTAAAACACCTTTAGCCCTCTATCACATCTAATTATCAAGAAAGCGGCTAGGACCTGAACCACTAGCCAACAATTTAGTTTAAGATGTACTCGTCACCCTTAGTTTAATATGTATATGTACAACCACACAAAAAGACAACTGAGACATGATAATATTAATTTTAGGTGGGTCAACAAATTGAAGCAACAAAGATAAACTTTTCCTTTTATGCTTATCAGTAGCAATTACCTATGAGTAACCAACATATGTATGTGTTCATGCATACTTTAAAAAGCTATTTCATGCCAAAATGACGGTTAGGCACATGTAAGCAGGTGAATTCCTTATCCAGAAACTGCATAATCATTTAAAACTTTTTTTTCTATAATTAACAGAATATGCTTATGCCATGCTCCTGATTAATCATTTGTATAGAATCTTTCCCAATCATCAAGATTTGGTCCTCTCTCCTTTTTGTTCATTCTTTTATAAATAAATAGCATGATAATTATGCTTCATGCTTCTGATTATGCACACAAGCAACAATGTGTACATGGTCTACTTCGAATCATTGCTCTATACTTAAGAATAGTCAAACCAACATACTTTAACTATTTAGCAATCTTATATAAGAAATACTTATTTTTTGAAAGCTAACCAGGTAAATTCCCTTAGTAGGCTAATACAGAGTCATTTTAGCATTTTGGCATATTTTAGGATATCATATCACAACAACTATTCAGATGGATTATCACTTCAAAACCAACAGTTGCTACCAGGTCTAGTAAACTATCTTCCTGAATGACTTAAAAAAATAAAAATAAAATAAAGCATGGTGAGTCTTAACCACCAGCTAATGGAGTTCATAAGAAATTTTTTGACCTTCATAGACAACAAATTTGAAGTCCAGAATTTAGGAATAGCAATAATGAAACCACAAGTATCAGACACGTAAAACCAATAAATTTACTGAACTTAACAACAATAAGCCAAATATTTGAGAGGTGGCAGGCAGGGTTGAGAATTTACCAGTATAGCATTTAGGATATCTTATGAGGAGACATTTCTTTCTTTCCATTGATCATTCTGTTCCCAAAGCTGAAAACATTAGACAACACATGCAATATCTCAGGAATTCCTTTTTGTTTGATAGGCAAAGCAGACATTTGTTAGAAAAGGACACCTAAAAAAACCAATAACAATAACAAAAATTTAAAACAAAGTAAGATAAAACAAAGCACAAACCAACATTATTATCACAATATAAAATTTTATTACATGTGGCTAATATGACACACACAGCATATATTATGGGGAAGATGGAAATAATATGAATACACATGCATGCAATGCAAACATACGTCGACATTCAACACAATTTTAAAAAGGTAAATGTTTTCCTCATAAAACTTATCCCACATACCACCTTAATAAATAAAGGACAACCAATGAAGCTAACAGAGAGAACTTACAAGAACTTCGGTCATTGTGAACTCTCATTTCATCACAAACTTGATTGAGATGGTATGACTACAACGTATCTTCTTTCTAATGTTAGGCCAAAAAAAAATCTATATATCCAATCAATTTCTCAGATCTACAAAGAATTGAGCGAAAAAAAATATCAGCTTCTCTTAAGCTGCACGATACCAGAAGCCAACCAATCCCTCATTTTCAGTTATTGCTTCTTGGACAATACAAATTCAAATGCATCTAGTTGACTCTTAGTAAATGAGGGCACCCTTTTCCGAGCCAACCTTAATATCACATTAGCTCTGTCAAGCTCTCCATTGCCTACAAGGCCTTCAAGTAATTTATAGATGGTATCCACATTCACAAACCAGTTTTTATTCATGCAGTCTTTGCACATTGTATATGCCAAATCAAACTCTCCTCCCTTACAAAGATAATGAATCATAGTCTGATAGATCTTAACATTGGGCTTATAACCCTTCCCGTGTAAAGCTGAATAAACCCTTTTTGCCATTTCAAGATAACCAGCCTGGCAAAACCCTTTGATGACCAAATTATAAGTAACCTCATCTGGGATTATTCCAAGATACTCCATCATACCCATCAAACTATTAGCTTGCCACGATCTTCCCCTATAAACCAAGTACTGAATCCTAACATTAAAAGTTGCAAGATTCGGTAAGCAACCCTTCATCACCATAAGATTCCACAAGCCATTGCCAACCTCCCATCGATTATGCTTATAAAACGCAGACATAAGCGTAGTGTAAGTCACAACATCCGGATTTACCCCAGCTTTCTCCATCTCTATCATGGCCAGATATGCTTTATCTAATATATCCATATCACAAAGTGCCTTAGTAACAATATTAACAGAAAAAACATCCAATTCAATGCCAAATTTAAAAGGAACATCTCTGATGAACGAATCAATTGCTTCTAAATCACGGCTTTGTGTCAAAACCTTAAGTGCAGCATTGAATGATTTAACAGTCCTTTGACACCCAAATAAATGCATATCAAAGAAAGTATCAACAGCTTGCTTTATCATCCCAGCCTTACCATACAACATTATAATCCGAACAATGAACCCTTCACGCCGGCCCTGAGGCAGAGTCTTTTGGTGCTCAAGCAAATGCTCAATGTAATCAAACCGGCCAGCCCCTGCCAACCTGGAAACCGTGTCCTCGAATACAAACCGGTTCTCGATTACAAGCTTATTATGGGCATTAGCCTTAAACAATTGGAACAACTTTTCAGGGTCCCGCTCGGCCTTCAGCTTGGCAAGGGCAGGTTTTTCCAAGGGTTTATCAGATTTCTGAATAGAATTTGACTTCGCACGTGTAACAGTTCCAGCAACAGGCGCAATGGCAGCGGCGTGGCAGAATCTGCGAATGGTACGCAGAGAGAGCATGTTCTATTGTTTCTGATGTAACTGAAACATACCCATCTACTCAAATCATGATTTTCGGCATACACTCATCGAAAATCTTAACCACCCACGAAAAAATCACTGAAACCCAGAAATACAATCACAAGAAAGAATCAAATCAATACAGTTGTACTTTCAGGACTGAAGTACATCATTCGGTTTGATCCGTGAAAATCAGATAAGACAATGAAAATCGAAGAAATAGATGAAGGAATGGCTTATCTGCGGTTGAGTTGATCAGTGGGAAAGGATAGAGACGAAAACCTAAGTCATAAACCCCGAGAGACTGAATGGGGAGGAGAGTTTTTGTATCGTGGGTTTTGGGAGGAGCCTTCATGTGGTGGGCGTTTTGCAGCCGCTTCTTAGGTTTTGGTCTGGGAAATGGATACGGGCCGGGTCTTTGGATTCAGGTCAGTCAGGTGAATCCCATATTAGGATTATATTTTCATTGACGTTATTTTGCATGTCTTTATCATTTTTAAAAGTAAACTCATTAAGAATTTTTCAATTTGTTTTTTTAATTAAGTATTCTGGTAATTTAATTTTATGCTCTCTTTTTTTTCAAAAAAGAAAAATATATTAAAATTAATTTCACTTACCTTCCCTTAAATTTTGACTAAATAAATATGATTTTTTTTTTATTTGAAACTTTACTAAATATTTTCTTATTTTTGTAAAAAAATAAAAAGAGGTAGATCAAGTGATAAAAGGACAAAGATATACAAAATGAATAAATGTAGGAAAAAAATTGAATATAAGTAAAAATAATAAGTAATAAATGAGACCATTGGTAACTTATCAAATTCCAAACCAATATGACTAGGTTTTTTTTTTCTCATTTTGTATTTGTGTGTAATATTTTGTTAACACGAGAACTCGAGCATCATCTCCCGTCAACAGCTCATACCACTTAAATCAATAGGAGCAAAAATAAGATTAGGTCTATTTAAAAATTAAAAATAATAATAAAAAAAGACCTAATAGGAACAAAATTAATTTGACCATCAATAGTTACAAACTAAAAAATATAGCGAACTTTTTATTTTTTTTGATAATTTTTCATTTAATTTTCCATGAATAAATCCCTCATCCACCCCACGGGGAAACAAAAAGCACGAGTGGGTGGGAGGTTTCTTAAAACAAAGGAAAAAAAAAAAAAAAGGGAAACTATGCTAAGATATTAATTTCAAATTATTTGAAAAATCGGGACTAAATAATCTATTTCATACCCAATCTATTATGTGTATTAAATATTTGATAAAAAAGGTACAGGTCAATGTAAGGTTTACATAAGTTATAGGTTGTATCCAATGGTTACATGATTTATGCATAAGACTCAATACACATGCTATCCTTTTTATCAAATTTTAATTTTGTAATACAGTCCAATAAAACGTAGTGTTGAAATAGGCAAACGGTTTCTTCATCACTGAATATCTTTGCTTTCTTTTATATCGCCTGTTCAGAAGACCAGGTTGGAGGCGCAAGGGCTTCACAAAGACATGAAACGCCCCAAATAAAAAACCCACACCTCAAGCGAGCCTCACTTACAAATTACATATAATAAGATATATAATTTTTATTTATATTATATAAAGTACACCTAACTTAGAAAAGCCGACACCTCACTTCACTTAAAAATTACATATAATGAGATTTATAATTTTTATTTATAAAAGATAGGTTGCACCTCACTTAAAAAAGCTCACACCTTAAGTGCACCTTACACCTCAAAGCCCAAAGAGGCTTTTGCAGCTCAAATAACTGTGAATAGGCACAATAGGCACAATAGGCACACTGTTTTCCTACTCAATTTTTTCCTTAACGAAAACCAACATTTATGTAATCACAGCTAAAGTTTAAATAATTATGGATTAGCTCTTAAATACTTCTCACCAGCCTAAAACTTCAAAATTAACAAACTTAATAAGTTACCATATCAAAAATCAACTAATTATTCCTTGGTTTTGTGTAGATAGGATGAGAAGAGACTAGGAGAATTGTAGATGGATTTTTTGAGAATTTCCACACATCTCAACTTCCTTCTTACTCCTTGGAAGTTATAACAAGCAATCCCAGTGCACCGATGAGAACATACTGCGAAAAAGAAAACATATGCGAAATTCCAGGCATATCAGCTTTAATCTCTTAAGTACTGTGGAAATTTGACATTCTTCCATATATATCAGCAAAACTTTGAAATTTTCCTTCAGTGAGCAGATCATAAGTATTTTTTTAACCTAGTGCTGAATACAATTTGTTTTCAGACTTTAGAATATTTGTTTTTAACTTCTTTTTCTACTTTGACTGAATGGAAATTTTGGCTTTTTTGATGAATGCTAAAAGTAACTTTTTAAAACTTAAATACTTAAAAGAAACAAAATAATGAATTAAAAAAAAACAACTTAATAATACGAAGTTACAAAGAACGAAAACAGACCTTGATAATCGGCTTTTCTGTCATGATAATTGTCACCCAACCGACATAAGGTAAAAACCTGTGAATGTCAAAAAAGTAGGCAGTAAGAGGTTTTTACTGTTCATTTTGTACAAAAGTAGGTGTTATCCAATTCTTCTAGTATACTAAAAAAACTAGGAACGATAAAGGTATGCCATTCATACAATGGTGTGTAAATCAGACTTTCAATAAGCACAACTAGAACTTAAGATAGCCAAGCACAATGCACCAGGATAGCAAGCTGCCCTTGGGAGCATATAAAATTTATGTAGGTAAGTACGAAAAAAGAAATTCACTTGGGCGCAATACTAAATTTTCTTTAAGTTATTCCACCATGGAGGAGGATAGCAAATCCTAAAGAAAATGATTTGCAGTAACGCTATGAAACAGTCAGCAGCAGAGAGGATATAATTCCAGATTTTAGAGATCTCTTTCCTCTTTAGGGTTTGTCCATCTGACCCATTACCAAGGGCTTTGAGCTGTTAATACTGCAAGAAACTGCAGAAAGTTGGATTAAATAAAAATTTAGTAAAGTTTCAGCATTAGATCCAAGAACTCCTAGGTTCATTTTTCCCAGGAATTCTTGAATCTAATGCAGGGCCTGCCCTCGCTCGGCCAAGGACTTACTTGAGGGATGGAGCTGCTCTACTATAAGGAAAAAAAGTCAAAAAGCTGTGGATGGCTGCACCTCTATGCCTCTTTTGGGCAATTTGGAGGGAAAGGAATAGGATAGTTTTTGATGATGATTGTTTCTCTATGACTAGACTAAAAGCTTCCTTTATCAGCATGTTTGTTTCTTGGGAAAATTGTTTTGAGCTTAGGGAATGTTCTCTAGTGAGAATTCTTTTGTGTATTCTCTAGGTCCTAATGGGGTGGTAGGTATTGATTGTTTTTTTGCACAAGGTCTGGTCTTGCCTTGTATACTCCCAGTATCCAGGGGCATCCTGACTTTTCTCTTTTTGTGATTAATATACATCTGCTCTTTACTTATCAAAAAAAAAAAAAAAACCCTCTCTAGATTCATTTTTCACTTGCACCCATCCATTTGATCTTCACCCTAGCTACATTACACTCCAATTCAATGGATTATACATCTTTTCTAAAATCTACATGCTTGCAAAGTTCCCTGTGGCTACTCTTATTGAATGGTTTTTCATGTTAGATATGTGTAGGCATAAGGAGGCAAACAAAAATTACAGATGGTGTTCTTACCCCACAGCTCTCCCCATGATATGATGCCGTTGAAGCCAGAGCTGCCCATGAGCGTACAAAAGCCTGTCATCCCCATAATTGTTATCTCCTGATAAAGAGAGAAATAGTGAGTCGTTGGAGGACATCATTGTAGTAGCATTTGGTTGGGACACAATACATTGTACTATGACTAGTTGCACATGTATTATCGAATATCATATCTCTCTCTGACTGTTTGAGAAAGAGCACAAAGTAAGTCATTATTGTAGAGAAAAAAATCTACATTTAACTTAAGCATATTTAGATTCTCATGATGTATAGTCATTGGAGGACATCATGGTAGTGGCATATGTTGGGACACAATATACTGTATTATGGCTAGTTGCACATGTATTGGAGAATATCTCTCTCCGACTGTTTGAGAAAGTGCACAAAGAAAGTTATTATCGTAGAGAAAAAAAAAATCTTCACTCTTCGTTTTAAGTAACCATATTTAAATCATCATAATGTATATTTTAAAATTTCTTTTAAAAGTGGATCTTTTTCTAGACTTCTACTCCAACTTTGACTAAACCCCTCATGGTAAAATACAGTGTAACAAGATATAATGCATAAGTTGAGAGATTAACATAAGCATGAGAGATGTGAAGTAGGTTAGCATCCCTTATTCGAGGGGATGCAACTATCCTGGTTATTTTTGGAGAATGCGGGTTACAGCAAAAAGGAAATGAGTTTGCTAAATATAATAGTCAAAGACATCAATGAATAATAAAACAAAAAGAGCAGCAAATTTAAAGCAGAGAGAGAAATGTGAAGCGCAATGATATAAACTACGCTGAATGTGAAGCGCAATGATATAAACTAAGCTGAATGTGAAGTGCAACTATATAAACTATGTACCAAATTACTTCACCACAAAACCACAAAAAGAGGTTAAGATAATGTCATCAGAAAGAAAATATCCGAAGCAGCTTAAATTTGTAATAGTCAGGTCTTTACTTCCAAGAATTAGATTACCTTTTGTGAGGACATCAACTTCTCTAGAATCTTCCCGTTCATGAACCTGCGAAGACAGTTAATCATCAAAGATTCACAGGACAACAATGTGATGACTATCAAATTAATGAAAGTCAATTAAAAAAGTCTGAATACTAACAATAGAAAATAAAAATTTTCAACTGAAGAAGTTTTTTTTTTTTTTGATAAGAACTGAAGAATTAATTTTAAAGTAAAATAAATATTGTAATATAAGATTAGGTCCATATATTTCTAAGAAACAAAAACAGATAACATTATTTGCTGGGAAGAACAATGAGAAAACCAATTCTAAAAGGAAACTCAAGCATGAGTGTTAATGTACTAGTCTAAGATGGTGATTTTGTTCAACTGCACTAAGTTTCATGCATCTCACCTCTAAAGCTCTTACTGACTCCATTCAACTTCATGCTGCTTTAGAGTTGATTATTCTATAATATATATGTGAATTTGAATTAGTTAGAGCTTTAAGAATGATAAATGATATCTTCCCTAGGTGTACAGTTTGGAGAAAGGAGAAAGCATTGAATAATCAATTCAGGTAGTCAAAAAGGAGGAATGCTGCTCGAACATCTCGTAGGGCGATCAACCACTATCAGAAGGGCATTCGCATAGTTGTGAAAGGCGCAAGGCAAACCAAGACGCAAAGGCCTCTTAGAACGTTAAGGCGCAAGGTACACTTAAGGCGCAAGGTGCACTTAAGGCATGTAGAAACTAAGAGAAGATGAGTTGGAGGAATGGATTCCTTGTATTTTCCATTGAGTCATCATACATATATATACAAGAAGGTTACTTGGAGCTTATAAATTAAGGTAAGATGATCTACTCTTTTCCTGAATGCTAACAACCCTATAAGTAAAGTATCCTATAATAAAAATACAAACCAATATGTTAGCATTATGATACATACTATAACCTCCCCTATTTGGAGCATAAATGTAATCATTGCCAGCACATTGCATAGGTAACTAAGCCAGTCTCACTCGGGGCTTTTATTAAAATATGCTAGTGTTCTGCAATGCCGCGTATCACATGAAATCAAATCAAGTTGTATTTTCTCACAAACAAAATGGCAATCTATCTTTATGTGTTTAGTTCGGTTTTGGAAAACAATATTAGAGGCAATATGAAGGCGACTGGTTGTCACAGTGAGCTTTAGGGGACTAAGGTTTTTATCTGGAGCTTAGCGAATTGATGGGTAGCGTAATGGCGTGTAGATTGTGTGGGTTCTTTCTATCTGGTCACGCACTAGATCGAGACAACCTTTCTGTTTTTAACTGCTCTTCATTGAAGCCAGATTCCGTCCGGCAAACACACGATACCAACGAGGAGGACCTTGCATTTTCAGATCTTGCGATCTACATCAGTGAAACACTCAAGTCTATTATGCTCATATGATTACTATATAAAATACCTACGTCCCGGGGGCTCACTCAAGTAGCATAGAATGCATTCTTGCTTGCATGATGATCAGGCGTTGGGCCAGTGTATCGACTTAACGGCGCTACTTGAGTATCTGATATCATGATTCTTGTAAGGTAGTTCAGCTTCCCAACAAGTCTTCTATATTTCTCAAGGTCTTCAAACAATTCGCGCTTTTCTAGTAAGATGTAGGCTTTTATTACATAGGGTACGACATGGCTCTTTATGATTTTCACATTTCATCTGATAGATCCTTGCACATATTTCCTTTGAGATAGAAGATTCCACATTTGTTCCTCTTAACTTCAACACCCAAGAAGTATTTCAACATTCCTAAGTCCTTTGTGTGAAATTGGCCATGAAGAAAGGACTTGAGTGAAGATATACCTGCCATATCATTATCGGTAATGATAATATCATCAACATACACAACTAACTAGATGATACCTGCTTGAGAATTTCTGTAAAAGATAGAATGATCGGATTTGCTCTTTTGCATGCAAAATTTTCAATCACTTCACTGAACTTGCCAAACCATGCATGGAGACTTTGTTTAAAGCCATATAATGATTTTCGGAGACGACAAACTCTACGATCCCGACAACAAACACAGGAGTTTGCTCCATATAAACCTCTTGACAAGATCCACATGAAGAAAGGCGTTCTTAATGTCAAGTTGATGATCGACCATGATGACTTGCTAGAGATATAAACAGTCAATTAGAGGTCAGCAGCGGCGGGGAAAGGTATCGAGAATAATGGTACATAAGTAAAACTCACTTGTTAGTAATAAGATGGGCATGACCTATCAATGGATCCTGGGATACAACTTCCTTTAAAAAACCATGACAACCAAGCGGCTTTCTTTCCGACAAATAAGCACCTGATCCCAAAGTACCATTATCGATCGAGGAATCCATCTCCTCATCACCATCCACTGCTTCGGATATTAGGCTAGGGCTTCAGAAACTTTGTTAAGCAATGATATAGAGTCCAAGGATGTAATAAACGAACAAGAATGGGATGACAAATGGTTATAAGAACAAAAGGAGGAGATTGAATGAGTACACTGACATTTACCTTTACGGAGAGCAATAAGGAGGTCATCACTAAGAACTGGATCCGATATCGAAGCATCCGGTGGAGGGCTCGAGACTAGGGGGTGTAGGCATCGAGCATAGACCTAAGTGATAGGAGGCTTTGTCAGAGGTGGAATAGAAGCAAGAGCTGGCGAGACAAGAGTATAAACGAGCAAATCATCATCCTCACGACTAGAATTGGATCGGATGAAGAAGAAAAAGGAATTCTGAAGGTGACATCGAGAAGCAGGTACCTCAGAGACTAGGACCTTGTGCTGCGTATACCTCTTTCTAAACTCGAGGTAACCAAGGAAGATGCAGCCAGTGACTTAGGGTCGAGGGTTTAGACACGAAAATATGACGAACATCCAGAACATAATAAGTACCGATACCGGGGCGCAATGGAAACAAGGTTTATGGGGAAGAGAGTTTGAAGCGGGTGGCGATCAAAGAAACGGAGGAAGGCATCGATTAACTAAAAAAGCGAGCGAGTGGAAACAACATTGACCCAATGATTAGGCATGTGCGTTTGAAATAATAGCACGGCGGTTTGAGAAGGTGTCAATTTTTCTTTACGACAACACGCCGATATACGAGGAATAAGTACGAAGATATGGAAGTGAGGGATGTCGTGGAAAGCATCAGATATTTGTGAAATTGTTCCCAAACAAAGGCCATTCTTTGGCATTATCACTTCTGAATTTTGAACAAAAGTGGCAAGAGCGGGTCTGGTACAGCCGCAACACGAAAAGTGAGAAAATAACTACGACGGTTTTTCATTCAAATAATCAAAGTGGTTCTTAAATAATCATGAAACAACGTAACAAAATAACAGGCTTGAGTTAGGAGCAGAGGCGGACCAGAAAGGCCACATTAGGAATGGACTAACCGAAAGCTTTGAGCCTAGTTATTGGCCTTTAGGGCCGAGAACTAAGACAATGTTTTGCAAATTGGCGAGACTCACAATCTGGAGACGACAAACTGAAACTAGGGACCTGATTTCTTCTTAGTGGAAGAAAGGGTGACCCGATGCGCAATGAGTCTCTCCAGAGGCTAGGTGTAGTAACCGGAGCAAGGAAATAGATCCTTGATGCACACCCAGTCAAGAATGTAGAGACCCTAAGACTCACGTCCTATACCAATAATCTGCTCAATCATAAGATCTTGGAAGAAACAATAATCAAGAAATAATGACACACAACATTTAAGAGCTTGAGTTAGTTTGCTCACAGATACCAAATTAAAAGAAAAATTAGGTAAACTCAAGACAATAATGCAGGGAATATAGAAAGGAGTGGAAAAATGGCACATGGCCCAAGAACAGGGCATGACCCATGCGCCAGGCTGATAGTAATTAGAAGGTGAAAGATTGTGACTAAAAAGGGTGAAAATAGATTAAATTACATTATGATTTGGCAGCTGGAATCTAATGACCCATTCTTAGGAGGACAAAGAAGGAACTAGGCATGTGTTTTGGGTTACTTGAAGTTTATGATAGGCCCATGTCCGGGTAGATGAAACTGCAATCGATTTTGGTAGAAGAGTGAACAGTGAGTTCATCTGCGAGGTGGACCAATCAGATCATGTGCACCTCGATGGGGAGAGGCGATATGGGCTAACGAATAGTTGAGTTCTACTCACCGTTTCTTACAGTCTGGAAACATCCATGTCGGGCTTCGCGAAGCGATAACCTTACCTAACCCCTCGAATTAGGCTCACAGGTATTTACCTCTTGGGCGCTGTTATATCTATTAGCTTTCACGACTCTACCATATTCGATATGCGACCTTTGCTGTTTGGTGAATGATGACAGCGAGGGATATTTACGTCTGAATATTTGACTTCATGAGTTTCTTGAAGAAAAATTTGGGTGAACATAATATGCGTTTTAACAAAATCATACTCAAAAGGAAGGGTGGTTGGAGAGCCATCCTTGCCATCTTTCCTACAGTGTTACCTCTTGAGCCCTTATTTTACATATTGTAGCTTTCTGCTTCAGCTGTTATTTTAGACCCGACAGAGCCAACGCTCATCGGGGTGATTGATAGGCGGGTGAGGATAATCGTATTAATTCAACTTAAAGTTTCTTGGAAAATTTAGGGTTACCGGACATGATCGGTCTTAACAAAATCATACTCGAGGGTTAGGAGTAATCCTTTGCCATCTTTTCAAGATTTGAACTTTAAACCTTAACATCACGGACTAAAGAGCGGGAAATACACGTTCGGTTCCTCATATGTCTTTTATGTCGCCAAAATTACGTGACAGCCGTCTTGTTTCTTTGAGATAAAGGCTTCGAAAACACATCGAAGATCACGAAATATTCCCTTTCGAGAATACACAAATTCCAAATAATGTGATAGCTCCTTATGAGCTCCGCGATGATTGTGAGAGCAAGTACGCTTTCTGATCAATGGAATTCTGGTTGGAGAAAAGAAAAGGCAGGCATATACTCATGACCATTACTGGTCCTTGAATCATCGATGGGTGAGGCGGGGTCATCCTTGATGTCCTCGTTAATCTATTTTTTATTTATTGTGACAATCTTCTTGTCTTCTCATTTGCTAACATCTCTTACACAATACTTCTAATTTTTTTTTCTTTTCTTGATCAAGACTTCACTTGAAGGCATGTACAGTAGGAAAGAAGAGAGTAAGATGAACTTTACCTATCAAAGCACACCCGAGATCAAGTGCGTATGCGAAGCGCCAGTCGCTCGTGGTGTCGCCAGGCTCGAGGCAAGGCACTAGGCATCGCATGCTATACAGCTAAGATGCATCCTCTTGCACCCAACTATGGGCATTCAAACATCCTCCCTTAGTGTTTGAACATACCCCTCAAGCATTCCAATGTTGTGCCCTCCTATGTTATATTTGTAAGCCAGTTTACATATTTTAAGCTCATTTCTCATGTGTTTAAGAGTGCTTTTGGAAAATTAAATTTAGAATTTCTCTCCAAAAGCAAATCCTAGGTTTTGATATAAATAGATGATTTTATTAAGTAACATTTGAGATATAAAAAATAGTGATCCCTATAGCCTAGTTCTCTATCTATCAAGCTTTCAAAAGCATTCTTGAAAGATCCTTTGGTCAAAAAAAGGGTGTGATCAATCCACTAGCTTCATCATTGGCATAAGGTATCCACTAAAGGGCGTATATGTTGCATTGAGGATGTGTGAAGATTTGTATGGATTCAAGATAATATTAGACCCTAGTGGTAGGTAAATTTGAATCAGGTAATCTTGTGTATGTGTCTTTCATGTCGATAGATTTGATACATTTCTTTGCGGATTTCTTCATGTTCCACCTGTGATATAATTCTGTCTTCATTCTTCCCTTCATTTGCATAGTTGTGTATATCTTAAAGTATCTTTATACCTATAGTTTTTAACATCTAAGTTTCCTTAAAACTCGTGATTTTTCGTCATATCAGTGTTCCATCGGGATTGATTAAGCTTGTACACTTTGTTTGGTCTTTAGAGTAATGAAGGGGAAAGAAAGATGGAAATTGAATATGTAGGTAGCGGACTACCTACCCCCAATGCAATAACACCAAACACACTTTGACGAAAAAAAAACAAAAAATTTGTAGTTAGTTCCCTTAATCAAGACTAGAACTTAAAATGTGAATGCTCTTACTAAAACTTCCAATCGCTTATTCATAGTTTAACCAATGGGATGAGAAAAGCACAATACATGCAAAATGTAGAAGTAGATTAAAAAGAAAAGTTGATTTCAATGTTTTGAGAACAATGAGAAAGGACTCTTGATGTAGGATGGAGATAGAGAGGGTTTGAGATAATACGATTTAAACATGTAGACTAGGTTAGTTCTTTGATACAATCCACATGGGTTTCACCCAAGAGTATGGAGTGATCTTGAAACGTAGAGGATTCTCCGCCTCAGTCGGTCTTTTTGGGTTGGCTCTCGGAATTGGGTTTGAAGCTTTATCATTTGTGTTGCTCATTGAAATTTGAAGTTGTGTATGAAGGAGGGCTACCCAGATGCCGCCTGAGGCCAGATGAGGGTTAATCTTGTGGAGTGTGGTACACACAGGGTGATTGATCTGTGAGGTGTCCAGGTTTCTCAAAAGGGTGTTATGAAATGATGATCCCACATTGGTTACGAGTGTAGATGGTATAAAGCTTGAGAGGTTCTCCAGCCTTAGGTCGACCTTTTGGGTTGGGCTCAAGGCCCTATCAGTTACACACAAGTAATATCATGTTTGAACAACCATGGATAAAGCACTCTCTTTCATTATATATCAGAATTTCTCACCACTATTCATTTAAATATAAATACAGAGTTGGCATACACTTATAAAATATCACAACATCACAAGGCTCAGTGCATAAGGAAACACTTTATTTGTGAGATTGGAAGTCAGGCAACAAGTACTAGAGACAAGAGTGTGCAGTGCATAAGGGAAAAAATTAATTCTTTTGACCAAATCATGGATATTGTATCCTATACCGTCCTAGAACAAGCTTGCAACCAACCATTGGAGCATCTCAAATTTGAGACAACCAAAAAATTAAAGATACTTATCCTGAATTTCAACATTCACAGCAACCAAAAAATATGACGCATTCTTAAATTGAAAGTTGTGGACTAGGAATGGTAGCAAGACAGGTAAAATAAAAGACCCTCCCCCTGTTTAAATTGCCCCTAAATGGATGTGTGTGCCCATAAAGATATGGCGCATACCAATAGCTACTACAGCAACACTACCAACTATTACATACTTGTTTAACAAATATGTCACAAATTATCTAGGATATACAGCTTTAACCATATATACCAGTGTTACAGTGTGGTTATATAAAATAGGCCTGAGCCCAGCCCATCCTCACCCCAAACCATCATGGTACCAGTACTGAAAATTTAATGAAAACCAACTCTGGACTTAAAACTCTTCATTACATTCACCGCAACCCTTCTCAGGAGGATCTCAAACCACAAAAGAAGACAGGTTTGTGGCAGTAACATGGAAAAAAAATTGATTACCTCTTCTCCTTGAAGAGAAAATGCAATTTTTTTTGGTAAAAAGGAACAAAGACCAAAAGAATAGTTCATTCACAGGATGAACCAAAATCTTCAATATTTTGCAAATATGATAATGGAAAATATCCAGCATGCTACTGGTGGAAGCTCTGATGGGCCTACATATCAACACAGTCCCAAGACTCCCAAAACACATTGACCCAAGATAAAAAAAAAGGAATAGAGGAAAAAACAACACGGCTTGAAACCAACAAAGTAATGCACATTACGTCAGAGCAAATGAGCACTGGTCTAAAATCACTTCTAGATCAGTCACTTAAAGCTCACACAATAATTTTCACATGCATGCTTGCATGTGGAAATGAATGAATGGGAGAAAAGCTGCATGAGTCTCTATTTCCTGAATTACACGGTGAACAAATTTAATGGTATTCCGACCTTTGAACACGAAATGAGTAAAGAAAATATATCATTACCAAACAAGAAATAGAGAGCTGAATATATGAAAGACTCCCAAGTGAAGAATTAATCGATTTCCAAAAGAAAAATAAGTAAAACATTTAAAAGATTTTTTTTCTTTGTCACAATATAACAATACCAAAGATTATAATAATGAATAAACAAATGCGAGAAATTCATCTCCCAAAGCCAGAAATAATAATTTTCTTTTGAAGCTAATGAAATATATGCTTCTCTCATCTTTGAACGCCTAGATATTTGGACATTCAAAGACGGAAAATTTCACCTTAATGGCCATGATATTTGCTTTTCAGAGCTGATCAGAATCCATATGACATTTTCAAATGGCTTTCTGTCTTTGATTTGTTAAGAACAGCAAGCTCTTCATAACTGACAATTGCGAGTACGAGACCAGGGAGTAGACTCCAGATATTGAGTATCGCGCCATTGCGTAACTAATCGTACCATGAAATGAGGTACCGCTTTGTTTGCCATCTTGATCGCAGACAGGATGTTCCACTTCAGCGCCGTAGATGGTATATTCTCCTTTATATATGTTATTTCTTGAATAACGTTTTTCTTTCATTCTGGAATAGAAAAGTAACAAAAAATTAAAAAAATTATGTGCGCGTAAGCAAAGGCGAAGTCAGAAAGAATTTTTAATATATATTTATTGACAACCATAAATACAAATGAATTACAAAAAACCAGACTCTACAAATTAAAATAAATAAATAAAAGCATTAAAAGAATACTCACATCAACATTGGCTTTGCAGCAATTTCCCCTCCGGATGGATCTTTACTCATGTGCAGTAGAATAAAATGTCCCCTGCATTAATGAATAAAAATTATTGGTAAAAACCAAAGAAAATGGTAGGAAGTATAGGAGATAATTCTATAAAAAATACGATTGAAGCCAAAGTGGAACAAAAACATAAATCAATTATGTACAAACAGTATCTCCAATGGAAAGATGCAGGAAAATAAGTAAATTATACCTCATTATATATATTCCAGATTTTGCATACCCAGTGAGTTTGCATGTATTGCTGAAATAATGGAAAAGAAGATCGAAATAATACAGGCTTTCTACAGGCTTGACAGAGAAGGTTCATTTTTTGAAGCTAGTTTAGGTTTCTATTGGGATTCAAAAATTCCACTCTCTAATGCTTCTGAGAAACATATATCAAAAAACTTGTATGCAAATAGCACTCTCTTCAAACAATAGTATACAACAAGCTCATTAACTCCTTTACAGGCATGTTTTTAATTTTAGCATCCAGGTTGTCCAGCGTATTTTGCCTGGAATGTTAGTACCCAGAGAAGTAAATTCATACTATAAAAGTAAGCATTTCCATAAAAATGGAGCTTGCATATAACTTTAAGCGGCAGGGAAAGGCAGCACCTCATAAGAGGAAGCTTGAAGCAAGGCCACTCCCTAGGCCATTCTTTCAATTATTAAAAAGGGCAATTGCTCTTCCTCTTTGTAAGTAGAAGTTGTTTTTGCAAGCGAAGATGATAGATGAACACACCCCATGTGCATTATATGAAAAAATTGTAAGACATAAACTACACAAGGATTCATTTGTTAAAAGGAGTTACCCTCTTGAATCCTGGCTCCATGCTTCCAGAAAGGACAACAACAACAGGAGATTCGCTGCCAGTAATGCACATCAATGCCTTCCATATAATCAGTGCAGATGTAACAATCATACCTGAAACAGTACCCAGACAAGTCACATTCTGTATTTAGAAAATGTGACACCAAAGTATAACCTGAAAATCAACTCAAATATGTCAAATCATTGTATGGCAGCACTTGGCTTGAAATTTTTGCTTTCTACTGCCTCACACGATGAGAGATCTAAGTTTCAAAATTTCTCTTTTTTTACTTTCATATCTTTTCTCAGAAGAGTTATCACAATCTGACCCCACGAGCCATGTTTGTTCCTAATATGGTATATTCCACATATTTTCTGAATCAGACTTTAAAGTACTGTTTTCAGCAGGAAGGGCTATGATCTATCAAATCCCTATTGATTGAATCCACTGCTACTTGAATCCATGTTTGTTTTAATAGGTAAGAAAAACATATCTGATAAACCTTTATAGTCTGCAAAATAACCCTCGGAATATCATACCTTTGTTTGGTTGATGATAAAATTAAGGCAAATAAAAGAGGGGAAGGGAGCGTAGAGAAGCAAAGCTTTGACCGAAAATAATGTAATATCTAACAACTCAAAATTTTTAATTTTTCTTCTCCTTTCTCAGATTGCAGCAGCACCCAAACAGTGCATAGAGTAGCAATCTAAGCAACAAAAGAATAGAATACATTTTCTCAGAGAATAAAGAATGATTATTAAAATCATGCAGTATCTTTGGACGGAACAATAGCAATTCACGGGCAAGCACCTGGAGTGACCAGTTTGGTCGCTAAGAAAACGCAGGAAAGTAATATCCCAAAATTCAGTCTTTTTTATTAATTGAGACCTAAGAAAACAAAATCCCCTTCTGCAAAGTCCAGTACAATTATTAACCGTTTTGAAATATTTAATCCTCTTTTCCTTTCATCTCCTTTTCTTAACAACCAAACAAATGTAAAGAGTAAGAGAAGTAGGGATTTAGGAACGAACCGAGACTAACAGCCTGGTTGAGCACCTGCCGGATCTGAATGGATTTAATAGAATCGACTGTCTCTCCGATCCAACCCATATTTTCGTTTCTTGACTTTTCCTTTTCTCAGGGTTTTCTCGGCGGCCAAACGCAAAACTAGGTGCACTGTCGAGACAACGGAGATGGGGACCGAATGATGCCGCTCCGCTCTTCTAGTCTTTGGTTTTAAAATAAAGACGTAAATATATAAAAAAAAAACAAGGGGAATTATGCTTTTAAGGGTAGATGGCCCTCCTATTTCATAGAAGTCCTATAAAACCATCCAAATTAAGTCTAAAGATTATATATATTGAAGAGACAAAAATGCCCATAATCCAAACCTATCTCCCCACACCCCGCTTCTCGAACCACACAAGGGTTTTTTTTATGCTTATTTTTTTTTATAGAAAATGCCTTCCATTTTTAATCTTTTAAATACATTAAATTTTATTATTTTAATATTTTATTTTTTATACCAAATAAATATTTTTAATTAATTTTATAAGATAATATCTTATTTTCAATTATTTTGAAAATCTACTTAATTAAAAAATTTATTTATTCGTTATTTTTCATTTTCTTTATTATATTTTTTTAGTAATAATAATATTAAAATAAATTAACTTTTAATATATATATATATATTGATGATGTTTTTTTTAACCTGGACGCCAGCGTGCGGGTCGCGCCAACCGTGGCCGTGGAACTGGTCCGCGTTCCGATCGGCGTTGGAGATAAGGATCGCTGGGCTTCGGGTCGTTGTGTCGATGTGGTAGCACCGCTTAGTCCACTGCTCGATATGCAGACTCTCTCGCATGTTGTTAAGGCGGTTTCCGCGGGCTTCGCCCGTGACCGCCTCCGACGCCAAGTCGCTCGCTGGTAAAAGATGCATCGCATATCGCGGCGTACTCTTTCACCAATGGGGTGGCCTCAGATTGGTACTCATATGTTTTCTCCCAATCTGATTTCGCTGACAGATTCTTTCCCATTGACGGATATTTCCCCGCTTTTATCTAGATTCGATTCGATTAGGGATATAGAAAGAGCGCTTTTATTTAGAATTATCTTTCTTTTTTTTCATCGTGGATCCATTGATCCAGGATGTGCTATTATATCGGAATTATCTTACTTTCCTCACAAGGATTACTGATTTGGTGATAATATGTTATCAGATTTCTATTTTTATCAATGGGATTTAGTTTGATTTGAAAATGCGGGCTTTCTCACTACTCATAACTACCATCGAGCCGAACCTGCCTTCATTCCGAATAAGGCCAAAGGCCCGAAAGTGTTTCAACGGGCGCGCCTTCTGGTTTGGCGAGTACGGCCGAGCCCATTTTTCAAACCCTATCACGTCACCCTCGTGTATATACACGGCAAGCGCAACAGAATCAGCTTTCAGACGGATGAAATTTCCACTGGTCGCAGTGGTCAAGTTGTTGTGGCTCGTCGCGCCATACGCTCATGACAATGATGACTCTTCTGGCTTTGCGCTCATCTCTCCCATTTCCTTCGCTTTCCTTTGCTTTCAGCAGACATCCTCCGTCTTGTGTGCCCCGATCTTGAAACTTTTTCGCTTTAACGAGTTCTGACTTCCCTCTTCCTTAGTTTCCATCCGAACCTTTGCGTAGTCCTTTTCCCCAAGGCCTTTCGAGATGCTGTTTTATCCCCGACCGCCGTCTTCTCGTGTCTTTCGGCGATACGCTCGAGGCGCCAGGTTGTGGCCACCCAAGCTCGCTCTCATTACCCGCTATCACCATGGGTCCCGGGCCGCTCTTCTTCTCGTCACAGATAGAGGTGACTCCTTCGACTGTCGTCGCTCGCGAACCAGCGGCGCCCGACCGCTCGACCGGGGTCGATCTTCGAGATGCTCCCAGGGCGCCCCCTTTTCCCTTGGACAAGGGTAAGGGGAGAGTAGACCAGATTAAGTATCCCGGGGGTCGAATACCGAATCCACCGCTCGCATCGCTACTGCGGCCAAGGCAGCGATTCTCAGATGGGGCCACTTCGCCAGGCGCTACTAACCTCCTCAAGGCCCAAGTCCGTCCTCGATGTTTTCGACCTCCCATGTATTTCCTTTACCTAAATGGGCATGCTTTCGAAGTACTGATAATGGTCTTCGCTCTCTCAGATCTCTTCATAAAAGGGGTTTTCAAAGACTTCAACGCCCCGTCCTTCAACTTTCTCGCTCCAATGGTCAGGGTATTTTGGTCGGGTTCATCAGGTTTTCTTTAGGGACAGTCTTATGTTCCCAAAGATAGCTTACTCCTTTATCTTTTAGCACGTAAGGAAACCCGCGAGGGCTTCCCCATTTTCCAACAGATCGCCCTCCCAGATTCCGATCTTCCCTCCTCTCACAGGCTTTGAAGGAACCCGCTACTTGTCAATGACCTCAATCGTATATGATCCCTTCTTGGACAAGGACTCCACACCTCGGGCTGTGCTCCGCTGCTCGCTGACCACCCCGAGAATCTACGTGAGTGTCGCTTGGTTTTTGATATAATCTTTATGAGGTCATTGATATCTCTACCCCGTATCAGCCCATCGCGGCTCTCGTGTGCTCCAATCGATCTCACCTAAGATAACATCATAGCGCAGCGCCGCCAGTGTCCTCTGTACCCTACGCGAGCTGATCAAGTCGGATATTCCCGGGCCCTTCGAGCCGGTCGTACCCGGGCCTTCATTGCTTTGAGGCCATTGCCTCCTTCCACTATGAAAGTCTCTCCCATCGGGCCTTCCGCTACCAAGCCTACTGGGCGGAGATCTTCCCGCCTCTGCGAGCGCCACCCCGGTAAGTCCCGAGCGTGAAACCTGAAAACCTTGGACTCCGCTGAGAAAGACTCAAACTCAGCTGGGGGTAAGGCGTCTCAAATCGGGGCTACCTCTCCTTCCCCCTACCCACATTCGAACATCGGGGCAGATGTTGTCGCCTCCGGCTGAGATCCTTAAAGCTTCGAGCTCGCAATCCCGTTCTGGGTCCGCTGCAAAGGCAAAAGGCTCCTCTCGGGAGGGTCGCCGAGCAAACGCCGGCCGCGGTCATGCCCATCACGCTTTGAATCCTCCTCACAAGAAAGCGCGCTTCACCTTCCTCGAGGTCTAAGAGTTGAAGAGGAAGGGTTTCAAATCGGGCGGGATGGCTACTCTTGCTTCAACGCCGAGCTTACGGCTGGCGCGGTCTCGTCCATCCTTAAAGATTCCGAATTTTAAGAGGTCGGGCTCACACCGGCTGAGGAAGCTGGCCTCTATCTCTGCAGGGGTTACTCATAAGTTCCTAAGGATCTTGCTCGCACCGATTTCTCACCCCGAGTCGGGTATTGGTCCCGGGTGGTCGATGCTGATCTTTGCGCTTGATATGTGGCTACTCACTTGGAAGAGTCAGCCAAAAGCCAATCTAACCGTTATCGCCAAAGCCGCTTCCGGCTTATACAGGGTGGCTTCCCTTTCTTTCCTCGAGCGAACCGAAAGTCATGATCGGGTGCAACAGAGGACCGAGGTGGCAAAGAAGCTTGGTGCCTGATTTGAGCGACACCACGTCTAATACATGTCGTCGGGAGGGTAGAGAAGATAAGGCCTCGAAACAGCCTGAGAGCGCCGGGTGCGCTTCGGAGGTTCCTGGCACGCAGCCCGCGAGTCGCACAAAATGACTTGCTGAGGCTAGGACCCGGCTGCGCCTGCCCAATATGAGCTTCGTGATGGTTAGGATGAGCTTCTTACATCCCAGTGGCGTGAGTCGCTGAGGCCCAAGGAAGAGCCACGCGGCGAAGATGGACCACGCGACAAGACCGCGCCACTGGAATCGTGGCTCGCTGCGGAGGTTTCCGAGGTCGCAAACTCTACGAACGCCCGACTGAGAGTGCTGTGGCTACGTGGGACCTCTCACCAACAAGTAACTCTGGTTGCTCACGGATGAAGAGAAGATCGAGATGAGGCTCCCAGACTAATGGGGCTCGTGGCTTGCCTTTCAGAGGAAAGCTGTTATTGCCTACCTAGGCCTGGACTTCAACCTTGACATCCCTAGAGACGAGGAGGCTGAGGAGTCCCTCTCTACTGACTATTCTGGAGAACCGGACACCCCCGCTGAGGCCCACTCTCCTTCTTCCCCCTCTACTCCTCCTTCTGATGCCTGATCTCCCGCGCACCTTTTCGCTTGCCTGACGTCGATTTTTATTTTATTTATTTTTTACTAGGCCTGGGACCCAGGACGTATGTAGCCTTTTCCTTAATAAATGTTCTTTTTTTACCACTTTTGTCTCTACTTATGCATTTCGCGATTGCTCGCATGAACCTGAGTCTAATTACTTGGCCACATAGCCCGAGCCGAGCCCCGAGTTGCTACCCTGGTCGTATGGTTTGAGCTTTAGATGTGGCAGGCTTTGCCACCGTGCCGCTAGGTTCCGGCGCCGAGGCCTCGTGAGCTGAATAGCCCGAGCCGACCGACTCTTAGCTCTGATGGCCTGTGGTAGAGTAGTCGAGCTCGTCAACCGGTCGGGCCTCGGCCGAGGTCTTTGTGGGCTGAATAGCCCGAGCTGACTCTAGCCGCATGGCCTCGTGAAGAGTAGTCGAGCTTATCAACCGAGCCTGGCCCGGCCTGAGGCCTTGTGGGTCGGTCAAATTGAAATGATATGACTCTTAGGCTGCATGGCCTAAGCAGAGTAGTCGAGCTCGTCAAATTGAGCTGTTGCATGCAACCGTTCGACTTCTGGTTTTTTTTGGAAAGATGCGAGTGTCTTTAATGCTGGTTCATGGAGAATTGGAAACAATTGCGCGAATTTCCGAGTGCTTTGGCCTTCTTATAAATGGTGGTTTAATAAGGCGGAGTTTATACTTGATGTTCCGTCTCTTCTCGTGCGTAGAATCAGATCCGCGCGAAACGAAGCGGTCGAGGCTTGATCATCTTCAACGGATCCGCCCGAGGATTCCGGGGTTCGCTTTACTGACCTCCCGCTGCGGGAGTCAGGTTTTTCCTAGTCTCTCCTTTGCGGAGTTATGTTATTCCCTAGCTTCGTGGCTAGGATGCATCCGAGGCTCTGACATTTCAGGCCGCTTCTATTTTCTATTCTTCTTTCTCTTCCTCATTTCTTCTTCTTCTTCTCTTTCATTCTCTCTTCCTTCCTTTCTTCTTTTCTTCCACATCTCATTCTCCCTTTTTCCTTTCCTTTCACACAAACTCTTTCCATCCCTTTTTTCTTCATCTCCTCTTTTCAATGTCTCTGTTCTTCTTTATTTTCATCTCGTTTTCCTTTCCTCTTTTTTTTTTTTTTTTCGAGGGAATCGCTTGTACTGTGTACTTCCGAGGTGTAATAGATGACACTATTGGATTGGTAATTGAATCAATTTGATTTAATAGAAAGAGAGACTTTTCTTTTTTTGACGCGAACTTTCTCGCGATTCTGTTGTATGTAATTTTTCCCGAGCATTCTATGTCTCGAGAAATGCTTGAGACGTTAATAAAATAACCGCAAACGCCAAATCGTCATTGAAAATTGATAATGCTTCATTTAAGATTACAAACCGAGGTCTACTGATAAAAACGCTTAAGGTGTTCCGCATTCCAAGCATGATGTAGAATTTTTCCCTTCTCTGTCTGGAGCTCGTAATTGTCCGGTCTGATGACGCGTGATATGATGTAGGGGCCTTCCCAATTGGGGCCTAGTTTTCCATGCGATGGATTCTTCCTCACAAGTGTGAGCTTCTTCAAGACTAGGTCACCGTACGTAGATCCCGGGGTTTGACCCTTTCAAGCTATAATACCTCATCGTCTTCCTTTGGTAATCTTCCATGCGCCTTAGGACCTGCTCACGCTTTTCATCTAAGAGGTCCAAATTTAGGTGGAGAGCCTCGTCATTGTGCTCCACTGTTGCCAACTCGATCCTTGGGGACTTTAACCCGACCTCGACAAGGCCACGCTTCGCAGCTCAAAGGCCAGGGCGAATGGGGCTTCGGTCAGCCGACTTACGCATGGTCCCCGTAGGGCCCATAACACCCTGGGAGGCTCCTACCCATTTGCCTTTAAGATCTTCCAATTTGGTCTTCAATGCGCCTTATGGGTTCCGACATGGTGACTTCTTCCCCGATCATTAGACTGCTGATGTGCCGGGACGGCACACTCGACTTCGAGCTAGGCACAAAAATCCCTCGAACTTGGCGCTGTCAAATTGAGCTTCCATTGTCCGATACCAGGGCTCTTGGGATACCAAACCCGCATATTATGGCTCGCCACACAAAATTGGCGTATCTTTTTGTTCCGCCAGGATTGCACAAAGGTTCGGCCTCAAATTTCACTTGGTGAAGTAATCTACTGCAACGATGATGAATTCGCATTGGCCCTTCCCAATGGCAGAGGTCCTGCAATGTCCAAACCCCACTCCGTTGAAAGGTCAGGGCCCGTGATTGATGTCAAGGGCCTGGGATGGGAGGCGTGAGATCTGCATGCTCCCGCATTCGTGATCTCCCGACTCCAGGCCTGGGCCGTGTCTCCTCGAGCATTGTGGGCCAAGAGTATCCCTCGCCTTTAAGACCTTCCCGCTAATGCTCCGAGCTCCGACATGATTTCCGCATACACCTTCATGTACTCTTTAGCACATAAATGCAAGGTTCTTCCCACAATGCACTTAAGGATGGGTGGAAGAAACCCCGGCCGTAAAGGCTTCCCTTATGATTAGTGAATCCGACCGACCTTGTCCCAATTTTAGATGCCTCTTTGGGTCGCCTGCAGACGTCCGTCTATTAAGGCGGTCCCAAATGGGGTCCACATCCAACTCCAGCCGACTCCGATTGGGGCAACTTCCACGCCTACGTAGATTCATAGAAGGCTCAGAAGGTATTCGACAGCGCTGATCACGAGGTCTTCTCAGAGGTCTGCCGCTTAGTTTTGCCAAGGCACTCCGCCTGAGTTCTCCCCGGTTCGAAGATATGTCCGACTTGGACCAAAGACGGTAACTTTTTCACAAATCCTGCACTCAAGGTATAGGATCATTCTTTCACTTTTGGTCTCGTAGGTATCTTCTATTTGTCTTACTACCAACTAGGAGTCGCTGTAGACCTAAAGCTGGTCAATTTCCAGCTGAATGGCGAGGCCAGTCCCGCTATGACTCCGCCATATTTCTGTCGGGAGGCTTGAAATTTGAATCTGAGCGCGTATTCAATATATATTCCTTCTAGGGAGGTCAGGATTAGACCGGCTCCACTTCCTTGTGCGTTTATGGCCCCATTTACAGAGAATTTCCAGATGGGGAGGTCGATCGGTGTTTGAGCTGCTTCTGTGCTCCTGAGACAATCTCCATGACGAAGTTTGCTAAGACCCGCCTTTATTGCGCTGGCTTATATATGATGCCTAACTCGCTGAACTTATGGCCTCACTTTATCGCCTCTTCAGAGGTCTCCGCTTATGTAACACTTGCTTCATCGATATTTTGTTGGAACTTCTATGTAAGAGTCAAAGTAGCGCCAGCTTCCAAGTCATGCCACTAATGCCAAGATTAGTTTTTCCATCCTGGATACCTTCCTCCGCTCCCTTCAGCCTACCGCAATAGTAAACTAGCTACCGTTGCACTTCCGGTCTTTGTCCCCGACGAGGACACTGCCTATAGTCTTTATACAACTGCTATGAGCGAGGAGTTCCTTCAATGGGGCTTCACTTAATGGGGAGCTCAAATATGTTTTCAATGCCGGTGAATGCTTTCTTCTCGCACTTTGTGCCCATTGAAAGGCCTTTCTTTAAAACTCGAAGAAAGGTCGACACATTTAATACTAGCCCTCGATACGAACTCGCCTTAAAGCAAGAATCTTCGTCGACGCCGATCTCCGATACGCCCGAGGGCGATGGCATGTCGAGCACAACCTTTATTTGTCTCGACTCCCACTCCTGCTATTGACTATGAAACCTAGGAATTTTCCCATTTCGATTAATTCAAGGCGCACTGGGCTTTTGGATTCAACTTCATGTCAGACTCTCACAGATCCGGAACGCCATTGTGATGAGCTATGTGGGAGCTTGGTAGTAGGATTTTACCAAGATATCATCTATGTATACCGTGGACACCCTAAACCTCGGGGTCCGTTGACTACCCACAACTCGCGGACATAAGTGGAGGTCGGGTTACCTGACGCCACTTTAGAAAATCGCGTAGTCTCCTTGGTAATGGGAGCTCTACCCAAAGGGTCGCACTCGCATATACCGTCTCCAAATCACCAATATATGCAATATATCCACTGCGGCACTAGCCCATAAATGAAGACTCAATGACATGCCAAACTATGAATCCAACTATATACCAAATAGTTACAAGAGCACATGTTTTTACTCTTATACAATACATCACATTAAACTTAACAAGTTCTAATACATGTATACATCAAAGCCACAACCCTAAGGCTTCTAACTTCGCTCCTAGGACGAGTCAGCCCTCCGCATGCCCCCGTACTGTAAGAAGGGGGATCCCGACGACTGGCCAGCCAGTCAAGAGGAGAATCGCCCCACCTGGCCACTCACCACTTGCGTAGTGCAATGCTCCAAAGTAAACACACATTCAAGCAAACGCATGATCCTACTAACAAGCTCATACGACCAACTCAGATCCCAGTTCCACCGACTCTCTCACACTTGCCTAAGCCTCAGATGAGAATTATTGTTTTTTATTAATGGACAACCCTCCGACGATATATATCAATTCGTCACCCGACGATTGATATATTACTTGCTTTCAAGTGATTCAATTCTCTGGCTGAATATATATCAACCGGGCCGCTCCGACTGCTGATATATGATTTGCTTTGTGGACTAACTGACAATATCAATCGGGCCGTCCGACGATCATATTTTTGGGCCGACTACCCTTCGAAACATTTACATTTTAGACTACCCTCCGAAACATTTTCAGATCATCTCATGCACCAACTCCTATAGTCCTGTGATGTTCTGGGGTTGGTATATGGAATGCATGTATGCCAGTTCCAATACAGTCTAATTACATGCAAATATATAAACATGAATATACTCGCATAATATCCAATCACACAATCATGTCATGTAATTAATCAATTTCAAGCATCAAAATTAGCTCACTTAGGCTAATGATCAAACACGAGCGATTTAATTTAAATCACTCGGCCAAACACATATTTTCACAAAATATATTTGAGAACATATTTCTAGAATAGTAAAACCCCTTACATTATTCCCGAAAATCACAAATCAACTGGGCTCACTTAGAACTCGTGATTTCACGGCCATTCCCGCCCAATGCATACCAAGCAACCATTCACTACACAAATCAACACAACTCTGGCAACCCAAATGTACCCATACCCACCCGACCGCATTAAACTGGCCTCAAAAGTTCTAAAAATAAACCAATACTCCTGCCCCATGTTTTGGGACGGATCAAACAGCCCCTCACGGCCTCATTCAACCGAAACATTAGTAAAGTACTAAAATGAATAAACCTCAAGCAGGAGAAAATCCACCTAAAGAGTTTGAAGAAACCCCGATCCGTGAGTCCACGCCGCAGCCCGCCCGCGTGAACGTTCCTTCGCCTAAACCGCCGATGGTCTGATCGCCCGCATTTCTAGAGCAGGTCAGCTTCATCTTCTAAACTTCTCTAAATCGGCCACCGGATCTCCCCCTTGCAAATCACGTTTTTTGCTCTCTTTAACATTTGGGGAAGACAACTATTCGATTATTGCCATTTAGCGACTTAAAATCAAATCCCAAATGACTCCTTATGTCCCTCTTTCTACCAGATTTAATATCTGCACTATCTCGGCCGGGCCCATTTTCATCATTTACCTACATACCACTTATGGCACATGAATACTTGTTATATGCGACTGGGTCACATCGAAAATCGCTTACTCAAGACCCGAAACGCGACGCTCGAAAAACGTGTTGACTCGACATCCTCGTGTAATCCGACTTTAAATTTTTCGTAGCTAGATTTCCTCGCGAGACGATTCCAACTGGAAATCCGCTTTCGTCATCCGAGATCTAGAGAATTAATTACGGATTTTTAACCCACTTACAATTTCAGAATCAAAATTAATGACGATTTTGCCCTTATTCCAGAAATTAAAATTTCTCGGGTCTTACATTCTTCCCTCCTTAAAAGGAATTTCGTCCCGAAATTCAGGACAATCACAATCACGCACATGCATATGCAACGCGCACTCTACCATGCATGTAAACAGTCATTTAAACTTTAAACGACTAAACCACATACCTCCATCCCTAAACAAGAAGGGATAGGTGACCCGCATCGTGTCCTCGCGCTTCCACGTTGACTCCTCCACTCCATAGTGCCGCCATAAAGACTCACTAGCTCCTCACAACAAGGTCGCAAACCCGATCACTCGCTATCAACACCGTACACCGGTCCTCCTCGGCTGTCCCATCCGTGTCAATCTCACATGTCCCAAATCCACCACATGAGCCGGATCTTCAGTATATCTCCGAGCACGTGAGACGTGAAATACCTCGTGAATTCCGACATGTCGGGCGGTAACGCTTAACCGGCACGCAATGAAGGCCCACCCTCTCGAGTACCTCGAAGGGTCCAACAAACCTCGGCGATAGCTTCCCGTGCTTGCCGAACCTGACCACTCCCCTCTTAAGCATCACCTTCAAGAAAACTTGATCACCAACCTCGAACTCTAGGGGTCGACGTCGTACCTCTGCATAGCTCTTCTACCGGCTCTGAGCCGTGAGAAGACGCTGTCGTATCAAGCTCACCTTCTCGAGGTGTGCTCCTAATCAACCGACCCGTGATGGACTTCTCCCACCTCGGTCCATCCTAATCTGACCTGCTACGGCCTCCCCATACAATGCCTCATATGGTGCCATTCCCACACTCGCCCTCGATAATCGGCCGCTGTGAGGCGACCCGCTAAGGGCACTAATCCTCTACCCTTATGATCCAGACACATGTCTCGCAACATGTCCCTCTAACACCGTATGTGTAATCCATACACACATAACTCCTTACACAACCCTTGCTTTGCGTGTAAACGCTTAACCCTCTCTAAGGTCACAATCACCGACAATCCAATGGACTGTCAATCAATCCATGCCATGCATGACATCCATTTACCGAGCCCTTGTCAGCTCAACAACACCCAACGCAATTTCCAAAAGGGTATCCAAACCTCGAGTCACTCCCGACTCCTATCATTCAACTTTAAGTCTACATGATAACCTGTCCGTGTGTTTTCATCTCGGGCAACATAACGCTTCAGCTTACACTTCGAGCCTATTACATTTCCTAATTCAACTATGAGTCTTCTTTGGACGTAGTCCTAAAGACAAACTCAACCCACACTCATCGAGAGTGGTGAATGACCATACCGTGCACCCACACCCGTCTCGATGCGATGTTACCGCACACTAAATTCAATAATGTCATACCGTGACAACCAATCCCTTGCCCACCATGAGCGCACCAGATTCTCACTCATAATCCCGTCCTATAAGGTCAACTCTCACCCTACACCCTAGGGAAGAACATCTATTCCTGGCTTCTCAAAAGGTCTTAACCTCTAAGCCCAAACCCAAGGCCGTGTCGGTTATGACAACCCGGCTAAGGTCCCAATTACTGACAACTCGAGGGTTATCAATTCATCCATGTCAAGCCTGACATCTACAACCCATAGGTCTACTATCCTAAAGTCCACTACGCTTCCACTGCGCAACTCTGATCTGTCCCTGACTTTGACCCACACTCTGGCCCCTTTGGCCAATCTGTGCTGTTGAGAGTGCTTGTATAGCACCCCAAAACTGAAACTAGTTCCTCTGACCCGTACTAGGGTGTGGAGGAATGAACCGTATACTCTCCTGTCCTACGGCTAACTGGGACTGCATTATCCCAAGGTCTTGGGATCCCTGTCTCTCGGGCAACCTGCCACCATGCTCAACTCCCGGCCTTAGTCCTAAACTAGTGTGAAGCGTAGTCTTCCGCCTTCCCGAACTAGAGAAAGCTGATCCTCCTCTTGCTACCAACACCGTATCCCGAAAGTGTTCCAAGTATCCTCACTTTCTCTCTTATGGTCGTGGCCTCCTGCCCCCACCACGAGTCCATATCCCGTAGGCGAAACTTATAATCCCGCTCCGAACGGACAACTTCAGCCCATTCCTCAATCTCCCGTAATACCCAAATTAATCCCAAGAAACTACGTATCTCGAAGATCGACATTTAGCCCTCCCAATGCATCACTACCTCAACCTTCTAGTCGACCGACACCCGAAGCCGACACCACGTATCCCAAAATCTCCGCTCGTTAGGGTTAAAACTCGCACTTACTCGAACTTAGTGTGTACAAATGATGGTCTCTCAATAATCGTAAATACAACTTCTCAAGTGATACCTATGCTCCACCTCGACCGGGAGTAGATCAAAATACATCCACGCAAGACTACTACAAACTCCGATCTGCATAAAGGCCGAACATCCTATGCATGAGGTCCATGAACAGCCGCGCATTCGTCAATCCAAAGGACATCACCGTAAACTCAAAGTGCCCATAACGCGTCCTAAACGCTGTCTTAGGATATCTCAGATCCTAACCCTCGCCTGATGGTAAATCGCTGCTTAATGTCTATCTTAGAGTAGACTCATTCCTCTCAACCGATCAAACAATTCATCAACCCTCGGCATTGGTACCGATTCTGATCGTAACTCCCGCTCAATTGCTCCTCAGAAGTCAATGCATAGTCGGCGGTCTTGCCCTCTCTTTCGTAACAACCTGAGCGCCCCATGGTGAAGTGCGCTCGTCTAATAAACCCCTTTGTCCAACAGCCCGGTAGTCGGGACTCCGAGTCTCTAATACGACTAACCGGTGCCATCCTACGCGGAGTCATAGGAGATGGGTGAATTATCGTGGTGTAACTCGACACCGGGCTCACTTACCCTTGTGGAGGCGTACCCGTAGCTCATCCGGAAAAACATCCACATACCGCACTACTCGAGGTAGATCTAAGTCCTGGCTCTCCGTCCTTCTAGGGTAAGGCTGGCGAGCCAACCCGCTAACTCCGTCCCCGACACTCGACTCAGATAGTCGGCATGGGCAAATGTCGTGCCCGCTCGAAATGGTACCATACGACACAGCCCTCGCAGATAAAGAGGTAACCCTCCTCGCGCCACAATCAATAACGACCATGTGCTTATTACCAATCCATCCTCGTGGATGACATCGAACTCTGACATGTCCAAGATCCTCAAGTCCACCGTGAGTAGAGTCCCTCGGTGACTTCAACTCGCAACCTCGACATACCGCATCCCACTCCTCGCCGAATCCCCAGTGCACCACATGCAACGCTCCTCTAAGGTCTCTCAGAGGTCTTTGGCTTCCACCATGATTCAGTCTCATTCTCTAGCTAGAACGCAATTTAGTTTAACTGGTCAGGTCGGTGCAATCTCCATAGCCTCTAACACTCCTCTTCTGTTTTCGCATTTAACCAATGGTCTACCACCATTGATCTTTTCCGTAATGTATCTTTTGAGGATGATGCGCTCCCAAAACCTCCTGGGGTTACTTAGAACTCCCGACTCACCTCGCTATGCTAGTTCTGGGTGCGATAAGAGCCTCTCAGAACACCCACGGCCCCGCAAATTCCGTCGATCAAATGCCGCGCCGGTCAATTGTCTATGGTGCCCGACTAGCCCCCGTGATCCCCCGCGGTCCCTCGCCCTCTACTAGCCATTTACACAATTCAACATGGCAAACCAGATCATTTAATTCTTCTCATTTCAGTCTAATCAGTAATGCAGATGCCAATTACTAATAGACTTGACACCTATGAACTCCACCCTGCTTCATTTCCTGGGCTGCAAGCAATTCCAACCACTTATTTATTTATTCAATTAGGTTCCTCGGTTCCCTTGCTCATTTCAATATCCAATTCCCTAAGGTCATAGTTCCTAACCTTAAGATTCACCTTTTTTCCTATACGTATTACACCATGCATATAATTTTCTACTTGAACTCATCAAGAATCACGTATTTCAAATGGTAGTTAATCCAATACAAGATTCTACATAACCACAGCCTCGAGACACTAATCATACACACATAACTCCTCGTGTATACGTTAATCAATTTTTAAGATTTAAAATTTTGTTTTCAACAAAATTTTATTTTCAAAAATTTTATTTTTGAAAATTTTATTTTTCGAAAATTTTATCAAATTTTATTTGATTTTTTTTTATTTTAAATTTAAAATATTTTTTTTTTCAAAAAAATTTATTTTACAATGAACAGTGTTCATTTGGTGACTCGGGAAAAATATCGAGTTGAACCAGGCCAAAAACTGAGTCAGGTGCACCAAAACACCCAACCTGGCCCAGCTGCGCACACCAGACGCGCACAGGCCGCCCAGCCGGCCGCCCCGCGCGCCCCTGCCTGCGCCTGCCGCGCGCCCCCGCGCGTCCATGCCGTGTCCGCGCGCCTGCTGCCGCTCGCCCAGCCTGCTGTGCGCTTCGCCTGCCGCGCGCTCCGCCTGCCGCGCGCCTGCCTGCATGCCTGCGCCTGCCGCCAGCCTGCGCCGGCTCGCCCAGCACGCTCGTGCTTAGCTTTTGCGCGCCTGCCCGCGCGCCCAGCGCCCACGCCTGCGCCCCAGCTGCCTAGCCCATGCTGTATCGTGACACAGGCCTACCCAGGCTCACAATACAGTTTGTATTGCAATACAAACCTGCTGCCCACTAAACTGTATTGCAATACAGTTTCCTCCCAGGCCAGCCACCTCTATTGCAATAAACCCTCACCTCTCACAATACAATTTTGGCCTTCCAGCCACAATACAAGACATTGTATTGCAATACAATTTCATGCAGTCAAGACTGTTTCTCTGCAATACAAAATCTGTATTGCAATACAATTTCATCCCCTTAAAATACAACTGGGCAGTAGCCCATTTCAAATCTGCACGAATTTTTTTTTTTCTTTATTTATTTCCAGCAATTGGAAAAATCATAAAAATCACAAAAAATTATTATTATTATTATTTTCATTCTCTTTAACACTCAATTAAATTTACAAAAATTTATTTTTCTCCATTTTCTTAATTTTTTTACACCATATAAAACCTTAGAAAATTATTTTCTCACTTCATAACCAAATAAATTTATAAAATTTATTTTTCCAGCTTTTTCACTCGAAAAAATTTTCTCCACTCAAATAAATTTATAAAAATTTTATTTTCTCTCTTTCCATTTTCTTCAATTTTACTCACTTGTAAAAACTTAGAAAATTATTTTCTTCATCTCCTCATCAAATAAATTTAGTAAAATTTATTTTTCTTGGCTTTAAAATTTCTTCTCATTTTCCAACAATCCAAATAAATTTAGTAAAATTTATTTTATTTAATTTTCGTCGGCTTTGCACTGTAAAACGTTAAAAATTAAATTCCTTCACCTCTAAACCAAATAAATTTATTCCAATTTATTTTGTTTATTTCCTTGGTTCAAGTTTACACACTGTAACACCCAAAATATTTTCTAAAATATTTCCTTAACTCCTCTATGTGCTAATCACCAAGCACACAACATTATAACACATTACAAACCGTGTTATACACACATACAACATGGCATACACACCATCATACAATATTTCATCACTCACACAATAATTCACCAAATCACACAAAACACATCAACACACATGCATGTAGTGTCCAGGTCCTAGTGTTAACCCGTGATTTCCTAGGTAATCTCATACCTATACTTACCATCGAACCACACCTAGTGGCGATGTTTTTACACGACTATGGCCTAAGCCCAAATTCTCCATTCTCTAGGTTTCCACACACCTATACTCCACATCAAACCACCAAAGTGGTGATGGATACCTAAACCCGAGCTCCCTAGGTATTCGGTAGATACCCAAGCTTCCGATACCTGCCAGACGCCCAAAACCCGGGGTCCATTGACTGACCACACCCATGGAATAAGGCGGAGGTCGGGTTACCCGACGCCACTTTAGTAAAAATCGGCAGCCTCAGACGGCCTCTACCCAAAACAAAGACTCCGCACATACCCGTTCCAAACAAATTAATGAGTATGCAATAGGTATCCAATGCGCCACTGGGCCCATAAACAAGAGAGATCAATATACATGCCAACTATGAATCCAACTATATACTGGGGCTTAGTTACAAGAGTTATTATGTTTTATTTTTTATACAATACATACATTAAACTTAACAAGTTCTAATATGTATAAGATCAAAGCCACAACCCGGGCTTTCTTCTTCTAATCCTCAGCCTTCAGACGAAACTCTCGCGTGCTCCTTATACCCGTAAAGAAGTGGGGATCTCAATGACGGCGAGCTAAAGTCAAGAGAATCCGCCCAAACGGGCTACTCACCTAAGTGCAAAGGTAATGTCTGCAAACACACATTCAAGCAAACGCACGATCCTACTTGAATGGCATGACACCTCATCCCGAGCCCCACCGAGTTCTCTCTCAAAGACTCGCCTAAGCCCTCAGATGAGAATCTATTGCTTACAATGGATAACTGGCTGTATATATATCAATTGGGCCGCTCCGACGATTGATAGTTACTTGTTTGTGGACTACCCTCCGATGAATATATATCAATCGGGCCGCCCGATTTCGCTGGATATATTATTTGTTCGCGGATCACCCTCCGATGAATATCAATTGGGCCGCTCCGACGATTGGAGTATTTTAGTTTGACCACCCTTCAAACATTTACATTTTGCACTACCCTCCAAACATTTTCTCTACTCATCTCACACTAACTCCTATACCCTGACGTTCCAAACAGACATGCGAATGTACTGGGATGCCGCCCAATACGCCTAATCACATGCAAATATATAAATACGAATATACTCGCATAATATCCAATCACACAATCATGTCATGTAATTAATCACTCAAGGCATCAAAATTAGCTCACTTAGGCTAATGATCAAACACGAGCGATTTAATTTAAATCATCGCCAAACACATATTTTCACAAAATATATATTTTTTGAGAATACTCATTTCGAGAATAGTAAAACCTCGTTACCATTCCCGAAAATCACAAATCAATCCGCTCAATTTCATAACTCAGATTTCACGGCCATTCCCGGCCCAACGCATACCAAAGAACCATTCAATACACAAATCAACACACCCCACACCCAAACACCCCATACCCACTGACCGTACGTAAAACGCAGTTCTAAAAGTTTCAAAAATGTTCAATAATTCGGTCCCATGTTTTGGGACTCCATCAAAATACCCTCACTCGCTCATTCAACCGAAACACAAGAAAAGCATCAAAACGAATAAAACCCGTTATATATAAAATCCTACCTCAAGGAGTTTGAAGAAACTCCCGATCCCGGAGTCCACGCGTAGCCTGCCCCGCGTAGAACGTTTTTCCTTCTCGCCCCGAAAACCGTCGACGGTCGGATCGTCCGCATTTCTAGAGAGAAGTTGCTCCTTCTCTCTCTAAAACTTCTCTAAATCGGCTACTGGATCTCCCCCCTTTGCAAATCACGTTTTTTTGCTCTCTTTTAACATTTGGGGAAGACAACTATTCACTATTTCGTCATTTAGTGACTTAAAATCAAATCCCAAAATGACCCTTTAAGGCCCTTTCATCGTGATTCGATATTCTATGACTATCTCTAGCCGTCCATTTTCACATTTACCATAACACTTATGGCAATATGAGTACTTGTTATATGTGACTCTCGTCACATCGAAAAATCGTTTACAAAGACCGAAACTCGACGCTCAAAACGTGTTGACTCCGATCGTCTCACCGACGAATTTTCACATAGCTAGATTTCGTGAGACGATTCCAACGGTGAAATCCGTTTTGTCATCCGAGATCTAGAGAATTAATTACGGATTTTTAACCGAATTTACAATTTTGTAATCAAAATTACGATTTTGCCCTTATTCCAAAAATTGGAATTTCTCTGGTCTTACATATACCTCCATGGTCATTCCTATTTGCTTCTGGAACATCCTGTTTACCAGCCTCTAATAAGTAGCTCCTGCGTTCTTGAGCCCAAAAGGCATCACACGATAGCAATAGGTTCCCTGCTCTGTGATGAACGAGGTCTTTTCTTGGTCATTTGTAGCCGGAGAAAGCATCCATAAAACCGAGGAGTTCATGGCCGGCAGTGGCATCCATGATGAGGTCGACGCCGCAAAGGAAACCGCTCTTTGGGCATGCTCTATTGGACGCCAATGTAGTCGGGATGCAGAGTCGCCACTGCAGCCGCTGATGGCACGACGTTGGCTAACCATTCAGGATATTCCACCTCTCTGATTTCTCTTGCTTAGAGGAGTTTGCCGACCTCCTCGTTGATCGGTTTTTGCCTTTCTGGCGCGAAGCTCCTCCTCTTTTGTTTGACTGGCTTGAAGGATGGGTCGACGTTTCCAGCCTATGTGTGATTATCAGCAATAATCCTCCCATGTCCTACCGCTCTACGCGAAGACATCTTTGTTCTGTCTCAAAAAATGGGTGAGAGGGCTTTTGAGGTCCTTCGCTAGCTTGGAGCCGATGTAGGCGAGGTGTTCAGGGTCGTCATCCAACGATACAGTTCCACTTTTACAGGCTCAGTCGTGAGCACCTCGGTCGCATGTCGAGCTTCCGTCCAAGTATATGTTATCGACCTCACCTTTGCTTCATGGATGCTGAGTGGCATTCCCTGGCCACACGCTGGTCTCTCGAACCATTCCTACTCCGCTTACGGTAGGAAACTTGATCATCATGTGGTAAGCGGAGGGAATGACTTTTATTGCACGAGAGCAGGGTCCGCTCTAACAACATATTATAGGCGATGAGCCGCCTACAATGAGGAATCTCGCCGCCGCCGTTCGGCATGGGTATCTCCCAAGGTGAGCACTAGTCAGACTGAGCCCAAGCACACTTTTTCCGCAGAATCCTCGCAAACTGCGCCGACGGGTTCCGGGCCTCCTTCGATGCCCATCTTATCGAAGGTCGAGGCGAAGATGATGTCAGCTGAACTCCTGTTGTCAACTAGGACCCGATGGACCATTTTATTGGCCAAAACTACTTGAATTACCAAGGGGTCGTCATGGGGGTGTTGGCATCCTCCGCATCCGAGCCAGAATGTTATGGATGTGTCGAAATGGTGCGCTGACACGCTTGTACTTCCACTACCTCTGCTGACCTGATGCTGCGCAGATGGGCCTTCCGAGCTGAGCTGGATTCCCCTCCTCCCGCAAATCCTCCCGAGATCACGTGGATTTCCCCTAAAGGCTGTTGGTGCTGAGTTGTTGTTTGTCGAGGTGGTGGTGGTTGCTGCTGAGCCTGATTCTGAGGCTAATTTTCAGGGGCTATGAAGCGTCGGAGGTACCCACGCCGTATTAAATACTCTATTTCCTTTCTAAGCTGTATGCAATCATTTGTGCGGTGCCCGTAGTCTCTATGGAACTCACAATACCTGGTGTTGTCTCAAATGTCCGACTCATTCGAGTCACACCTCAGAACTATCTGCTGCACTCGCGCAACCTCGTGGATATTGAGGTTGTTAAGGGGGTGAACCGCCGAGGTGAATAACGTGGTCGTCTCTTGAGTTGAGGTGGGCCCAGACGATCTCTGAGGCTTCCACGCCGTGAATCGTTTCTCCATCTTTCGAGACCTCTCCCTTGGCCGCTTTATTCTTTTCGGGGCTCCGCCCCGTCGCTTTATCTCGGTCCCGCTTTTTTTTCTTTATGGGTGGAGGAGCTCCTTTCTTGGATATGAGGGCTTTTCGCCTATCGATGTACTCGCTACAAAGACTTCAAATTACGTTTGCCTCGAGGTTTTTTTAGGACGGAGAACATCAAACTTTTCGACCGCACTCCCAGCCCAACAATGAAGGCTGCAGATCGCGACCGCCAGTATATCTACCTCTCAGAGACTCAAGAATCTCTGAACATAGACCGTGCTCTCGTGAGCTTTCGCTTGATGGTCAATAGATGGTAACTTGGCTTTCTATACGTCATGGTCTAATGAAGTGAGACGAAATACCGATAGCCGAAAGAGAGATCATGGGCTACGGAAGCTCATTAACCAAAAGCCAAGGCCGGGCCCTTCAATGTGATAGCTTAAGCTCAAGATCGCATGGTCTTGATACCACGTACTCCATTGGTTTTTGGTGTTGAGATGATCGACATCTCCTCGACACCATTGAATGCTTCCCCACTTGTGGTATCCCGAATTTTATTGAAGAGGGAAATGAAGCCACCCTACCGTGAAGGGTGACTCAATGAGCAAAAATTGCTGGTGTCCATACTGGGCTGAGCTGCTGCCCTACCACCTCATTCACACGCTAAGCTCTTAAGCCGGAGGCTCTCGAACCTTTCCTCCTGGGTGATTGCCTTCTTTACCTCTTGGCTCACAGGATGGCGTAGTTCCTGCCCTCCCGATACTCTCGAGTGCTGTCATGCCCTCTCTCCAGGCTATGTACATGCTCCCTTGGCTCGGCTGACTCTCGCTTCGCTCGCTTCCCCAGGAGCGATAATGTGTCGCTCTTCACGGCAGGGGTGGCGCGTTCGCGACCTTCCCGGAGTTTGTCGCGCTCCCGCTGGCTGCAGACCGGCTCGGTGGCTCTAACCTCCCATCAGCGCTGGTCAGAGAGGCGAGCGCTCCACCTCGCCCGTCAAGCCGCATCACTCTAACGCCGCCGATCCGTTATCCGTGACGCTCGGGCGAAGTCTTGCATCCTTGGTGGATCGGGCGTTGCTCCCGCTTGTGTTCCGTGTCGATACCATCGCGAATATGAGATCGGGCTTTATTTGTAAAGGAACCGCTATTCCTGGGCCGTGCATCGCATACCAACTCATGATGCTTTTTTAACCGACCGTCTAGAAAAAGTCAGCTCGGCCGGGCCGTAACTGTGGCCGCTGTGACCGGTCCGGCGTTCGGGATCGCCGCCGAGATAGGGACCGCCGCGCCGGCCGTCCGTAGACGATGTGGCACCGCCGGTCCGTTGTGCTCGGATATGGCACTCCAGAGAGACAAGAAAGAAGAAGGGTCGGGCTTCGCCTCGACCGGCCCGATGCCTAAGCCGCTCACGAGCAGAGAAAAGATAGACCGCTAGAAGGCGTAATGTTTTTGCATACCTTTCAATCAATAAATGACCTAAGATTTCATAAAGTATATGTTTTCCTTGACGGTGATTAGATTCTTCCCATCGACGGATATTTCCTCGCTTTATCTGTGACGTGATTCGATTAGGATATAGAAAGAGCAAGCTTGTTTAGAATTCATTCTTCTTCCTCATTGGTGGATCCCGCTTGATCCGCGTGATGTCGTTATATCAGAATTTTATCTTACTTTTCACGTGAGATTTAGTTGGATTTTGCAGATAATATGTTGTCAGGATTATTCTTATTTCATCGATGATTTTTACTGATTTGCAAAACCCGCTTTCTCTCTAATTACCCATAACCGCCTTTGGGCCGAGCCGACCGGGCTTTTATTCCTGGCCAAGGCCAAAGGCCCGAGTGTTTCAATGGGCGCGCTCTTCTTGGTTTGACGAGTACGACGAGCCCTGGGCTTCAAACTCCTATCATATATATATATATATATATATATATATATATATATATATATATATATATATATATATATAAGTATATATATATATATGCATTCCCCATTAGCAATAATAATTTAATACAAATACAAATAAATACTAATACTTTAAATCATAATTTTTATATTATAATCTTATTTTTTATACTTTTACATTTAAAATTTAAGTTAAGTTATATTTTAAAATTTAAAAAAAAAAGTAATATAAAATTATTAACTATTTAACAAAAAAATTAGTTATAATTATTCAAGTATTTAATTTTAAAAGTATAATACAAATGTGTTAACCCATAATTTTAAATTTTAAAATATGAATTAAAAATGATGATATAAAACCACGCATGTAAGAAGATTAGAACATCTTCTAGTTTAACCAATGGTCATGAGTTCGAGGTTTGGGAATATAACTGTTGAGCTTATCACCCTTGGTGTCCTTTTTGGCTCATATGATGATTAGTTTATATGTAATATGACTTAAATGCGCCTTCTGTCGTATGACCTAAAAAAGTGATTTGAAATAAATAAATAAATAAATAAATAAATAAATAAATAAATAAATAAATAAATATATATATATATATATATATATATATATATATATATATATATATATATATATAAAAGTTCTCTCGAATTTAAAAAGTGAAAATATTTAGCTTTTTTAATTAAAAAAAAAAATCATATTCCACCAAAACAAGAAAAACTTCATTGTCTAACAAGGAGGAAGGCTAGCAACACTCACAACTAAGGATGGTAACGAGGGGGTGTGAAACCCCAGAAAATCAAAGATTTTGGATAAAGAGTAAAATAGTAATTTCGGCTGAAATCCGGAATTTTTCTAGATCTCGGATGACGAAACGGACCTTTCCTCGCTGAAATCGCCCTCGCTTTAAATTTAGCTCAACACGCCGAACACTTCGTTGATTCCCATAAGCACTTAATTTCACGCCGAGAGACGCAGGTGCCTGATTTATCACATGGCATGTCGTACGCCACATAACTACAAAAAGAGTGACACTTGGCAAATCCATGTGGCCCACTAAAAAGGAATGGTCACATCGAAACACATGGTATAAATCTACGGCCACACCAACCACTGGAACGCACGTATTACAAACACTAAGAACAGCGAAATAGCGACGGAAAAGTCAGAGCCCACATCTGGGTTCCAGGAGTGAATAAATTTCTTCTTCACCATACGGTTGGTAATGATTCCAATGAGTATAGAAGAAAATGAGGAGAAATGAAGGAAAATGAAAACGAGAAAAGAGAAAAGAATAGAAAAGCAAAAAAGGAAGGAAAAGAAAGGAAAGAAAGAACAAAGAGAAAAGAATCAGAGAGGCGCGATAAAAGGAGTAAAGGAGGAAAGGGAAAGGAAGATTTTCCCCGGTTTCGCTGCAGACGCTCTACGCTCGAGCAATTAAAGTTGCGCACGCAAAGGGATCTACGTAGGGACACATCAAAAAAGCTCGGAGTTTCGACAAATTCCAAGAGGGTAGATATTTTTCCTACTTGTTTACTTACCTTAAAGGCTTATAATGGTAGGGGTTGCTTTTGTGGGAGGCCATGAGAGGTCATAAATTAGTTCCAAGCTTTGAACTAAAGGGTATGGATTTCATGACCGGTTTCTCACTGACCGTGGAGTTAGGTTTTGAACTAGAAACCCAAGGTTTCAGTATTATATTGTCATGTGTGGAATTGTGATATTGATGCATGCTATTTCATGTATTAATAATGTTTGCATGGAGATAGATTATATGTATAAATTATAATTTTTCCATGGTATGTAAATGTTTCATGTAGTGCTATTCATGCATGTAACATGAGGAAAATATACTGGCATCATGCATTTTGCTATGTACTACACATCGCACAGTCGTGTGGGTGTGGTAAGGTTTATTTATCAAGCAGCAGAATGGGTCGTGAGCTCCTGAAAATGGGACAAAGTCCAAGGTAGAGATTCACGAATGTAAATGATCAAAATGATAAATTACATGTTTTGGCTGGAGCAAGTCAGGTAGATCCCCCCAGTAGAAAGTCCCACCTGCTACTCACTAGACATGAACCCGACGATGTAAGTTCGTGAAAATGTTGAAAAGGCTGCGGCGGCGTCCCACTTGTAAAAACCCTGAACCGTGGCCCACAAAATAAAGGAAAATATCAGGTTTTTGATAAATAAAATTGGAGGGTTGTCCAATTGTTAATGTGGTATATCATACGATGACTTAGTTTTAGTCACAATTTGCAATTCAAGTGCGAGGGAGCTTCCGTGGGACTGGGGTTAGAGCATGAGGTTGCATCTCATGCATGATATAGACATTTCATATAATGATACACATCGCATGGAATGTGATTGATTGTTTATATATGCTATTGCATATGCATTTTAGGTGGGAGTAACTTTGTAGAAGACTTTCTATCGCCTCACCCCGCGCTGACCCTTCAGTATAGGGACTATCCAGGAGACTCAAGACGTCAGAGGTAGCTTTTTGAGAAGAAAGTTTAAATGTGGTTTTTGCGAAGTAACATTTTGTAACATGTATAAATTCCAGGTAACAAGTATGAAAACTATGAGAACATAGTTGGCGATTTATTTTGAAAGGTTTTGGTTTGTGGGCCAAGAGGCCATTTTATCAGCAGGCGTCTCAGCATACGAGATGGCGATTTTCCCGCAGTCGACGGTAGCTCAACCAATTTCCTGGCTTTTGGGGCCACAGGGGGTGTTCATGATAGGGTAGCTCCATCCTGACCTCAACCCCGACCCCGGTCTATTTATTTTTTTCAATTCTCAAACCTGTCTCATTTAAAATTAAACTGGCTGAGGGCAAGTTAAGGGATGGAAATTTATCAAACCCTCCCTTGCCATATTTGATTTTTTTATTTATTATTATATTAAAATTAATATATTTCATAAAATAAAAATATTATGAATTTTTATAAATTATTTATTAAAAACATTCTAATTATTATTATTTATATTAAAGTATAAAATAAAATAATAAATAAATATTTTTACAAATATAATTGGGGTAAGGTGGGAATAACAATATTCGAACCCGCTAAAAACCCTATTACACTTAAACCAAACTTGTACCATTAAAAGCTGGGTAGGGAAGGAACCCGAAATAACCCGCCTCGTTGTCATCCATATTCTATTACCCAATGTTAAAAAACAAATAACTTAACATTTAATATTATTAAGTACTATTTAGCATTAAGCTTAAAAAAAGTTATATTCAGTATTAAGTAAAAAAAAAAAACAAGCACCACCTTAGTGTAATCACCTTGTACATTATAGCAAACCCCTATTTTATATTATTTAAGAGTAATATATGTATATTTATATGGTATTGGTGAAAGAAATAAGAAAAAAATAATTAAATCAACCATATTTTTTAATTGTGAAATTTTATGACACAAATATACAATATGTTATTCATTATATATGATCTAAGTATGACATTAATTAGTGCGTATAAAAAATGTTTCTAAGTTGATGTATTAGCTTACAACCTTTGAAAAAAAATTTAGATAAAAATATATTCAAATCTTGTGAGTAAGCTTGTACACCTATTATATAATTACTACATTTGTCATGTATAGTTGGTGTAATCGTTTTGTACAATATGATAAACCATTATTTTTTCTTATTAAAGAGTAATATATGCATGTTTCCCGTGTTTTTATGATGGAAATAAGGAAAAAAAATGAAACTAATGACATATATATATATATATATATAGAGAGAGATAGAGAGAGAGTAGAATTTGTTAAAAATTGGTTAGAAAAAGAATGTTTAAATATAGGAGAAAGAAGTCAAATAAAAGAACAAGATTTAAATAAACAACTTTGTAGAAGATTAAATTTAGGAGAAGAATTAGATATAGATGACAGATATAGGGAATATAGCAAACCCAATAGACATAAACAACCTTTTAGAAGAAAATCTAGAACTTATTATAGAAACCAACCTTTTAATACAAGATATAGAAAACCTGGTAAATATTGGATAAAAAGAAGAAGAACCATTATTCCCTCTTATACTAAAAACAAAACCCATCTCACAAATCTCTCCTCAAAACACCCTGGTTTAAATTAAGAATAATAAAACATCACTTCGTGTCATAGGAAAATCCCCCCTACCAAGACTTCATAAAGTCTCTCAAACTTATCCTCATTAAAACAAGTTAAAGGTCATGGGTTAAGACTAAAGACTCTAGTTTTAAAATTCGCTTCAAAACACGGGTTTCAAAGATTAATTTTTTAAGAAAATTTTCCTTTTTGTATAAGAAAGATAATAACAATGTGATCAATGTAGGTTAATTATTATTTAAAATATTTTAAAATCAAAACTCCATTTCCTTTGCTTATCTTTTTTACCCTGCCCCTAAATAAAAAAAATTAACTTAAAAAAAACAAAGTAAGAACAAAAGAAATATGAATGAAATACTTACAATTTTATTGATTCAAACTTTCTGTACAAACTCCTTCACTCTCACTCAACTCTCTCAAACTCTATACAACTTCTAACTTATTCAATTCTTAAAACTCATGCCCCTACGTATGCTCAAACCTCAAATTTATAGACTACTTACAAACTAAAAGACAAAATTGAAAAGTAAAAAAAAAAAAAATCTACCTAACAATTAATTGTTTGAGGCCACTTGTCCTTAAAGGACAATAAATGCCTTACAACTCATTAATGAAAAGTTGGAAAGTAAAAATATCTATCTATAATAAATGAAAGTTGAAACTTAAATTCAAACTTTTCTTTAAATTTTGACACGTTATTTTTTGCTTTTGTTTTCTTGCTAGCTTGAGATAAGCTTGGTTCTGAAAAGCTGCTACGGGCTGGTTTTTGTAGTTTGCAGAGTTGACTACTGTTTGCATGATTTGATGTCTTCATTATCTTTCCATTGCATTTTCCACGCTTCGCATAAACTTCGCATCTAGACTTTCCCAGGTTTGCGCTTATCGCGACGTATGATACAACTCGTGAATCGCCCAAAGTCGTTAATAAAATCCCCGTTTTTCCGTTATAAAATTTTTTGGGTTGAAAATTTTTTCTAACGGTTGGGTTTTCCAAATTGACATGGTTGGGGTTTCGCCAATAAGATAATTTTTTTTATTTCTGGTTGTTCTAAAATCAAAAATTTGAAAATCTCTAAATCTATTGTAATATACAGGAAATTCTTTTCAGACGAAATATTTCACATTCAAAGTTGTTGTTGGGGTATTAAAGGTTCTTTTGTTGTGTTTGATATATACATGATGATAAGCAATATTAATCGTGCTTCCACGCTCTAAACAAAGGTGGTATGGTTTCAAAAGATATATCTACATGATTTTCTGCTCTAATAAGATTCGAACAATATTTTTCAGTTTTTCAGGAAAATTATTAGGTACTTGATATATACTAGTTAAAAATATGTTTTTCAAAATCCCTTGATCCATGAGTTCAGGGATGAGTTCTAAATATTTTTGATCTAAAAGAGACATATTTACATAAGCTAAATAAACAACGAAAAATAAATCAGGATCATGGTAAGTCATATATCCTGTTTTAATTCCACTGTTTTTGGTTCTAAATTGTTCATATAATATACACTGGTTCTTAAACACTTTTTCATAAAATTTATCTAAAAAGTGAGATTCTATAATATTATAAATATCAGGTCCGAACTTGTTTTTAACTAAAAGTTTGTCAAACTGTTCGGTAAGCAAAGCTGATTTTCTAATCATACTAATTAAATTGGTTTTACTAACATTGTTCAAAAACTCTGACTTTGATTCTAAATCCTTAATATGGTTTTCCTGTTTTTCTTGGTTCTTAAGCATTTGGAATTTTTCAGTTTCTAAAACAATAAACTGGTTCTGTAATTTTTGAAGATGTCAATAAAGTCGAAATGGTTTTTCCATAAGATATTCTAAATTTTGGTTTTGAAAGTTTTGAGGTTTTAAAGACCAAAGGTTATCAACAATAACTTTTTATGTTCTTCAAAAGATTTTTGAGAATACAAAGACTAAAAATTGGAAGGTTTGGTTTAAAACTTCATTTAAAATAACGGTTCCAAATTGAAAAGTTTTTGCTTTTACTTTCTCCTTTGAGCGATTTTCCTCGTACACAAAAAGGCTGGGGTCATAAATAAATCAATCATTTATATAAATCGTCTACTTAACTAATCCGGCCAATATATTATCCTTTCCTTTTATATGTTCAAATTCCCAGTTTAAAACCAATTAAAGAGTTCTGAAATTTTATCCATCTTTTTGTAGATAATTTTGAAGAATTTTTATTTTCAAAGAATTTTTTAATATTTTCACAATCAGTTCTTAAAGTAAATTGTTCTTGGTTTAAAAATAATTGAAATTTTTCTAAAACTAAAATTGTAGCTTCTATTTCAAACTGCTGAACTAAGGTTCTTGATAATCACTAAAAGTTCCACTACAATATCTACAAAGTTTTTCTTCTAAATTATTGGTTAACGCTTAAAAGAATTCTCCCCATCCTGTTTACTCTGCATCTGCTTCGATTATTTTATATTCACTTTCTAATGGAGATGTAAAGTTGGGAGATTCTAACAAGTCTTATCTTTTCGACTAATTTAATATCTTCCCGGGTTAAAATATTTTTGCCTCGTAATTTTGGTTTTACCATGAGGTCCAAATCTAATCGACTTAAGCTTTAATGGGGTCTAGCATAATTTAAGAATCCTGTGACACCCCAAAACCCGGGGGTCCGTTGACAACCCGTCAACCCGCGGAAATTCATGATGTCCTATGTCATGAGTCGTACATGTGCAAAAATGGCCACTTGGGCCTACACATCCTACTCATAAAATGTACATTTTATACAAAAATGATTTATTACAATTGTATTTAATTACAATTTATACAAAACTGGGTCTCTTGCCCAGAATTTTACAAAATAAGGCCAACATGGCCATTTCTTCGCCTCTAAGGCTCCGGATGGGTCCCATCCCCAAGTGTGTCTTCGTGATTCTCTAGTGATTCCACGACCTGGTGAGCAAAGCCCAGTAGTGGAATTTCCCTACTTGGGTTACTCCCCACCTAAGTGCAATGCAATGGCACAACAACATTCAACACATGCTAATATATCACTCATGCATATATTAACATAACCTACACATGTTATTTATTCATGGCAATAACATAAATCAATTTCATGCTTAATGTGAAAATCCCGATAGCTCATCTCTGGAACCGCCCACAAAATCACAATCGCGATAAACATTTTCTCATGGCAACAACACACATCACATCACACAAACAAATTCGTGGACTGATCTGAAACAACACCAAGGATTTATTCACTCTGGCCCAAATCTTTTGAACTAAGTCACGGCCATCCGTGCCTCAACAAATCCTTCCATTACTTAATTCTTAAGCAAAAGTAAACAAGCAGGAGAAAAACCCCCTACCTTTGGAGTTTGTCTAACTCCCCAACCGTATCCACGCCAGAAGTCCTCAGCCGTGGAGCAACTTGCTCCTTGCCTCGCCGATCCGACAATCCGATCGTCGGAATTTTAGAGAGAAGTAGAAAACTTCTCTCTAAAAAACCCTCCCTTTCCTCTCTCTTTCCGTTCGGCTTCTTTCTCCCCTCTCTTCCCTCTCCCAATCCATTCGTCAAGACAGACAAGAGAAAAGTCTTCTCAATGCCACATGTCAAATTCCTACTGTCGAGAGGACACACCTTTATCCCTCTTATCCAACCACTTTAGATTTCCCTCTAATGGCATGATGCCATGTGTCACATGTGAGCCCACTTGAGCTCAATGTTTGACTCTCCCATAGCTTGACACGTGGTGCTTCGTGGGCCACTCATAATGTGCCACGTGTCCCGCACTCCTACGCAAGGCCTCTCGAAAAACGTGAAATTCGCATCATCTCTAATTCGATGAAATTCGACTGGTGTTTAGATTTCGTGGAGACTTATCCTTAAATGGTGAAACTCGCTAAGGGCCATCCGAGATCTAGAAAATTCGATTTTGACCGAAATCTACCATTTTATCCTTCCTTAGGAAATCGATTTTCTGGTCTCACAATCCTAAAAACTCACGGGCGAATCTTTCTAGCTTTGTCTGAAAATTATCGATTTAGACTATATGTTCTGAAGTTTTACTTGACCATTTTCTAATTCTAATCCTAAAAATTCAATTTGATTTTTAAATAACTTTATTTTCTTTCTACTAACTATCAAACTGCTAATTTATAAGTTCTTCAAAAACAAGTTCTAAATGTTTTATATGTTCATGAAAAGTTTTAGAGAAAAACAAGAATATCATCAATATATACAAGAATAAAAGAGTATTTACTAAATATTCTATCCATCATTCGTTGAAATATCTGAGGAGTGCTTCTTAACTAAATGGCATTATACATTCCATTCATATAAGCCACACAAGGACAAGAAAACGCAATTCATGGTTTGTTATCTTCATCTAATCTTATTTGCCAAAATCCACTTACAATCTAATTGAGAACAATATCTACATCCTTGAATGAATTAATTAAAGTAAATCTTTATTAGGTATTTTATATGCATCATCATAAGTATTATCATTTAATCTTTTATAATTAATTACCATCCTAGCTTTTCCTCGTTTTTCTTCACTATGGTTTCTAACTAAAAATGCAAATTGATCTATGAGGACTAAAACTTGGTTAGTCATGTTATTTTGCAAGAATTATTCTATTTGTATTTTTAAATTCTTTGTATCAAGGTTACATGCAATATCTCAAGTTTTATAGCTAAATCGATTTTTTATTGGTATTTACAAATTGTTTTGTTCCTATTCCAATGTTTCTTGAGGGTCTTCTTATAATTCCTATTTTTTCTCGCTTGAACTAAAAGGTTTTAATTAATGAGTTTTTTAAATTTTCTCGAATAATCATTAACTATACTATCTTTATTTCTTCTATTTTATTTGTATAATGAGAAACTATGTTATTGATTCTATTTTTCGTGGTTTGTATAAGCAATTGTCAGAGTTTTTAGGTGAGGTTGACTATATTTTTAGTGTTGCTGCCCAAAGAATAACAAATTTTAAAATTCCAGAAATGAACATGGATATAACTTGCAGATACTTAGTACTTAAGAAACAGGTAATGTCCTAAAATTAATAAAATTTCTACAGGTGAACGATATTTAATTTAGTTGAACTAGGTGGAAATAGATTTTTACTGAGATCGATTATGAAATGGATCGCGCTGAACGGTCGAATGATTTATCAGGTCACTGCATCTAGATAGTCTAATTTCACGCATTTGAGAAAACTGCAGTCGGGCGACACATGATGAAACATGGATGACACATGATGAAATATGTGGGTGACATGGCGTTACAGGAGTGACACATGGCAAGCCATGTGTCACAATGCATGGCAAAGGCATGCATGTGTGTGACACATGGCATGCCATGTGTCACCATGCATGGCCTGATGAAGGCTATATACATGGGTCTCAAATTCGCTTGGGAGGAGGCAGCAGCTTCGATCCGTGGTGCAAAGCATAAGGAGGAGGAGGAAGGGGAAAAGGAGGAAGGAGGAGGAAAGGAGAAGAGAAAGGAGGAAAGGGAAGCGAGGGAAGCAGGAAAGGAGCAGAGAAAGGAAAGAAGAATAGAGAAGAGGAAAGGAGGAAGAGAGGAAAAAGAAAGAGGAAAGAGAAGGAGTGTCGCACAAAGGAGCGCATTTCCTGACGGCAAAGAACCTTAATCGCATACAGGTAGGTTTCTCCTACTGTTATTTTACGCCTAGGGCCGTGTGTAATGGCTTCACGGTTTTCGTCGTTTTCCGAGCGAATTTGGATGTTATTGTGTGGTTAGTTTGTGATCGTGTGATGGTCAAAGACCGCTTTTATAGGGTTTCGGACTGCTCGAGACTCGAATAATCGTGTTCTAGGATGGCAAAACTTTGTTAAAGAAAACGGGGGTGTGCCCAAATTTCCGCACACCTCAGGACCGGCTCGGGCCAATCCCTGGGACGGCCATAACTTTCGCCCAAACTCCGATTCACGTTTCGAACTCTACTGAAAGATCGCTGAGTCTAGAATTTAATAAAAACAAAGTGCTCATCCAAATGTAGGTCTGAACATTGGGCTGGGTCACAAACAGTTGAGGAATGGTCCGCCTGCTTCCTAACTTTGTTTTCTAACGCTTTAAATCAAATGTTTGGACCGCATATGGCATGAGCAGAGAATTGCGTGTTGGATGTTTGGTGTGGTGTTTACAAAAACTGGACTTTCTGGACTAAGTCCAAATTATTTTCGAGGCCAAGCATGGCCGGATTTATGGCTGAGAATGACTAATGTGTGTTATTGCCATAAATTCAATGTGACATAACAAATGAAATTATGTGAAATATGTGTGATAAAAGATGGAAATAATATTATATGCATTGGGTTGTATGACTCCGATACATACTATGTCTCGCCCAGAATATATGAATTATGCCATTACTTGCCTAAGTAATGGTTGGAATTATTTTAATACATGCTTGAATGATGTTGACATGAATGAACTGAATGATTAAAAGATGTAGTGCATGCTTATGATGTACCGATTTGAATATGTGGAATATTAACATGACCGCATGTATGTTAAATATATGAAATGTCAGGTGCATTAGACATGAGTGTTCATAAAGACACACATAGTGTATGGTGTAGAATGTCCATGTAGAGGTCTTCTACACATTGGTCATGGGTTTGAGGCAGCCGGGCACAAATTGCATTGCATTGGAAAAGGTAGAAAACTACATTACATGAAAGCATGTTCATGGTATTGATTTGCACCAAGCCAGCGTTGAATCGTAGGGGCTTTGGAATGGGACTAAGTCCAATCGAGTTCTTGCCAATGTTAAACGAAATGGAAAATGAAATGTGTCAAGGAAAGGCAGGATAGATACCCCCTCGTGTGAAAAGCCCGAAACTCCGTTAGACAAATAGATCCACTAGTGAAAGTCCAAAATGCCTGAGGGTGTAAGAGACCCGATGAGACCCCGAAAAGTTCTCGTTGCCCAAAAGACACGGAACAAATAAATAAATATCAAGATATCACGGTTAAATGTGAGCCTGAATCGATTCGATATTGATTTCCCATTGGCACTCAGATTGCGGTGGGCCTGAGGTTGACTCGGTTCTGGGGTATGTAGAGTGTTGTCTCATACATGCATGTAGATTTTTCCATGATAGGACAACATGTATGCTCGGATTATTGTTGGTTTGACTGTGAAACATCACCCGCATATGCACCTAGGTGGGAACAGCCCTGTAGGATTTATTTCTACTGGGCATTAGCTCACCCCGTCGTGGGACCCCCTTTCGTGCACAGACAAGATATGTGAAGACGACGCTCCTGCAGGCTCAGATTACAGCCGGCCTGACCGTGGCCTTGATTCATTTTTGTATGGTATTAGAACGAACTAGTTTTAATATATGCTTTGTATTAGAAGTGATGTAATAACTTTGGATCTATAGAAATGTAAGGTCTTGTAACTATATGGACGCAGTATGGATGATGGGTCTCTATCAGTCATTTTACTCATGTCCGGGTTTCATGATATGAGATATGAAATGCTGACTCAGGGTCAACGGGACCCCAATTTTGGGGTGTCACGCTCTGGTATGAGAGCTTTAGGCATACTAATTACCTAGCCCTGGGTGGGCATGGGTCCAGGATGACATGTCACATGTGTATAGAGCATCACAACCTGGTATAACTCGTGTCGAGCTCGGTTAGAGTTACCTAGTGCTCGAAATTGATAGTCCAGATCATAGTTTGCATCAAGGTCTAGGTAGGAGGTTACCTAGGAGTCCATGAGACAGGATTAGATCACATCATGCATTGTGTGTTTTCTTGTGTATGCTTTGATTGTATGTGCGTGATTATGTGTACAAATTATGTGAATTATATACGTGGTAGGACGTATATAGGAAATGCGAACACTAGGGTTGAGAAGCATAATCTTAGGAGTTAGAAAAACGAACGGATGGTTCGAGATATTAGGTCTGGCTTATTGCCAAGTATGTGCAGTAGTAAGACACGAAATGATTCTAAACTTGTCAGTTTACTATGTATGGCAAGTGCAGGAAGGGGCAATAGAGAAGCTGAGACCTTAGACGAGCCACTACATGTGAATTCTCCCTAGGGACTAAGGCTAAAAATTCACCGGATATGTCGGGATGTGGAGTTAGAGATCTGGATTCTAATTACTATGGACCTCGATTCATGGACATGTCAGAGTTCGAGGTCATCCTCGGGATGGACTGGTTGACAGCACATCGGGTTGTCATAGATTGTGATCGTATGAGAGTTACCGCCTACACATCAGACGGTACTTGTGTTGTGTTTCAAGGGAATAGGCACGATGCTTTACCCCATACCGTAAGATTCACAATGCATGCGCTGACTCCAGTCGGGCTAGCTAGCTCACTGAGGACGAGGTGGGATATTTTTCCGAACAAGCTACCAGGATTACCTCAACCGAGGGATGTAGACTTCTTCATTGAGTTGTATCCTGGTACATCGCCCATTTCTATGACTCCGCATAGGATGGCACCGGTTGAGTTACAGGAGCTCAAGGTCCAGTTACAGGAGTTACTGGGCAAGGGTTTCATTGGGGATCGCCACTTCACCACGGGTGCTCCTGTTCTATTTGCGAAGAAGAAGGGTAAGACCCTTCGACTACGCATCGATTACAGACAGTTGAATAGGGTTACAATCAAGAATCGGTATCCATTACAGAGGATTGATGACTTATTTGATCAGTTGAGAGGGGTGCAAGTCTACTCCAAGATGTGACTTCGTATCGTTACCATCGCTGAGAGTTAGGAGGCGACATCCTTAAGATAGTGTCTCAGACGCCGGTATGGGCACTTTAAGTTTATGGTGATGCCCTTTTACCACGACTTAACAGTAATCCTAATGGGCATTCATGGACCTTATAGAATAGAGGTGTTCCCACCCCATTTAGATCAATCTCTAGGTATTCTGTTGATGACATCCCGATCTACTCCCCAAATGGAGGTGAAAGATGAGGATCACTTGATAATCGTTCTACAGCTTTTGAGGGATCATCAATTCTATGCCAAGTTCAATAAGTGTTAGTTTTGGCTTACTGAGGTGGGTTTCTTGGGACACGTGGTATTAGCTTCCTGCCGTGTCAAGACCCGGGAAGGTTGAGCCTGGGTGGATGAGTTAGGAGAGATCAAGTCATTTCTTCTCGGTGATACGTAGTTTCCTCGGGATTGACGGTGTCCCATGTGAGGTTTATAGAGGATTTCTCCAGCTAGCAAATACTTATGACGAGATTGACCTAAAAGAGGTCAAGTTTATGTGGGATGACTCATGTGAGCGAAATGCCCAGAATTGAAGAGGAGGCTTACTTACCTTATTCTAATAGTCCCGTGGTGGACAGGTACACAAGGTACCGTGATGCTTCTCGAAGGACGGATCGGGATGTTCTGGATGCGCCAGAAAGTTGTGGCTTATGGTTCTTGGGCGTTGAAGAATCACGAGTAGAATTACCCCACGCATGACATGGAGTTGGCAGCCGTAGTCTTTTCCCTGAAGATTTGGTGCCACTACTTATATGGTGAGAAGTTCGAGGTGTTTTCAAACCATAAAAGTCTGAAATACATCTTCACGCAGCGAGACCTCAACATGAGGCAGCGTAGATGGATGGAGTTTTTGGAAGATTACGACTTCACTTTGCATTACCATCCCGGTAAGGCAAATGTGGTCATGGATGCCGCGCTTAGCCGAAAGTCACAGTGGAGCATCGGCTAGTATAGCTTCCTGACGGCGGATGCTCCAAACAAATAAGTAGCCTGCATCAAGAAGACGTACGAAAGCGTGCTCGTGGTACCTTGGGAAGTATGATGGCTACGCCGCTCTCTACCGAGCAGAAAGGATAGAGTCCTGAAAGTGTGGACGCGTAACTAGTATCCATCGTGGCCCGAGTACGCCAAGTACAATGGAAGAAGGTCAGCCATCCACATGATGGTAGTCTTCTGGGCATGTGGGACGGTCATGGTCCCCCGCCGACGGATTTGAGGGAGGAGATCTCTGTGAGTCTCCCATTGTTCCCGACATTCACTGTGCATCCAGTGGCATTAAGATGTATCATGACCTTCACGCAGATACTGAGCTGGATGAAGAGGTATCGTGAGGGTCCGACGGTCTCACGTGCCAGCAGGTCAAGGCTGAGCACCAGAGGCCAGCAGGGCTACTCCAGCCATTGGAGATAGCGGAGTGGAAGTGAGAGCACATCACGATGGACTTCGTGACTCACTTGCCATGGACATCGTGGAAGCATGATGCGATATGGGTTATAGTGGACCGACTCAAATGCAGTCAAGACATTTTCTCTGGTCAAGTATGATAACCTTCACACCGAGGAATTCATGTGTTGTATATATGGGAGATAGGTACGGGGTTGCATGGAGTTCCAAATTACATAGTATCTGGATCGGGATCCCTGCTTACGCCTCATTCCGAAGAGTCGCAAAGGCCATGGGGACACAACTTTCACTGAGGTACCGCTTTTTCATCCTCGACCCGATGGTCAATCAGAGCGGACTATTCAGATTTTGGAGGACATGCTGCGAGCATGCGTCCCGGGATCTCAAGGGTGGGCGGAGCCGAGCACTTGCCCCGATGTAGTTCGCCTACAACAACAGCTTATCGTGCGAGTATTCGGGATGGCTCTTATGAGGCTCTCGACGAGGCCGCTGCCCATCACCATATGTCGATTGTGAGGTGGGAGAGCTCCATCACTCGGTCCGCATTTACTAGAGACACCGGACAAGGTGTGGCGATCCTAAGCATCTCCATCGCTAGGAGCCGAAAAGAGTTACGTTGATGTAAGACGCACGACCCTAGAGTCTACATGTGATCATGTCTTCAAGGCGGATGCCTAAGAGAGCAGATTAGATCTCGGCAACGAGGGAAATGTCACCGAGGTATTGACCCTTTCGAGGTACTCGAGAGGGTGGCACTGCGGTATCGGTTAGCGTTGTTTCGCCAATTTTAATGAAAGCATTCATGAGGTGTTTCATCGCCTCATGTCTCTAAGTACACTTCCCGCATCCAACCTATATAGTGGATCGGGGGAGAGCTGGCTGAGTTTGACGCATGCTAATTTCGAGGAGGGACCAAGGCTTATCATTGATAGTCAGAGCAGGTTTTGCGTGGGCAAGATCGAGGCTTGTAAAGGTGTTATGGCAAGACCGGTGAGTCGAGGGAGGCGACATGGAACGCGAGGACACCAAGGGCGAGCCACTCATATCCCTTCTTGTTCGACGAGGAAGGTACGCTTAGTCATTAATGTTTCAAATGACTGTAGCATATGCATGTGTTTGAATGTGTATGTATGCGAAAATTTCTGGACGAAATTATTTTAAGGGGGGGAGAGTGTAAAACCCGTGAAAATTTAAATTTTAAAATTTTCAGATAAAAAGGGGGCAAAACGATAGTTTACCGGAATAGTCCAAAGAAAAGTTGGGATTTTTCTAGATCTCGGATGGTGAAACGGATTGCACCGTTGGAATCATCTCACGAAATCTAGCTACCTAGTCGAATTTCGTTGAATTTTGAGATAGTCGGAATTTCACATATTTCGAGAAAACGGGTGTCGGGCGACACATGGCGAGCCATGTGGGTGACACATGGTAAGCCATGTGAGTGACATACGGTAAGCGAGTGACACATGGCAAGCCATGTGTCATACGATAGGCAGACAGATGTGTGTGTGGACACATGGCATGCCATGTGTCACACCACATGCATGGCCTAAGGAAGGCTATATATATGGGTCCAAATCTAGTTTGGAGGAGGGGGCAGCAAACTTTCAATCCGTGAGCAAAGAAGAGGAGGAGGAAGGGAAAAGGAGAAGAGGAGGAAAGGAGAAGAGAAAGGAGGAAAAGGAAGGAGGGAAGGGAGGAAAGGAGAGGAGAAAGGAAAGAAGAAAAGAGAAGAGAAAGGGAGGAAGAAGGAAAAAGAAAGAGGAAGAGGAAGGAGGTTGGCGCAGGAGCAGGCACTGACGGCAAGAACCTGAATCAAGGCTACAAGAGGCAGGTTTCCTCTTACTCGTTATTTTATTTAGGGGTCAGAGCACACTTCACGGGTTTCGTCCGTTTTCCGAGCGAATTTGATGGGCTGTGTGGTTTGTTTGTGATTGTGTGATGGTCAAAGACCAGTTTTACGGGGTTTCCCGACTGCCCGACCGAACACCGTGTTCGTGGATGGCAAAACTCGAAAGCAAATGGCAAATCCGGTGTGCCTTTAAACGTGACACCTCTTGTGAATCGCCGCACAACTTTGGATTCGCCATACCTTCGGGCCCAAACTCCTATCTACGTTTTTTGAACTCTGGTACGGAAAGATCAAGTGAGTCTAGAATTTAATAAACAAAGTGCTCATCCAAAATGGTATTCGAACATTGGGCCAGTCACGGACAGTTGAGGAACGGTCCGTTTCCGGTTCCTAACTGCTTAATCGGTTTGTAATTCGAAATGTCAGACCGCATATGGCATGAGCAGAATTGGCGCGTTGGATGTTTGGTGTGGTATTACAAAACTGATTCTCTTGTGACTAAGTCCAAATTATTTTCGAGGCTGCTACGGGCCTAGATGAAAATGAGAATGACTAATGTGTGTTATTGCCATAAATTCAATGACATACCGAAATGTGAAATTATTCTGAAATATGTGTGTGATAAAGATGGTGATAAAGATGGAAATAATTATATGCATTGGGTTGTATGACCGATATACTATGTCTCGTGGCCCAGAATATGAATTGGCGCCGCAATACTGCCTAAGTAATGGTTGAAATTATTTTAATACATGCTTGAATGATGTGTTGACATGAATGAACAGAATGATAGAAAAGATGTAGTGCATTCTTATGTGATGTACTGATTTGAATATGTGGAATATTAACATGACTGCATGTATGTTAAATATGTGAAATGTTGTGTGCATTAGACATGAGTGTTCATAGCACACACATAGTGTATGGGGCGAGAATGTCCATGTAGAGGTCTTCATACATCACAAGGGTTTGAGGCACAAATTGCATTGCATTGGTGTGTGCGGTAACACTACATTACATGAAAGTGTGTCTCATGGTATTGATTTGGCACTACGCTTGGTGTTGAATCGTGTGGGCTTAGGAATGGACGAAGTCCACTGAAGTTCCACAATGTTAAACGAAATGGAAAATGAAATGTGTCGGGCGTAGCAAGTAGGATAGATACCCCCCTCGTGAAAAGCCCGAAACCTGCTAGACAAAGGTATCCACCGTGAAAGCCCAAAAAATGTCGGAGAAGACCCGCTGAGACCCCGAAAAGTTCGTTGTCTAAAAAGATGGAAACAAATAAATAAATATCACATAGACTACGGGTTGTGAAATGTGAGCCGGAATTGATTCGATATTGATTTTCCATTGGCACTTGCATTGGGTGGTGGGTCGGAGGTTGACCCTATTCTTGGGGTATGTAGAGTGTCGTCTCATACATGAATGTAGATTTTTCCATGATAGGACAACATGTATGCTCGGATTGGTTGTTATTTGATCCAGAATGATCATCGTATATGCAATTCCAGGGTGGGGAATAGCCCTTGCAGGATTTCATTCTACTGGCATTAGCTCACCTCGGCCGTGGGACCCCTTTCGTGCATGCATTGAGGCACAGCAAGACGGCGGCTCCTAGAGGTCGTGGGATTATAGTTGGCCTGATCATGTTTGATGATTCGTTTTGTGTATATATTAGAACCAACTAGTTTTAATATATGTTTTGTATTAGAAGTGATGAATAACTCTTGATCTATAGAAATGTATGGTCTTGTAACCATATGGACTGAGTATGGGATGATGGGCCCTATTGGGTCTCATTTTATCATGTAATGGGTCTCATGATATGGTGAGACACACAGTTTCCGCGCAGTTGACTGGGTGGTCAAGGGACCCTCGGATTTTGGGGTGTCATGTAATGTCATGGAAATATGTTGTTAATTATCATTGAATACTAGCTATATATTTTGTTATTATTATTTTCTTGATTATATCAAGACTATCTTGTTGTGTTGAGTTGTTTGTTGATCTTCTTGTAATTAAGCAGCTCAAATAAAAGGCCAGTTCCAAGAGGTCTAACATTGTTTACTTTGCTCGCTTTCTAATATTAATGTTGCTTTTGGCCTTATTTGCCATTTATTGCCAGCCTTCAAGTTAAAGATTGTTCTTCTTCTTTCTTTCATTGCCTTTAATCTTTCATGTAGGTTTTGTTAAAGGTGTCTTTCCATATTATATATGATTTATTTTCTAAAGGTTAAAAATAATTTTTCTTAAATTTCCAAAGGAGTCTTATTGTGTTTGTGCTTGATCATTTTCTTTCTTGCTCATTATTTAAATCATTTTCATCTAAATCTTCAACTTCAAAGTTTTCTATTTATTAGGTTCAGTTTTTCTTTCTCGATTTCTTTTATTACTACACTTCATGGTTTACTCTAGCCTCTAGGTTCAAATGATTGATTTTACTTCCTTTCTACAATATTTGTTTTTCTAAAATCAGTTTTTGGGCTCAGCAGAGGTCATTTTTCTATTTTGTTCTACTTCCCCATTTTCAGGCTTCCTTAACTAATTGTTCGCATTTGATCTACTCTTGACTGCCTTTTCTAATAAGTTCTTCAGTTGTTCAATTTTTATTTTTCTATTTTCTTACAGGCCCTATCTTCCTTATCCAAATGTTCTTATATACCCAAGTTGCTCTAATTAAATTAAAATGTTTAAAGTCTTCCGGCTTCTTTCCTAATTCTAAGGTTGTATTACACAATTCTATTCTTCTCCTGTTGAATTTCTTTGACTTTTCTAGGTTTTATATCACGATCACACTCCCATGGTATTCTTTTCCACCAACTTTTATGTTCTTCTAATACTACTTTAGTTATTCCTAACTGAATTTCTACAAGTTTCTTAAACTATTTAATTTCTTCTTTTTTAAACTCAGGATTCATTAATTTCTACTGGTTTTCTACACTGATTTCTAATTCTACACTTATTTCTACACTAATTTCTATTTCTAATTTCTAGTTTCTATGAACTTGAACTACTAACATATGAATTTGAGCTACTAACATAAAGATTATCTACATAATATTTTACTATTTCTAACTAAAGATTCTAGGTTAAATAACTCTTCGTAAGTTTCTTTAATAGTGGTTTCGTATTCACTGGAAATATTTAAGAGACACTAGGTTTTGAATATCTTTAGTAAGGTTTTAACAGTTGTTCTTAAGCATGCGATTTATCTAGAAATTTTTCTAAATTCTTCACTACGAATCATAAATTCTATTACTAAGTTCTTTTACGATCATAATCTAAATTATAAACACTAGGAGGATAAGGAAAAAAGAAATAAAATAAACACACAACTAAAAACATACAAAATTTACAATTTTGTATGAAAAAATCATACAATATTTCAAGGGTTTTTCACAGCTGGCTTTAAACGGGGTAAGATAAAGCTTTGGTACTCTGGAATTTAATTTCAAAAGTTTTTAAATAATAATAAATTAACATACATTAGCTCTGATACCATTATTCCCTCTTATACTAAAAACAAAACCCATCTCAAAGTGATGTTTTATTATTCTTAATTTAAACCAGGGTGTTTTGAGGAGAGATTTGTGAGATGGGTTTTGTTTTTGGTATAAGAGGGAATAATGGTATCAGAGCTAATGTATGTTAATTTATTATTATTTAAAAACTTTTGAAATTAAATTCAGTACTTAAGCTTTATCTTACCGTTTAAGTTATATTGTGAAAAACCTTTGAAAGATCAGATGATTTTGCATAAAAATTGTGAAATTTTGTATGTTTTTAATTGTGTGTTTATTTTATGTCTTTTATTCCTTATCCTCCTAGTGTTTATAATTTAGATTATGATCGTGTGAAAGAACTTAGTAATAGAATTTACATTCAGCGTGAAGAATTTAGAAAAAATTTAGATAAACTGCATGCTTTAAGAACAACTGTTAAAAACCTTACTAAAGATATTCAAAACCTAGTGTCTCTTAAATATTTGTGTGAATACGAAACCACTATTAAAGAAACCTACGAAGGTTATTTAACCTGAATCTTTAGTTAGAATGTAAATAAGAAATATTATGTAGATACACCTTATGTTAGTAGCTCAAATTCATATGTTAGTAGTTCAGTTCAGAACGAAATAGAAATAGAAATTAGTGTAGAAATAAGTGTAGAATTAGAAATAAGTGTAGAAAACTAAGAGAATTAATGAACCCAGTTTAAAAAGAAAAAATTAAATCAGCCATGAACTTAGAAATTCAATAGAATAAACTAAAGTAGTATTAGAAGAACATAAAAAGCTTAAGAATACCATGTGGCAGGATCGTGATATAAAAACCTAGAAAAACAAAGAAATCTAACAGAAGAATAGAATTGTGTAATACAAACTTTAGAAATTAGAAAGGAAATTTCAAGACTTTAAACATTTTAATTTAATTAGAAGCAACTTAGATTATATAAAAGAACATTTAGTTAAGGAAGATAAATTTTTGTAGAAAAGAAATAGAAAAAAAATAAAAATTGAACAACAAAATTAAAAGAACTATTAGAAAACTTAGTCAAAAGTAGATCAAATACTTGAAACAATTAGTTAAGAACTATAAATAGAAGAAAATAAATAGAAAATATTTTCCAACAATTTGAAAACTTAGTTTGTAGAAAACTAAAATATAGTAGAAAATAAAACTAATCCATTTGAACTCAAATTTGTGGGGAAGTAAACCATGGAAATTGTAGAAGTAATAAACTTAAGAAATGAACCTATTAAAATAGAAACTTTGAAGTTAAATTTTAGATGAAAATAGCCTAAATAATGTTAAGAAGAAAATGAATCAAAATAAACCTAGAAATAAGACTTAGGATTTAGAAAATTAGTACAACCTTTAGAAAGTAAAATAACCATAATATATGGAAAAAGATTTGATAACAATAATAGGAAAAACCTACATAGAAGCTAAGACAAATAATTTAGGTAGATAAAGAAAACTCAAAAGGAAGAAGAACTAATCAATCTTCAGAACAATAATTGTAAATACAAGAAATAAGGTAAAAACAATAACATCGCAACAACTATTAAATTAAAGAAAACTCAAATAAAAGTAGAAGCAATGTTAGATACTGAGCTAGTAAAACCTTTTATTTGAAACCCATGACCAAAAGAAGATCAATGAAACCTTAACTAACTCAGAATTTGTGGACGCCCCAAACCCTGGGGTCCGTTGACTACCCGTCAACCCGCGAAATACAAGTGGATGTCGAGTTACCCGACGCCACTGTAAAATCGGGGCGTAGTCTCCTAGACTGGAGCTCTACCCAAATACAATACTTGTATAAACCCGCATTTAATACCCGTCCCAAACACCACAATATATAATATGAGGTCTAATGCTACCAAATTACAAACAAAAGACTTCATTATACATGCCAACTATATACCCAATAGTTACAAGAGTTCAAATGTTTTACTTCTCATACTACATATATTAAAAATACTCAATTTCTAATACATGTAAATATCACAACGCCCAAAGCCAACCGGCTTTTCTTCTAATCTCGCCCCTAGGACGAGCCGCCCTCGCACGCTCCCGTAATTGTAAAATAAAGGGGTCCCATTAACTAGGGTGAGCTAAAGCCCAAGAGGCACCATCTCAAGTGGGCTACTCACCTAAGCGCAAAGGCAACAACCCAAAATAAACACAGAACTGCACTGCATGAGATCCTACTTGAATGTCTACATGACCAACTCCGATCCCGAGTCCTCACCGACTCTCCCCACACTCCGCCAAGCCTTGTATGAGAATTATTGTTTATTAGCCGACAACCCTCCGATGTATATATATCAATCGGGTCATCTGAATAATGGATATTTTTAGCTTCAGGACTACCTCCGATAATTAATACGTTTTGCATCAAATTCCCTCCGAACCATTTCTGTGACTATCCTACGCACTAACTCCAAGTAATCCTAGGATGTTCCAGCTGCATATGGAATGCATGTGTGCTGAATTCCAATATAGTTCAATTCATATGTAAATATATAAACATGCATATATTTACAAAGCATTCAATTGACAATCATGTCATGTAAATTTCCACATTTCCACATCAAAATTTGCTCTCGGGCTAATGATCACACACTTTAGTAATTTAATTTAAATCACTCGACCAAACACATATTTTCACAAAAGATATTTTTAGAACACTCCGTTTAATAGTGAAACCCCGCTGCTATTCCCGAAATTAAATCAACTGCTCACTTTGTGAACTCATCATTCTCGGCCATTACCTAGCCTCACCAATCAAAGCATTAGATTTATTTCACAATTTCATAATTCACTAACCCAAACAAAGACTCATAAAGCAAATACGATCAAATTTGGCTCCAAAAATTAGACACCTGGTCCCATGTTTTAGATCGATCAAACGGCCCATTCCCTACTTTTCATATCAATACACCATTTATTCAATAAATCATCAAACATGGCACCCAAACAGCCCTCACGCCACTTCCGCCATGTGTCGGTTTCAATAAATTCACAAATTCGGGTCCCAAGTTCGATCGATCAAACGGCCATCGCGCTCAAACTAACCGAAACATCAAAAACACTTAAAATGGGAATAATCAAGTAGGAGAAACCCCTGCCCCGCAGCGCCTGGCGGAATCGATAAATCGGCATCCACGAAGCCCTCCGCGCAGGTTACTCGTCTCTAAGACCGACATTGATCGGGCCAGATTCAGAGAGAAGCTCTCTCTCTAAAATCCTCTCAAATGGGGAGCCAATCGATCTCCAAAATGCATTTGACGCGGCTTTATTTCTTTGAAGGAGATGAAGCACTATTACACTTCACCCCCAATACTAAAATCAAATCCCATACCGACCATTACGCCCTCTTTTTACCAGATTGATATTCTGCACTACTCCTTGCTAGTCATTTTCATCATTTACTCAAACCATTTATGGTACATGAGATTAAGATATGATTTCGTCAACCAAAATCGCTTTGACAGACCTAAACGCCACGCCTCAAAAACTGTCAACTGAACGTCTCTGTAATATTACGAAATCTTGCTAACTAGATTTTTCGAGACGATTCAATCTGAAATCATTTCACATCCGATATCTAGAGAATAACAAATTACTTGATTTTTAACCAAATTACAATTTTATAATCGAATGGCATTTCCTGCCCTCTCTTATTCCATAAATCGAATTTCTGGCCTGGCATTCTCCCCTCCTTAAAGTAATTTCATTCCTAAATTTAAACGTGATCACATTATTTCAAACATGAGAGTGCAACATGCACTTACCATGCATGTAAACCGGGTCATTTAAATTTTAAACGACAACTACGACCTTCAACTTAAACAAGAAGGATGGGCGGTTCAAGATTGGTGTCTCGCGCCTCACGTTGACTCCTCCACCTTACAGTGGCGCCACAGCACTCCTCACTTAGCCTCACGGCCTTGCTGCAAACCCGATCACTGGGCTATTAATGCACACCGGGTCCCTCTTCTCAAGGTCCCATCCGTGTTAACCTGACCTGCCCCAATCCACCACACGAGCCGGATCTCGGTATTCTTCCGAGCATGGAGACGCAGAAACACCTCAGGACACCTGGGTTTTACTGGCGATAACGCTTAACCGGTACGCGATGCCTATCCTCTCGGTATCTCTGAACCATCGAATCTCGGCATTAGCTTCCCACGCCGGCTTTAACCTCGCCACTTTTAGGCATCACCTTCAAGAAGACGTGATCCCCAACCTCGAACTCTAAGGGTGACGCGACATCCGCATAGTTTGCCGCTCGGAAATGAGAAGACACTATCGCATTTAATCCCCACCTTCCCCGCAGGTGTCTCTCTAATCGATCAGACCAAATGATGGAGCCTCTCTCCCACCTCGGTCCAACACAACGCGATCTACATGGCCTTCCCATACACGCCTCATATGGTGCCATTCGTATACCGCCGAATCATTGTTGTAGGTGAATTCCACTCATGGGCAATTGCTCCTCTACCCTTAAGGACTCGTGACGATGCTCGCACGGTCCTTTAACACCTGTGTATAATCCGTACAACACGTATCCCTACACAACCCTCGCTTGGTGTGTAAACGCTTACCTTCCCAAGGTCACAATCACTGACAATCTAATGGACTGTCAACCTAGTCCATGTCATGAATGACATCCATATACCGAGTCCTTGCCGGCTCACCAACACCCAACGCAATTTCCAATGGGTATCCAAATCTCGAGTCACTCCCGACTCCTATCATTCAACTTTAAGTCTACATGATAACCTGTCCGTGTGTTTTCATCTCGAGTCACTCCCGACTCCTATCACTAAACTCTAAGTCTATGTGACACTTGACCGTGTGTTTTCATTTCGGGCAACATACTTCTTCGGCTTACACTTCGAGCTTGTTACATTCACACATAAATTGGGATATCTCCCTTGCCCTTACACCCTAACTCCGTGATTCTCACCTTAGGGGATTAACGCCCTTTGCTTCTACCAACACACTCTAATTACCTTCATTTCCCCGAATCGAACTACGAGTCTTCATCGACGGGTCCCAAAGGCAAACTCAACCCACACTCACTAAGAGTGGTGAATGACCGTACCGTGCACACACACCCGACTCGACGTGATGTTATCGTGCACCTGAACGCAACGATGATATACTGTGACAACCAATCCCGGTTCCACCCACGAGCGTAACTTCTAGATCTCACTCATAATCCCACCATCAGTCAACTCACTCTACATCCTAGGAAGAACATCTATACCGCTTCTAAAGGCCTTAACCTCTAAGCCCAATCCAATGTCGCGGCTCGTATGACAACCCTATTAAGGTTCAATTATCGATAAACCCGATATTGTCAACTCATCCATGCCGTTCTCGACAATCCACAAACCAATGTGTCTACCACCCTAAGGTCCCCACCCTTCCGCTAGCAACACCGATCCGCTCCTCGACTTCGACCACACTCCGCCCTTTCGCTAACTGCGGTCGCTATGTCGTGATATACCCCCCGAACTAAACTAGTTCCTCCGACCCGTATTTCAGGTGTGGAGGAATGAACTATATACTCTCCCGCCCCACGGGCTAACCTGGACCGCATTGTCCCAAAGTCTCGGGATCCCCGTCTCAAAATCCTTCACTCTCATGCTCAATCCCGCCCTAGTCCTCAAACCAGTGTGAAGCGTAAGTCTTCGCCTCTTCCCCGAACTAGAGAAAGCCGATCCTCCTCTGCGCCCAGAATAATCATCCCGAGTGTTCCATCTTAATCTCTCTCTCTACGGTCGTGGTCGCCCCAACCATGGAGTCCATGTCCCGTAGGCGAAGTCCTACGATCCCGCCCGAATGACAACTTCACTTTACTCGAATCTCCCGTAATATCCGGCCAATCCCAAGAAACTACTTATCTCAAGATTGACATCTGTCTCTCCTAACGCATCACCGCCTCAACCTTCTCTAGTCGACCGACACTCCTGACAATGACACCACGTGTCCTGGGTGGTCTAACTCGCAGTTTTCAAACCTTACTTATCGACCCCATGATACATGGTCTCTCAACAATCAGAACGATTTTCAAGTGATACTCATGCTCCCACTGATCGGGAGTAGGATCAAAGTGTCATCCACGAAGACTACGACGAACCGATTCGTGATAGTGGTCGAATTAATTTATGATGAGGTCCATGAATGCTACTGGCGCATTCATCAATCCAAAGGGCATCACCGTAAACTCCGTGCGCCCATAACAGCCCTAAACGCCGTCTTGGGTGGATATTCGTCTCCCTAACCTCACCGATGGTAACCAAGCAAGGGTCTATCTTGAGTAGACTCGCGCTCCTCTCAACCGATCAAACAAATCGCCTATCCCTGTGAACGGGTACCGATTCTTGATCAGAATCCCGTTCAACTCCGTCGTAATCAATGCACAAGCCAAAGGGTCTCTGTCCTTCTTTCGCAAATAACCGAGCGCTCCATGGTGAAGTGCCTCTACCTAATAAACCCCTTTTCCGCAGTTCCCGTAGCCGGACTCGAAATTCCCGCAACTCAACTCGGTACATCCTATGCAGTCATAGGGATGGCGATACAGTGGTAACTCGATACCGGGTCTACTACCTCGCGGTGTAGTCCAGTAGCCTCATCCGGAAAATATCCACATATTTGCACACTACTCGAGGTAGATCCAAGTCTGATCTCTCCTAGTCCTCTAGGGTAAGGCTCGCTAGCCAACTAGCTAACTGTCCCCGACACCTGGACTCATATACTGTCTGGGGCAAAATGTCATGCTTATCCCCCTGAAATACTCACACGTAGTACTGGGCCCCGTGTAGGCTGTGAACCTCCCACGCTCACAATTGATAATGACCCCGTAGTCGGCCAAACTCAATCCATCCCCAGGATGACATCGAACTCTCACATGTCCATTATCCTCAAGTCCACTGCGAGTAGAGTCCCCGAGATTTCCAACTCGCAACCTTGACATATCATCCTTATTCTCACCCTAATCCCTAGGGGAGAACTCGCGTACAAAGGCTCCTTCAAGGTCTCTAGAGGTCCTTGCCTATTTCTACCATATATAGGCCTCATTCTCTAGCTAGAACGTTAATGTTAGTCTAATCCGGTCGCGTCGTAGGTAATTCCATAGCCTCTAACACCTTCGACCGCATGAACCAATGACACACTACTCCGACTTCCTCCCCCGTGAACAAGTGCTCTGGAGGATGATGCGTCCTAAACCTCCGGGGTTACTAGGATCTCCTATCCACCGCTTATACCACCAGGCGAGCACAACCGCTTAATACCTACAAATTTCGCAAAGGCCGTTTATCAACACTCGGTGGTGTCCGACTAGTATCATCCCTGTGGACGCTCACGCCCCTCGTCCTCGACTAGCCATCTACGTATTTCAAATGGCAACAAGAATCATTTAATTTTCATTTCAGTCTAACTAGCAATGCACATGCCAATTACTAATAGACTTACAACCATGAACTGACCCATTCATTTCCTAAGTGGTGCTAAATTCCAACCACTCAATTTATTTATTTCAATAAGGTTCTAAGTCCTCTTGTTCCTTTCAGTATCCCAATCCCTAAGGTCATAGTTCCTAACCTTAGCATTCACCCTTTTTTTTTCCTATACACATTACATCATGCATATAGTTTCCTATGCAACAACCGCGCAATCACCATTTCCAATGGTAGTTAATACAATACAAGATTCTAAGGCATGCTAATGTACTCGAGACACTAATCATACAATACAAACCAAAGGTATATATCAAGTTCGCATTTATGAAACAATGCAAGGTGACAATTTATTTCGCACAATTTAAATCATTTTGATCCATAAAATTTTATTTTTTGAAAATTTTACTAAAATTTGTTTGATTTTTCGTTTATTTTTAATTAACAGAATTTAATAAAATGCTTTTTTTCACCTTTATTTCCAGTATTTCCATTATTTCCATTATTTCCATTATTTCCATTATTTCCAGCAGCTGGAAACACCCATATTACATGGGAATCCCCCATATTATATAAGAATCCCCCATGTTATTTAAGAATCACCCATGCTACATAATAATCCCCCATACTATGTTAGAATCCCCCAAGTTATATAAGAATTCCTATGAAGAATTCATTCCCGGGTGAGTCGAAACCATATTCGAGTGAGTCTGAACCATGTCCGAGTGAGTCGGAATCATGTCCGAGTGAGTCGGAACCATGTCCAAGTGAGTCGGAACCAATTCGGAAAAGTGAGCCTGAATCCATTTCCTCGAAAGTGAGCTCCGAATCCATTTCCGAAAGTGAGCTTGAATCGCAGATCACTATAAGGAGAATCCCCATACTATATAAGAATCTCCCACACTACGTTACGTAAAAATCCCCCATATTATATAAAAAAATCCCCCATAATATGCTTAAAATTTATTTCTGTTCCGCCACAAACTCCAAACCTCAAATTTTCAAACACTTCACTTAGCTTCCATGTGCTAATTACTAAGCACACAAACAATCATAATATAACATGGTATACACACCATTCATCAAACATCTACATGAATACACATCATTTATCAAACAATCACCTAAAACACATGCATGTAGTGTCATAGTTTTGTCCCGTGATTTCCTAGGTAGTCTCATACCTAAACTCAACATCGAACCACACCTAGTGGTGATGCTCTCACTCAACTATGGCCTAAGCCCAAGCCCTCATTCTCTAGGTTTCCACATACCTATACTCCACATCAAACCACCCAAGTGGTGATGGATAATCTAACCCGAGTCTCTGTGACTCAGATACCCTAAGCTTTGATACCAGTTTTGATGCTCCCAAAACCCGGGTCCGTTGACTACCCATTAACCCACGCACACAAGTGGATGCCTGCCAATCTGCCACTTCAAAACCCAAGCAGAGTCTCCTTTGTACGGGGAGCTCTACCCAAATACAATACTTGTATAAAACCTGCATTTACCTGTCCAAAACAGTCCAATATATGCAATATATATCCAATACGGCCACTTGGGCCCATAAACAGTACTCATTATACATGCCAACTATATACCCAATAGTTACAAGAGTTCAAATGTTTTACTCTCATACTACATATATTAAAATACTCAATTTCTAATACATGTGAAGATCACAACGCCTGTGCCACATCCGCTTTTCTTCTAATCTCGCCCTAGATTTAGCCGTCCCCCGCACGCTCCCTATACTTGTAAATAAAGGTCCCACGATCAGGGTGAGCTGGGGCTTTCTTTTCCGCAGGAGAATCGCACTTTGGCGCTACTTCACCACCTAAGCGCAAAGGTAATGTTCCTGAAGTAAATACACATTCAAGCAAATGCATGATCCTACTTGAATGTCTACATAACCAACTCGCATCCCAAGTCTCATCGACTCTCTCATACCCCGCCTAAGCTTCCTAGGCGCAGAATGGCTGTTTCAAGAAGGACAACCCTCCGATGATATATATCAATCGGGTCAGCTTCCCACACTGATGCGATATTAATTGTTCAGGACTAACTGATGAATATCAATTGGGCAACTCCGACGATTGATATTTTTTGTTTGTGGACTACCCTCCCATAATTAATGCTCTTTAGACTACTCCTCCGAACCATTTTCTAGACTCATCTCATGTACTAACTCTTATACCCTGGGGATACTTATGCATATGGAATGCATGTGTACCAAATTCCAATATAGTCTAATTCATGTAAATATATAAACATGCATATATTTACAAAGCATTCAATTCATAATCATGTCATGTAAATTTCCACATTTCCACATCAAAATTAGCTCCCTCACTATCGATCACACACGAGTAATTTAATTTAAATCACTCGACTCAAACACATATTTTCACAAAATATATTTTAACACTGCTTAATAAATGAACCTCTTGGCCATATTCCCGAATTCATTAAATCAACTGTCACTTGAACTCATATTCCCGCCATTACCACTCATTCCAATCAAAGCATGATTTATTTCACAATTTCATAATTCACTAACCTAAACAGCTCTTGAAGTAGCCTTACTTCGCTGCAACTTGGCTCCAAAATCTTATCACCCGTCCATGTTTCAGGGACTCATCAAATGGGCTCATATTCTCGAATTTTTCATCAATACACCATTTATTCAATAAATCATCAAACATGCACCAAACAGCTCCTCACGTCACGGCCATGTGTTTCGGGGTTTCAATAAATTATCAAATTCGGTCCCAAGCTCGATTAGACCAAACGCCACCCAAGTGCCCCAAACTAACCGAACATCAAAAACACTTAAAATTGGAATAAATCTCAAGTAGGGAAAAACCCCTACCTCTTGGAGTTTGAGGAAACTCCATAAATCCGGTAACCACGCGAAGCCCTCTCCGCGTAGAGCATTTCTCCTTCTTGTCTCGAAGACCGCCGACTATTGATCACTTGTATTTAGAGAGAAGTTCTCTCTCAAAATCCTCTCTAAAAATGGAGCCACTGATTCCAAAACGCATTTCACGTTTTTGCTTTCATTGGGCGAGAATAAGACTATTACATTTTTGTCCTTTTAAAGACTTAAACCAAATCCCATAAATGACCATTATGTCCCTCTTTTTACTGTGATTTGATATTCTACACTACTCGCCGGGCTATTTTCTTGGCCATTTCCTCTACTCAAAACCACTTACGGTACATGAAAGTACTTGTTATATGTGATTTTCGGTCACAACCAAAATCGCTTATCGCCAATCGAAACGCGACGCCTCGGGCAACGTGGTCAACTCCGGTACCATTCTGCGTAATATTACGAAATTTTTCAAGGCTAACTAGATTTTTTGAGACGATTCCAATCTGAAACTGCTTCACATCCGAGATCTGAGAATAAATTACTGTGGGATTTTTAACCGAAATTACAATTTCAGAATCGAATTACGATTTACCTTATTCCATAAATCGAATTTCTGTCTTACGTAATTAGCGCAAAGATAATCAGTTAAAAATAATAATAACAAAATATATAGCTAGTATTCCCAAATGATAACAACAACATAACCATGACATTACCACAAACCTATTTAGCACCAGTATAAGTTTGTATCCTTTCATTTTAGGTTTAATTTTTGTTCATTCTTTACAAGGTATAACAATACAAAATAACCAAGTTAGCTTTCACCCAAAAAAAACTACAAATAATTGCTTATACAAAGCCTACGTAAAATAGAATCAATAAACATAGTTTCTCATTATACAAATAAAATAGAAGAAATAAAAGATAGTATATAGTTAATGATTATTCAAAATTTAAAAACTCATTAAAATTAAAAAACCTTTTAGTTCAAGAAGAAAAATAGGAATTATAGAGAATCTCAAAAACATTGGAATAGGAACAAACAATTTAGAAAATACCAACAAAAATCCAGATTTAGCTATAAAACTTTAGATATTGCATGTAACCTTGTAGATACAAAAGAATTTAAAATACAAATAGAAGAATTCACGCAAAATAATCTTATTGGGGTGAACCAAGTTTTTAGTCCTCATAGATCACCGCATTTTTAGTTGTGAAACATGAAGAAAAAACGAGGAAAAGCTAGGATGGTAATTAATTATAAAAGATTAAATGATAATACTTATGATGATGCATATAAAATACCTAATAAAGATTCTTTAATTAATTCTATTCAAGGATGTAGATATTTTTCTCAATTAGATTGTAAGAGTGGATTTCGCAACAAGATTAGATGAAGATAGCAAACCATGGACTCGTTGCCATCTTGTGGCTTATAAGTGAATGGAATGTAATGCCATTTGGATTAAAGAACGCTCTCAAATATTTCAACGAATGACGGATAGAATATTTAGTAAATACTCTTTTATTCTTGTATATATTGATGTGATATTCTTTGCTTTTCCAAACTTTCATGAACATATAAAACATTTAGAACTTGTTTTTGAAGAACTTATAAATTATGGATTGATAGTTAGTAGAAAGAAAATAAAGTTATTTAAAAAATCAAATTGAATTTTTAGGATTAGAATTAGAAAATGAATAAGTAAACTCAAGAACATATAGTACAAAATCAATAATTTTCCAGATGTAAAACTGTAAGATTTAAAACCCTTCAAAGTTTTTTAGGATTGTGAAATTAAGCTAGACCTTACATTAAAAACTTAAGTCAATTAGCTGGACCTCTTTATAGTAAAACCAAAAATACAGGGCAAAAATATTTTAACCAGGAAGATATTAAATTAGTCTAAAAGATAAAAGAACTTGTTAAGAATCTCCCAACTTTACATCTCCCATTAGAAAGTGAATATAAAATAATCCAAACAGATGCAAGTCAAACAGGATGGGGAGGAATTCTTTAGCATTAACCAACAATTTAGGAAGAAAAACTTGTAGATATTGTAGTGGAAACTTTGTGATTATCAAAAGAACCTTAGTTCAACAGATGAAATAGAAGATATAATTTTAGTTTTAGAAAAATTTAATTATTTTTAAACCAAGAACAATTTACTTTAAGAACCGATTGTGAAAAATATTAAAAATTCTTTGAAAATAAAAAATTCTTCAAAATTATCTACAAAAGATGAATAAAATTTCAGAACTCTTAATTGGTTTTAAACCAAATTTGAACATATAAGCGAAAATGATAATATATTAGCTAGGATTTATAAGGGTATGCATTTATATAAATGACTGATGTATTTAGCGACTAACTTTTTTGTGCAATGAAAATGGTTTCAAAGGAGAAATTCAAAAGCAAAACTTTTCAATTTGGAACTGCTATTTTAAATGAAGTTTTAAACTCAAACCTTCAATTTCAGCTTTGTATTCTCAAACCTTTTTGAAGAACATAAAGTTATTGTTGATAACCTTGGTCTTTAAAACCCAAAACTTTCAAACCAAAAATTTAGAATATGCTTATGGAAACCATTTCGCCTTAGCCCAACATCTTCAAAAATTACGTAACCTGGCTTATTGTTTTAGGAACTCAAAAAATTCCAAATGCTTAAGAACTCAAGAAAACAAGAAACCATATTAAGGATTTAGAATCAAAGTCGAGTTTTTTGAACAATGTTAGTAAACCGATTTAATTAATATGATTAGAAAATCAGCCCTTTCGACCGAACAGTTTGACAAACTTGTAATTAAAAACAAGTTCGACCTCATATTTATAATATTATAGAATATTATTTAGATAAATTCTTACAAAGTGTTTAAGAACCAAAGTATATTATATGAACAATTTAGAACTAAAAACAGTGGAATTAAAACAGGATATATGGCTTACCATGATCCTGATTTATTTTTCGTTGTTTATTTAGCTTATGTAAATATGTCTCTTTTAGATCAAAAATATTTAGAACTTATCCCTGAACTCATGGATCAAGGGATTTTGAAAACATATTTTAACTAGTATATCAAGTACTCCACAATTTTCCCGAAAACTAAAAAAAGGATATTCAATATCTTTTAGAACCAAAATCATGTAGATATATCTTTGAAACCATACCACCTTTGTTTTAAATCGATGGAAGCACGTTGGCCTCGCTATCATCATGTATATATCAAATACAACAAAGAACCTTAATACCCCAACAACAACCCGAATGTGAAATGACCTGCTCAAAAGAATTTCCCCCGTATATTACAATAGATTTAGAGATTTTCAAATGTGATTTAGAACCAAAATAAAAAATTTTATCTTATTGGCGAAACTCCCAACCATGTCAATTTGGAGAACTCCATCCCCGTTAGGAAAATTTTCAACTCCAAAATTTTTATAACTTTAGGAAGAATCAGATTTTATTAATCACCCGTGTATCTACCAGAGTTATCACACGTCGCCGATGACGCAAACTTTCCGGGAAAAGTCTAGATGCAGCAGAAGCATGCAAACGCGGAAAATGCAATGAAGGATAATGAAGACATCAAATCCCGCAAACAAGATGTCAACTCGCAACCGCAAAAACCACCGTAGGCAAATTCTCGTAACTAAAGCTTATCTCTGCTAGGCAGTTAAGACAAAAGCAAAAATATCGTGTCAAAATTTAAAGAAAAGCTGACTTTAAGTTTCAACTTTCATTTATTATAGATAGATATTCTTTACTTTTCACTAATGAGTTGCAGGCATTTATTTGGGCCCTTTATGACAAGTGGCCTCAAACAATTAATTGTTAGGTAGATTTTTTTTATTTTTCAATTTTGTCTTTTAGTTTGTAAGTAGTCTATAAATTTGAGGTTTGTGTATACGTAGAGGAGCATGAGTTTTAAGAGTTGAATAAGTTAGAAGTTGTATAGAGTTTGAGAGAGTTGAGTGAGAGTGAAGGAGTTTGTACAGAAAGTTTGAATCAATAAAATTGTAAGTATTTCATTCATATTTCTTTTGTTCTTACTTTGTTTTTTTTTAAGTTAATTTTTTTATTTAGGGGAACCATAGGTAAAAGATAAGCAAAGGGAAATGGAGTTTTGATTTTAAAATATTTTAAATAATAATAATTAACTTACATTGATCCTGTTGTTATTATCTTTCTTATACAAAAAGGAAAATTTTTCTTAAAAAAAAAAAATTAATTTTTGAAACCCATGTTTTGAAAGCGGAATTTTAAAACTAGAGTCTTTAGTCTTAACCCATGACTTTAACCTGCTGAGCTGAGGATAGGCGCTTGAGGGAGACTTTGTTCTGGTCTCGTGGGGGATTTTTTCCAGTGACACGAAGAATGCTTATTATTCTTAATTTAAACCAGGTGTTTTGAGGAGAGATTTGGGTGAGATGGCTGCTTTGCATAATATGAATAATGGCATTCTGATCTTATCTTCAATATTTTGGCTTTTTCTCCTAAAACTAAGTAAGTTTTTCAAATTGTTGGCAAATATTTTCTATTTTATTTTCTTCTAATTTACTAGTTTTTAACTAATTGTTCATATCGGATCTTAATTTTGACTAAGTTTTTCTAATAGTTCTTTCAAATTTTGTTGTTCAATTTTAGTTTTTCATTTCTTTTCTACAAAATTTATCTTCCTTAACTAAATGTTATTTATATAATCTAAGTTGCTTCTAATTAAATTAAAATGTTTAAAGTCTTCAGCCTGCCTAATTCCTAAGGTTGTATTACAATTCTATTCTTCGTTAGAATCCTTTGACTTTTCTAGGTTTTGTATATCACACCACACTACGGTATTCTCTTTCTCGCTTTTATGTTCTTCTACTACTTTGCTATTCCTAAATCGAATTTCTACAAGGTTCTTAAAATATTTAATTTCTTCTTTTTTAAACTTAGGATTCATTAATTTCTACAAGTTTTCTACCTATTCTAATTTTTACACTTATTTCTACACTAACTTATATTTCTAATTTCTAGTTTCTATGAACTTGAACTACTAACATATGAATTTGAGCTACTAACATAAAGATTATCTACATAATATTTTACTATTTCTGGTCTAACTAAAGATTCTAGGTTAAATAACTTTCAGAGGTTTCTTAATAGTGGTTTCAGATTCACACAAATATTTAAGAGACACTAGGTTTGAATATCTTAGTGTTGTTTTTAATGCTTGTTCTTAAAGCATGCAATTTATCTAAATTTTTTCTAAATTCTTCAATAATGTAAATTATATTACTAAGTTCTTTTACACGATCATAATCTAAATTATAAACACTAGAGGATAAGGAATAAAAGACATAAAATAAACACACATCTAAACATACAAAATTTCACAATTTTTATGCAAAATCATAGCTAATATTTCAGCGGTTTTTTCACAATATAACTTAAACTGGTAAGATAAAAGCTTTGGTACTGAATTTAATTTCAAAAGTTTTTAAATAATAATAAATTAACATACATTAGCTCTGATACCATTATTCCCTCTTATACCAAAAACAAAACCCATCTCACAAATCTCTCCTCAAACACCTCGGGCTTAAATTCCACACAAACATCACTGTGTCATAGATAAACCCCCACAAAGACTGCATAAAGTCTCCTAAACGCCTATCAACGGCTAAACTGGGTCAAAGGCTATATTAAGACTAAAGACTCTAGTTTTAAAATTCCGCTTCAAAAACATAATTAAAGATTAATTTTTAAGAAAATTTTCCTTTTTGTATAAGAAAGATAATAACAAACAGATCTATGTAGGTTGATTATTATTTTAAATATTTTAAATCAAAACTCCATTTCCCTTTGCTTATCTTTACCCCCTGCTCCCCTAAATAAAAAAAATTAACTTAAAAAACAAAGTAAGAACAAAAGAAATACGAAATTTAAAATACTTAGCAATTTTATCGATTCAAACTTTCCAGATAAACCTTCACTCACTCAACTCTCTCAAACTCTATACAACTTCTAACTTATTCAACTCTTAAACTCATGCTCCTCATACGTATATTAATAAACCTCCTAAATTTATAGACTACTTAAGCAAACTAAAAGAGACAAATTGAGGCAAAAATCTACCAATAATTAATTGTTTGAGGCCACTTGTCCCAAAGGACACAATGCCTTACAACTCATTAATGAAAAGTAAAAGAATATCTATCTATAATAAATGAAAGTTAAACTCAAATTCAAACTTTTCTTTAAATTTTGACACGTTATTTTCGCTATTTCATAGCTTCGAGATAAGCTTCAGCTCAAAAGTCATACGGCCGGTTTTGCAGCTTGCAGAGTTAATTACTATTTGATTTGATGTCTTCATTATCCTTCCATTGCATTTTCCACGCTTGCATAACTCTCGCATCTAGACTTTCCTGTAAGCTCATGGGCCATCGCCGACGTATGATAACTCGTGAATCGCCCCAAAGCCGGTTAATAAAATCCTCGTTTCCCTCCGTTATAAAAATTTTTGGGTTGAAAATTTTTTCTAACGGTTGTGTTCTCCAAATTGACATGGTTGGGGTTTCGCTTAACAAGATAAAAAATTTTTATTTCTGGTTGTTCTAAAATCAAAATTTGAAAATCTGAAATCTATCAATATACAGAAATTCTTTTTTGAACGGGTCATTTCACATTCAGTTGTTAAAGCTCGCATAAAGGTTCTTGCGGTTTGATATATACATGATGATAAGTGCACTCAGGCTTCCGTGACGCCTCAAAACTCCGGGGTCCGTTGACTACTCACAACTCGCTGAAAATTCCATACGCCTCGTATCACGAAGCATACCCGAAAGTAAAAATGCCTCTTGGGCTCATAAACCAATACTCATAAAAACAATTATCACAACTATTCTCCAATTATCTCCCAATAATTTAATAGTTGATTACACTTTTATACAAACATATATTAAAATCTAAAATTTTAATACATGTTATATCCAAAAGCATCAAAGCCACAACCCTAGCTTCAAAATCCACCCTAACTGAGTTGTCTTCAAGAATGCCCCGCACCGAAATGATATTCCCCGATTGTGGCGAGCTATCGCCCAAGAGCGGAATCACCCTAAATGGCTACTCTCCACCTAAGTGCATATGCAATGCCCAAAGTAAACACACACTCAAGTTAATACGTTGATCCTACTTGAATGTCTACATGATCACTCCCATGTCACGAGTCCTCACCGACTCACCACTCGCTAAGCCCCGTATGAGGTGAAATAATCATTTAAACAAACCCGTTGTTCTGAAAATATACTACCGAACGTGTCGGTAAAAATAGGATTCACCCGAGGTGAATTGGTTGGTGAGCTCGGGTGCCATGGTCCTCATCCGGGCGATCCGTCGCCCATCTCCCAACCCAATTCTCCCGAATATCATCATGCGTGAAATTCCTTCGCGAACCATGTCCGCTTACAAAATACCATGTCATTTAATCACACCTAACTTTCTAGGTTACTCAGTTGCATATGAAAATGCATTATGCCATTATTTCAAATCATTTATACAATATGTCAAATATGCATATTAATCAACTACAATTACACACATGTAATTCAACACATCAATTCATCACTAATTTAAATTTACTGAGCAATCATAATCTCATCTCCACTTATTTACAAACACAATTTAATTCCATATAATTGTGTCATTTTGTTAACATTAAACTGTCTTAACTCTATCTATTTCCTCACATACCAAGCCATTCACATCCACACCTAATGCTGTAAAACACATGGACATTTATAAATTCATTTCATAGAACCGGGACTGCTTACAAATTCATTAGAGTGGTGGCTGGCCCACTGGTACTCCACTCCTCCTACATCGGTTCCTCTTGGTGGAACTGAATTCCATAGCTCTTCCCGGCCTCATACTTACCAACATACAATTTAATTCATAAATTATCACCCAAACACCCAAAACAGTCCCTAAAACTCGCTGGATCGCACAAATGGTCTCAAAATTCCAACACTTAACTTTTCAAGATTGAATCAAACGCCACTACGCCTCAATCAACTCAAACATCATAAAACACTTAAATAAAGTGTAAAACAAGTAGGATGAAACCCCTACATTTATGGAGTTTGTCAAAAGTCCTGAAAACCGGTGCCTACGCGTTGTCCTCTCCGAGTAGAACAACTCTCCTTCCTTGTTTCCTCAAGGAACTACTATTTGGATTCTACAAACCTAGAGAGAAGGAGGACACTCTCTCTCTAAAAATGTGAGAACAAACTTTCTGCATCTCCTTTTCCTTCCTCCTTACGTTTGGTCTTTTCCTTTGTTTTATTCTTCCTTCTTTTTTTTTTCTTTTCTTTTTCTCATTTCTCTTCTCATCCTCTTTCATTTTCTCCATTTCCATTTTCCTCTCTCTTGCCTTTCTCTCCTCCTTTTGGAGCATTATACGATGAGACAAAAATCGATAAATTCTCCTCTCCTTCCTCAAAACTAAATGAACGCTCTTTTCCATCTTTTCTTTATTTCATATCCCCTTTATGACATCATACTCAAGGGCCTATCAGCAGCTACTGATTTCTTTCCACACACGCTAATTTTGAGCCATTCCTTTATGCCAAGTGTCATACCCTTGAGGTGCCATGTTAAGATCTCCTGATTCTACATGCCATCCGGGATTCCCACGCCCCTCGAAAACGTGAAATCCCGACCACCCGAATCCAACGGTAAATTCGACGCAGAGCTAAATTTCACGAGACGATTTCAATGGAGAAGTCCGTTTCGTCATCCGAGATCTAGAAAATTCAGAATTTTCACCAACATGATTTTGTTCTCGAGAAAACTGATTTTCTCGGTTTCACACTTCCATCGGGCTCTAAACAAAGGTGGTATGGTTTCAAAAGATATATCTACATGATTTTCGGTTCTAAAAAGATATTGAACAATATTTTTTAGTTTTTCAGAAAATTATTAGTATATCATATACTAGCTTAAAAATATTGCTTTTCAAAATCCTCGATCCATGAGTTCAGTGGATGAGTTCTAAATATTTTTGATCTAAAAGACATATTTACATAAGCTAAATAAATAATTAAAATAAATCGTGATCATGGTAAGCCATATATCCCGCTTTAATTCTAATCGTTGAGTTCTAAATTGTGTTCATATAATATAATCGTTCTAAACACTTTTTCATAAAATTTATCTAAATAATAAGATTCTATAATATTATAAATATCAGGTCCGAACTTGTTTTTAATTACAAGTTTGTCAAACTGTTCAGTAAACAAAGCTGATTTTCTAATCATATTAATTAAATCGGTTTTACTAACATTGTTCAAAAACTCTGACTTTGATTCTAAATCCTTAATATGGTTTTCTTGTTTTTCTTGGTTCTGGGGCGATTTGGAATTTTTCGCTTCTAAAACAATAAACTGCTCTGTAATTTTTGAAGATTGGCTAAAGCCAATGGTTTTTCCATAAGCATATTCTAAATTTTGGTTTTGAGGTATAAAGTTTTGAGGTTTTAAAGACCAAAGGTTATTCTTCATTAACTTTATGTTCTTCAAAAGGTTTTGAGAATACAAAGACGAAATCAAGGTTCGTTTAAAACTTCATTTAAAGTAACGGTTCCAAATTGAAGTTTTGCTTTTGAATTTCTCCTTTTGAGCCATTTTCGCACACAAAAGTTAGTCATAAATAAATCAATCATTTATATAAATCTGTCTACTTAACCAATCTTTACAATTTTCCTAAGTTATTATTTAAAATTAAAAGAATTCTTTTATTTCATCTTCTAAGCTATATATACTAGAATTGTCACTCTCAAAATCTAATTCACTAACTAATTCTTCATTGTCACTATTTATTTCATACTCTTTATTAAATTAATTTTAATTTGGGTTTTTCTATTTCGTTTCATTTGGCAATTTTTTTCAGCTTCCGTGTAGATATCTCAGTTTTATATGACCTACTGCCTACATAAATAACATTTACATTGGTTTTACTATAATTGGTTCTTCTTCTTTTATCCAATATTTACCAGGTTTCTTATATCTTGTATTAAAAGGTTGGTTTCTATAATAAGTTCTAGATTTTCTTCTAAAAGGTTGTTTATGTCTATTGGGTTTGCTATATTCCCTATATCTATCTCTACATCCTATATCTAATTCTTCTCCTAAATTTAGTCTTCTACAAAGTTGTTTATTTAAATCTTGTTCTTTTATTTGACTTCTTTCTCCTATATTCAAACATTCTTTTTTTAACCAATTTTTTTACAAATTCTACTCTACTGCCTATATAAGGAGAGTTTTTACATTCAAAGGTTGAAAATTCATTCCATAATCTAAACACCTCCATCGGTCCTTGTATTTTTAATATGTATTTATTTAAATATTCAGGTTTCTATCTATTTTAGCAAGAATTGCATATTTCCTAAATTTTTGTTCATATTCTTTTATATACGAAAGGTTACATAATTTTAACTGTTTAAACTTATAAAGATATAATACAGGTTCATTTACATCCAGTTGTTCCTAAAAAAATATAATTTTATAAGATTTATAAACATAGATATACTAAAATTATTTCTAACTTCCTGAAAATGTGACGCCTAAACTCGGGTGTCCGGGGCTGACTACCCGTCGAACTCCAAGGGAATTTCTATATGTCTCAGATCATGAGACTCATACTGAAAGTAAAATTGCCTCAAGCTCATAACCAATACTCATCAAAACAACATCACAACTATATTCCACTATCTCCCCAATAATTAAATAAGCTTGATTACATCTCTTTATACAAACATATATTATTATCTAAAATTCATCACATGTTATTCCAAAAGCATCAAACCATAACCGCTCAAAATCAGCCTCCGAAATGCGCCTCGGCTCTCAAGCGATCCCCTCGCACCGAAAAATATAATCCTCGACAGGTGAGTTTATCGCCCAAGAGGAAATCACCCTAAATGGGTTACTCTCCACCTGTCGCATACGCACGCCCAAAGTAAACACACACTCGGCAACACGTGATCCTACTTTGAATGTCTACATGATCCCATGTCACTTCCAGTCTCACCGACTCACCACACACTTTGCCTAAGCCATGTATGAGAAAATAATCATTTTCAAAACAAAACTCGCGGTTCTTGAAAATATACTACCAATTATTCTGAAAAGTATAATCGCCTCTGAGGTGAATTAGTTGGTGAGTTTTCCGAAACAATATGGTCTCATCCTAAGTGATCTGTTGGCCCATCTCCACCTACCTCCGAATATCATCCCGCGGAAATTCCTTTCGCAACCATGTTTGTTTTTTCTTTAAAATACTATGTCATGCACCCACACCTAATTTAGGTTACCTGAAGGCATATGAAAATGTATTATGCCATTTTCAAAACCATACTAGTAACATATGTCAATATGCATTCTAATCAACTACAATTACAATATGTACTCCAACACATCAATCATCTAATTTATCGCACTGAAAGGCAAATCATAATCATCTCCACGGCTTACAACACAATTTAATTCCATATAATCGGTGTCATTGTACTAACACATTAAAATAATGTCTTAACTCTATCTATTTCACACATACCAAGCCATCTATGATCAAACAATTTAAATGCCAAACACATGACATTTATGATCCATTTCATACAACTAGGGATCAAGATAGTTCCAAACAGCATGTGGGTCGCCCACTGGCAAAATTTAATTCTCCTTCATTCCATTCCTCTTGGTGGAACTAATTTATACCCATTTCCGTCTCCATTACCAAAACATAATTTAATTAATAAACACTATCCAACACTCCAAACATCCCCAAAACTGCTACTTTAATTTACAAATGGGTCTCAAAAATTTTAATATTTCTGGGCTTCCAAGATTCGAATCATCAAACCGCCACTCTACGGCCTCAATCAATCCAACATCACAAAACACTTAAATAAAGTAAACAAGTAGGATGAAACCCCTACCTTTATGGAGTTTGTCGAAACTCCCCAAAACCGGTGCCTACGCGTTGTCCTCTCCGAGTAGAACAACTCTCCTTCTTGTCTTGAAGAAATCCAACGGTTGGATCGCCTACAAATCTAGAGAGAAGGAGGACACTCTCTCTCTGAAACCAAACTAAAACACAATGATATTTTTTTCTTCCTCCTTACGCTTATTCTCCTCGTTTTATTCTTCCCTTTCTTTTCTTTCTTTTCATCTCTATTTCTTCATTTCCTCTCATTTTCTTCTTTTTGGTCATTTTCTCACCCTTGAGCCACCACATCCGGCCAAGTGAGGAAATTGCCTCCCCCATTTCCTGCAAATTAAAGGTGTGTGCCTCTTTTCCATATTTCTTCTTACTTAATGACATCATCACCACATGGCTTCATATGGGGGCCATAATTCCTTTTTCTCACACATGGCTCATCAGGAGCTCATTCTTTCATGTGACCACATGGCTTTGCCAAGTGTCATTTCTTATGGTGCCATATGGCACTCCTCACCTTGCCATGTCATCCGACACCTCACGCCGAAAAACGTGAAATCCCGACCACTCCTAACTAAACGTAAATTCGACGTGGTTGCTCAATTTCGTGAGACGATTTCAACGGAAAAGTCCGTTTCATCATCCGAGATCTAGAAAAATTTCGGATTTTTACCGAAATTACGATTTTACCCATTTTTGAGAAAATTTGAATTTTCGTCTTACATTTCCCTCTTAAAAGAATTTCTCGGCCTAATTCCACTACCACAGATACACATCCAACCACGTAAGATAATCTACTCGAATCCCAAGACTGTACGCAAGGATGACCTGCCATGGGTCCTAATTACTTATAACCCGATGGTTGTCATCTCGATCCATGTCGTCCCGACAATCACCACCATTGCCTACCACCTGCTGTCCACTGACGCTTCACTGCATCCTCATCTTTAGAAAAGTCAAATCTCTCCTACATCTTAGGAAAAATTTTCCATCACATTACGGCTTTTTCTGAAGGTTCCAACCTCAATGCTCAACCTGATCACACAAGATGCATTAATGAATGAACATGATGCATCCAATTTAAACACTACACTAGTCAACAATTGCGAGAGTAGAGACGTACCCTGCATATCCGACTAATTTGAACGCCAGCCTTCATCAGAGATTTACCTAGGACAATCTCGTCATATGTCCAAAGCTCGGCGCAATGGTAACACGTCATCTCATTCCAAATTTCAATCTGAACTCCTCGGCCGCAAACTCGTGGCTCACCCAATCGGCACTTAACTCAACACATGCGGTCTTCCGCGTTATGGCTCGGCGCCGCCGCGCGGCATCCCCATCGATATCATCCTTCCCACCGTACTGAAGCGGAGAAACAAACTCAGAGGTCGCCCGTCCAACGACCGGAACCCACAAACCAAACGATCGATCCCGTCCCGGTTCCGCGTGGAAGTTGGCGTTGTCCCGGCGATATTTCACCGTTTCACCGAGCTACGCCGGAGAATAAAACGCGTCGCCGTCGTAGCACGCGGCACCAGCATACGCCGACAGAGGCGTCGCGATCGAAGGCTCCGACGAGAACAGTCGCGAATGATGAAACGCGGTCAGCGGGTCATTGGTGACCTCATAACGCGACACGCAGATGGTCGCACCAGGTTTCATCAGATATGCTTTTACGCCACCATAATCGATACAAAGAGTTCACCCATATTCACATCATGTTTGTCACAATATCGACAAAATAACTCACCTAGCTTGTCCATGTCTCAAAACTGTAACACCGTCTCTCCGAAAAATTTCTAATAACATTCACAGATCTCTGTTTATTTATGTCACTTATTGCCAACCACCTTAATAAGATTGTCTCAGTTTCATATTTTCAAGATCATTATTATTATCCATACCAAAATTTAATCACTGTCATATCCATTTATCATTAAGAACAACAGAATGTTCAATCTTCGTTCTTAAACCCACAAACTCTGGTTTGAACTCATTTTGAGGTTTCTTACATTTGATAAATTTTTCAACGGTTTCTTGCTATTTTTCTTCATGTTCTTTGATTTCAGTTTGATTTCATTCGATGTTACACATCTTTTCAGAATACGTGCGGTTGTATTATAAAATCGGTTTATACTCTATATCTAAAAATTGCAACTAGGTTTATTTGATATGTTTGAAATGATTTGATCATCTAAATAATTATTACACATTATATCTATAAAGTTTTCTTTTATCTATTGGTTCATTTAACAATTTTGATTTTCAAATTTTCTAACATTCTATCAATTAATCTGAGTTTATAAATTTTCTACAGCTTTACATTGAAAGTGTCAATTTATTCTCTGGTATTCACACATTAACATGTTCGATTCGCTTCACTCATCGACTGGTTCCTATATTTATGGTCTATACTCAAAAGTTATACTAGCACTTCCATCTTTATTTTGATACACACAACAGTTGAGATTTTGTTTATATTTATTATCTGGTAATTTCATTCTTCTTCCTAATAAACAATTATTTCTCAAGGGTTTAGCTTCCAATCATGTTTACAAAATTTTCTTTTACTACCAAAAGTTTTTACTATATCATCAAATTCCATCATGCATTTTAAACTTAAAAAGCATTCAAGAGCCTAATAAATCATGTATTATTTCAAGGCTTGCTACTGTGTTCCATATCACATCCTTTGTATCATTATTTTTATTTTTCAAGAATTCCTCAAGATCTATACAAAACTATGGATAATCCCATAACAAAGATAATTTTGGTTCATATTTACTTCTGCATTACAAAAGAGCTTGTCCTAATAATTATTTCTAGTATCTAAAATAACATTTACAAGGGCTCCTATTTCCTTTCTATGAAGTCCAATTATACCTATTAAAATTACTCCTAAATGCATGTATTTTTCGGTTTTATTTTTTAAAAGTTTTTGTTTTATTTCTCACAGCTTTGTCTAAATATACTATATTTCCTAATGAACTTATGGTATGTTACTAAAAATCTTGTTATTTTGGATCTTGAATCAAAGGTTTTATATGAGTTACTTTTATTGCCTTTTTTCAATTTTTTTCTTTCTATAAATTTCGGACATTTTCTTTTGTTTTATTACTTTACAATATGTTTTTCTAAACTGCTCATAAACTGCTTAGAACCAACATGATATATCCTTGAAACTATACCACTTTTGCTTAGAACTCCATGGAAGCACAATGCTCGCTTATCATCATGTATATATTAAAACACAACAAAGAACCTTAATACCCTAACAACAACCCAACGTGAAATGACCCAGCTCAAAAGAATTTCCTCAGATATTACAATAGATTTAGAGATTTTCAAATTTTGATTTGAACTTGCAATATGCATTTTATCTATCATAACCCCAAATCATGTTTAATTTGGAGAACCTGGTCCGTTAGAAAAAATTTTCAACCCAAAAAATTTTTATAACTTCTCGTAAGAACAGATTTTATTAACTGGGCCTTGGGGCGTATTCATCGAGTTATCATAATATCGCCGCCACACAAACTTCCTCGGAAAGTCTTAGATGAGAGTTATGCAAACGTGAAAATTAATGGAAGTATAATTGTAACGCTCACCGAAAGTGTACAAGACAACAAACCGTAGGGGCATATAAGAGCTCTAAGTGTCACATAGTAGTATTTTGGAGATTAAAGTAGGAAATTAAAGTTTATGGAACTTGGATTTGTGTATGAGAACAAGTGGAAAATTTATTATTTAGCAAATATATACAGAATATGAAAATCATTAAGTGGTAGAGATGGGCCTACAATACAAAATAGCATAAGTTACAGCAATTGAAAATTAAAGAGATGAGGGTCAAATTTCAATTAATGAAAAGTGATATTATAAATAATGAGAGTTGATATAAACGTTGGAAAGCCAGAGACTTAAGGCGTACTAAAGGAAAGTTGAGATTAAATAGAGATATGACAAACAAATGTCATTTGTCTCATTTTTTAGGCTAGGCTTCACGTGAAGAAGGAGAGAGCAAAGGAAGAGAAGAGAGGTGCAAGAGGAAGAAGTGGAAGGAGACCAAAACCAAGGTAAGTTTTCATTTTGAAATCATGGGTAATTTGATGTCTTGAGCTTTTGGTATGCATTTCCATGGAACTTGAAGTACTTTGTCTAGGGTTTTGTGGAGAGATCAAGCACACTCCTAGAATTTGAAGTTTTTGTAAAACTTCATTGGTGAAATTAAACATGGAATCATCAGGCAATTTTATGGTTTTGTAGAACAGGACCTTGGGTTGAATTCTTGGATTTTCACCTAGGTTTTGTAGGTTTGAAGTTCAAATCACCAATTCAAGTGTTGTAGTTGGTTTGGAGACCCCATGTTATTTTGATGGAATTACAAAAGGATAATGTTAGGTTTTAAAGGAAATTCGTCAAATTCAGTAAACCAATGTTTTTTAGCTTCGGTTATAGATTAAGTTATAATCATCCAAATGAATTGATTCAATGGTAAAGAACCATAACAGATAGGCTACAAATGTGATAGAAGGAACCAAGAGCAACAGAACAAGGTTCTCAAATACGGATCGAAAGCAGAGCCTCGTGTAGTTTACTGATTATGCTCTGCTGGGTATGGTTGTAGTGTTTTGGCCATATGTGAGTCAATTATCAATTGAGCGATTCAAAATTCTGGGTAAAAATAGACTTCTTAGGGAATAAGTTAGCTGAAGGAAGTGATGCAAATTGAAGCTGTAAAGTGCCCATAAAATTTTGTCAAAGTGGAGCCGTGTGCAGATTCTCCTGTTCTGCCAAATTGAGTCATCTAGATAAACACAATAACTTGAGTTTTGGTGATCCAAATTGGGTGATTCCACTGAGAAGAAACCTAGAATCATAGCTTCAAATGAGTAAAGAAACCATTTCCAAAATTATGGAGCAGATCCCAGAAACCAAGGATACAGGTGAAAGTATCCAGCAGCTGAATCAAAAAACATGCAACTTGTGTTATGTGGTTGAGGGCCTTAGAGAAGGCTAAACTTACATTGAAATTTTAAAGAGATGTCATTGGATATATAAAATTTGATCAAGTGTTTCATAATTTTTAAAGACCTTGAATAATTTTTGGGGTATAAAGTCCATATATTGTTGGAAAAGGGTACCAAATGAGTGGTTTTTTTGTTAGGCTTTTTTAGTGCTCAAGGGTAAATTGTTAATTTGATTTTATATGAATGTTGTGTGACCTTAAAGTGACTTATGTGTAGCTACGTTGTTTATACGCTTACACATAGCATTAAATAATCTTGTAATGAAATACTTGAATTTGTATAATGGGAGTACACATACAATAGTATAGTTTTGTGAAAATGTGCGGAGCTCGAGGCTCTTCTCTCAAAGAATGTTGTTGGTTGCCATATTTGGAATTGTGTAAAATCGTATATGTTTTGGGACATGTCCTATATACAACAAAGAGGTTTACTAAATTTTAGTAAAATCAAGGCAAGTTTAGAAAAAAATATTTATAGGAGGTTTTAGCAAGCAATACGGCCTCGCTTCATTGTGAGTTTCTAGTCGTTAGAGGCAATGCAGATTTCTGTGAGGCTGGCAACACCCCACAGGTAGGTGACAAGGTGGTAGTCGAGCAAAGTTGTATACAATGACCTAGGACTGAGGAAAAATGATACCACAAGGTGGCATCGTGTTATTGCACATAACCATGTATACATGTTCAACTTAGCACACATATATCAAGTAATTCAGTATTAAATAGGTTGATTTTTGGAAATTAGCATTGGCAGGTAGAGGACGAGGTCGTCATTAATAGGAGAGTCATTCCGCCGTTTCGAAGGTCCTCAGAAAATCGTTATAGATGAGCACATAGTTGGTTCCACTAATGCTTCTATGAATCACCTCCGTGAAGAAAGTCAAGTCAGACCATTCAAGGCACCGTAAGGAGCGTCGGCACGCAGACCATTTAATGCAGAAAGTGCATGTGATTGGCAAATAGTAGCCTTAGCTTAATTCGACAAAGAAGCCAACTCACCAATTACATAGAGAGGTTATGGAAGAACCAGCAGGTCGATAGAAAGAAAGATACTGCCAAGCCATATGACTAGTGGGAAAGAGATCCGTATGTACCGGGCTATGGCTGGGACGGAGTAAATAAGGTTTATGGAGCAGTGGGTCGCACGGATGAGCAAAGGGTCTTGTTTTCCGCTTTTCCGATGGAAGACAAAATAAGGATTGCTGGGACGCCGTGGAGAGGAGGTATCCTAATGGCATATCATGGGACCAATTTCAACAAGAGTTCACTGATAGGTTCTTTCCTCAGAGTCATAAGGATTCAAAAATTGATGAGTTCTTCAGGTTAGAACAGAAGAACATGTCAGTGTCGATCATGAGAAGAGGTTCTCTGAACTAGTTAGATTGGTTCCATATATTCAAGTCGATGAAGCCATGAAGTGCAAAGGTTTTCGCCGACGCAAAGACTGATCCGAAAGTATCGGTTCCGCGGTTCTCACAGATTCGGGACCTAGTCGAGGTAGCCTGGTGAGTCGAGCAAAGCACTACAGCCATGTATCGTGAGCAGACAGAAAGTAAGAGTAAGAGGAGTGCACTGCACTTCCCTGCAGCCCGAGCCAAGACAGCGTTGCAGCAGTGCCAAAGAGTGCAGGTGTTTACAGAGGCCGGGTGCAGGTCGATGAGCCATCTCTAGTCGTGATCAAGGAGGCCCTGGCCACAGCGCGGGCACCTTGAGGTTCCTCCGTATGTCACATGTGTCAGAGGCGACATCATGGGGAGTGTAAGAGATTCATGCAGGCTCTAATCGTGGCCGTGAAGGCTATTTATTAGGAGTGTCCTCACTGACAAAGTGAGACATCAGTAGCTAGCTTAGCTACCCCCACACCCGAGATGAGCACTCAAAGGTCTTCAGGGAGAGGTTTCCCAAGCAGAGGGGCCAGTGCAGCCGCAGGTAGAGGCGGCCGTGGTAGAGGCAGCAGGCAAAGGTCTTGGATGCAGACAGAGCCTCAGACTCAAAGCCGTAGTATATGCCGGATCTGAAGAAGATGCGCATGCGTACCCACGTGGTCACCGGTATTATTTCTATCCTTGATCATGATGCATATACATTAGTGGACCCAGGAGCTACATTCATTTGCATCCAAGCCGGCCTAGATCGTTTTATTGGTGAGACCCACCATTAGAGGGTCGTATGAGAGTTTCTTCCAATGATCCGTTATTCTATTGCAGTAGCCGAGATAGTAGAGTTTTGATTGAGGGACAGGAGTTCCCAAATGATTCAGGGCCTTAGATATGAGGGATTTTGATGTGGTTCTTGCATGGATTGGCTATCTCGCCTACGTAGCCACATTAGATTGTTATAAAAGGAAGTAAAGCTGCATAGGCCAGAAAATTGGAGGTTGTCTGTGTGGGAATATGTAGAGAGTTATCTTCCAAAGATGATCTTCACATGACAAATACAGAATGTTTAAGGGTTGTCAGGTTATCTAGCTTATGGTGGAAACAGGAAAGGAGGGGACTCTGGTGGATGAGATTCCAGTTGTTAGAGAGTTCCCAGATGTATTCCCGATGATATCAAGCAGATTACCTGCAGCAGAGAGGTGGAGTTCAATTATATTGATTTGAACCCAGGATCGAGCCCATTTCCATTCCTCCTTATAGGATGGCTCCTGCAGAGTTGAGAGAGCTTAAGGCTCAATTAGAAGAATTGTGAAGGAAGATCTCATTCGACTCCAGCATATCCCCATGGGGAGCTCCAGCTTCTCTTCGTGAAAAGAAAGATGGGAGTTTGCTACTGTATAGATTACGTGCAATTGAACAAAGTTACTATCCGCAATCGCATCCACTCCCTAGGATCGATGAGTTGTCTGACAACAGGTCCCGGAAAATTCAAGATAGATTTGAGGCTCAAAATATCGCTTGAGGGGCGCAGAGGCGAGGATACCTAAGATCCGTGATTGTGACACGCTACTGACACATGAAGCCTCGTGATGCCGTTTGGCTCGACTAATGCTCCGCAAATAAGCTTATGGATTTGATGAACCTAGTATTCCAGCCGTATTTGGATAGGTTCGTCATAGTCTTTGGCTGATGATATCCTAGCAGTCCAGTAGTTCAGAGGAACATTAAGAGCACCCGAGATTGTGTCATGCACTTAAGGGAGACAATGCATGCCAAGTTGAGCAAGTGTCGGGCTGGCTGACAGGTGGCATTCCTAGGTCATGTGGATTCTCACTGAGGGGTGAGGGATCCCCTGTAAAATAGAAGTCGCGGGTAAATTGGAAACCGCCTAAAGAATGTGTCGTGAGGCCTAAGCTTCCTTGGTTTAGCAGATATTACAGGAAGCCTGCTGAGGGGTTCTCCAAGATAGTGCCCCCACCGACTGCCGACAAGGAAAGATGTCATATGATTGGGTGATGCCTCACACAGTTTCGAGGAGTTGAAGGGTGTGACGGACTTCGCCTGGGGCTCTAGCTTCTGCCCAATGGGAGAGATGGCTCAGGGTTTACAAGAATGCTTCTGCATCGGTCAGGTTTTGATGCAGAATGATAGGTGATTGCATATGCCTTCTAGACAAAATTAAGAAGCATGAGGAGAATTACCCTACACATGACTTAGAGCTGGCAGCAGTCGTGTTTGCTTTAAAAATATGGAGACATTATTTATATGGTGTTCCCTGCGTGATCTTTTGCGCATCATAAGAGTCTTCACATATTTTCTCACCCGTAAAGAGTTAAACCCGAGGCAAAGAAGATGGTTTGAGTTGACTAAGGACTACGACCATTCATTGAGTACCATCCAGTGGAAAGCTAATGTCGTATGCAGATGCCTTGGAGTAGGCGACTAGAGAGTTCTTTGTCCTCATATGATCAAGGTTATCTTCCACTGCAGGATCTAAGAGCTTTAGGGGTGATATTGAGGCCGAGATCAGAGCCTTGTTAGCCATTACATTTCATGTTAGACTCCTCTCTTAGTGGATCGACTCAGCAGTGGCGCAGATCCATAGATGATTAAGCTTTTAAGGAAGAGATAGAAAAAGGAAGAAAGCGTAGTTTCAAATTAGAGATGATGGCATGATAGTGAAAGGATGTGAATGTGCGTGCCAGCAGGCGAGATGAAGAGAGCATTATGGAAGAAGCATTCATCCGCGTATGCTATGCATCCAGTGTAGTACTAAGATGTACAGACTTTGAAAAGAACATTGGCTACTGTGGAATGGGATGAAGAGGCATTGCAAGTTTCGCTCTGCATGTCTACCGCCAAGAAAGGAAGCGCAGAGCATCGTATGTCTGGGTGAGGGGAAGATACGCTACTCCTATTCCAAGATGGAAATGGGAGAAGATCACTATGGATTTTGTGACAGTCTTCCACTTGACTAAAGGCAAGGATGATGCTATATGTGATAGTTAGATCGATTGATCTAAGTCTCGTTTCATTCGCCAAGCACGTTCAGATTCTTCCGGAAAAGTTGGCTCAGTTGTATGTGGATGAGATAGTGAGACTTCATGGGGTTCCAGTTTCGAGAAGGTCGATCCTAGGTTCACATCCGTGTTTGGGCCTAGTTTGCAAACATTTGCTAGGTACTCGCTCACATTTCAAAGACAAGATTTTTTATCCTCAGATCTGATGGTCACTGTAGAGGACTATTCAGACGTTAGGAGGATATGGCCGAGAGCTTGTGTGATGGAATTCAAAAGGGAAGTCGATACTCATTCGTACTAATGGAGTTCGCTATAACAACAAATGATAGGAATGGCACCATTTGAGCCTTGTATGGCGAGAAAATGTAGGACTCAGTGTCTTTGGGATGAGGTTGGTGAGAGAAGACTGATAGGCCCTGAACTAGTGCAGGTCACTTCAGAGAAAGTGAAAATTGTTCGTGATAACTTGAAGATAGCAAGAGATAGACAGAAGAGTTATGCGGACAACCGTTGTAGAGACTTGCAGTTTGAGATAGGTGACCAAGTCTTTTTGAAGATTTCTCCTTGGAAAGGTGTTTTGAGATTTGGGAGACGAGGCGAAGCTCGGAGTCAGATTTATAGGACCTTATGAGATTGTGAAAGCGGTGGGGCCGGTAGCTTACAAGTGAAGTTACCCCGGAGTTATCAAAGGATTCATGATACATTCCATGTGTCGTGTTGAGAAATATATCCCGGATCAGCTTCACATATATTGAAAGAGCAACCGGTCACGATTAAGGAGAATTTGACTTATGAGGAGATACAGTATCTATTGGTACGCAAGGAACAGTGGCTGAGGACAAGGTGATTCCTTTACAGTTAAGTCTTATGGAAGAATCTGTCTCTTTAAAACAAATCAGATATCATCAATACCCTCAATGCCCACAGATATGTTCTTCACCTAAGAGTTCAGTTGGCATTGTTGGGATCTTCTACAAGAGGGAGATTTTGTAACGCCCGTCAGGAAAGTGTACGGAGTACAACAATTTGACCAAGGGGCATATAAGAGCTAGTGTCTGAAGTAGTATTTTGGAGATTAAAGTAGGAAATTAAAGTTTATGGAACACAGGATTTGTGTATGAGAACAAAGGGTACAATTGTCGTTTCAGCAAAATGGGACGTGAATATGAAAATCGTTAAGTGTAGAGATGGTACTACAATACAAATAGCATAAGTTACAATTGAAAAATTAAAGAGATGAGGTCAAATTTCAATTAATGAAAAGTTGATATTATAAATAATGAGAGTTGATATCTGAATGTTGAGTGCTTGAGGACAAGTGCAATTAAAGGGAAAGTTGAGATTAAATAGAGATGAGACAGACAAATAAGTCATTTGTCTCATTTTAGGCGAAACAGGAGCTTCCACGTAAGAAGGAAGGCCAAAGAAAGAAGAGGAAGAGGAGGCAGAAGGAAGAAGTGGAAGGAGGCAAAGCGAGTGGTTTTTCGTTTGAAATCGGAGTAATTGAGTGTCTTGAGCTTTTGGTATGCATTTCAAATGGAACTTAGTTACTCGCTTGTTCTAGGGTTTTGTGGAGAGATCACATTAACCTAGAATTCTTGAAGTTTTGTGGGGAAAATCCCGGTGGGTGAAATTAAGCATGGAATCATCATAATTTTAGGGTTTTGTAGGAATTAGTGGACCTTAGGTTGAATTCTTGGATTTTCACCTAGGGTTTGTGGTTTGAAGTTCCAAATCACCAGACTAAAGTGTTGTGAAGTTGGTTTGGATATATGAATTCCATGTTGGTTTTGATGAATTGTTGTAAAAGGATAATGTTAGGTTTTAAAAGGAAATTCTGGCCAAATTCAATTAAAACCAACATTTTTGTTTTGGTTATAGATTAAGTTATAATCATCCAATGATTGATTCAATTGGTAAAGAACCATAATAGATAGGGCTACAAATGTAGAAGGAACCAAGAAGAGCAATTGTAGCTCTAAGGCTCCCAAATACGGACTGAAAGGTGAGCTCGTGTAGCTCACTGAGTTATCTCTGTTTTGGGTATGGTTGCCGTGTTTGGCCATGAGTGGAGTTTCACTCATCTAAATTGAGTGATTCAAAATTCTGGGTAAAATAGACTTCTGGGGAATAAGTTAGCTGAAGGAAGTGCATACCAAATTGTAAGCCAAAGTGCCCATAAAATTTGTCAAGGGTAGAATATCTTTAGATTCTGTTCTGCCAAATTGAGTCATCTAGATGTAAAATACATTAACTTGAGTTTTGGTGATCCAAATTGGGTGATTCCAATTGGAGAAGAAACCTTAGAATCATAGCTTCAAATGAGTAAAGAAACCATTTCCAAAATTGTGGGTTAAGATCCCGAAATCAAGGATAACAGTAGGTGATTCAAGTGAGTTTGGAATCAAAAACATGCTGTAACTTGTGTTATGTGGTTGAGGGCCTTAGAGAAGGAATTTTACATTGAAATTTTAAGAGATGTCATTGGATATATAAAGGACTGATCTGGAGAGTTTCATAAATTTTTTGAAGACCTTTTGAATAATTTTTTGGGTAATAAAGTCAGCTAGAGTATTGTTGGAAAAATTAAAATGAGTGGTTTTTTTTTTTTTTTGTTGAGGTTTTTTTAGTCTTTCAAGGAGTAAATTGTTAATTTGATTTTATATGAATGTTGTGTGACCTTAAAGTGACTTGCGTGTGAAGTACGTTAAGTTTATACGCTATACATAGGTGATTAATAATCTTGTAAGGAAATACTTTGAATTTGTATAATGGAGCATATGTATGTACATAGTATAGTTTTGTGAAAATGTGTGGAGCTTGAGGCTCTTCGAAAGAATGTTGTTGGTTATTATATTTAGGTGTGCATGAGTGTGTATACGGGTTTTGGGACATGTCCTATATACAATTTGTTATGCTGCGAAATTTTTATAAAATCACAAGTTTAGAAAAAAATAATAATATTTTATAGGAGGTTTTAACATGGCAATGCGGCCGCCTTGAGGAGTTTGGGCGTTGGGGTAGGTGGGATTTGTGGAGTGGCCCGGCACACGCGCTGCCGATGAGTAGGGGTGGGGTGGTAATGATAATGAAGACGTCGAATCCTTAGCGGAGCAGTGAGTCGACTCTGCTGGCCCCAGCCAGGCCCGTAGCAGGCTTTTGGGACCAAACTATCTCGAAGCTAGCAAGAAGACAAAAGCAAAAATAACGTGTCAAAATTTAAAGAAAAGTTTGAATTTAAGTTTCAACTTTCATTTATTATAGATAGATATTCTTTTTACTTTTCATTAATGAGTTGTAAGACATTTATTGTCCTTTAAGGACAAGTGGCCTCAAACAATTAATTGTTAGGTAGATTTTTTTTACTTTTCAATTTTGTCTTTTAGTTTGTAAGTAGTCTATAAATTTGAGGTTTGTGTATACGTAGAGGAGCATGAGTTTTAAGAGTTGAATAAGTTAGAAGTTGTATAGAGTTTGAGAGAGTTGAGTGAGAGTGAAGGAGTTTATCTGAAAGTTTGAATCGATAAAATTGTAGTATTTCATCATATATTTCTTTTGTTCTTACTTTGTTTTTTTTTTTTTTTAAGTTAATTTTTTTATTTAGGGGAACCAAGGGGTAAAAGATAAGCAAAGGGAAATGGAGTTTTGATTTTAAAATATTTTAAATAATAATAATTAACCTACATTGATCCTGTTGTTATTATCTTTCTTATACAAAAAGGAAAATTTTTCTTAAATAAAAAATTAATCTTTGAAACCCATGTTTTGAAGCGGAATTTTAAGCAGAGTGCTAGTCTTAACCCGTGACCTTTAACCCGGTTTTAGCTGGGGATAGGCGTTTGGGGAAGACTTTGTAGTCTTGGTGAGGGGATTTTCTATGACCACGAAGTGATGTTTTATTATTCTTAATTTAAACCGGGGTGTTTGAGGAGATTTGTGAGATGGGTTTTGTTTTTGGTATAAGAGGGAATAATGGTATCAGAGCTAATGTATGTTAATTTATTATTATTTAAAAACTTTTGAAATTAAATTCCAGAGTACCAAAGCTTTATCTTACCCCGTTTAAAGTTATATTGTGAAAAAACCCTTTGAAATATTGTATGATTTTGCATAAAAATTGTGAAATTTTGTATGTTTTTATGTCTTTTATTCCTTATCCTCCTAGTGTTTAGAATTTAGATTATGATGTAGAAGAACTTAGTAATAGAATTTACATTATTGTGAAAAATTTAGAAAATTTAGATAAAGCTACGTGCTTTAAGAACAATTTGTTAAAAACCTTACTAAAGATATTCAAAACCTAGTGTCTCTTAAATATTTGTGTGAATACGAAACCACTATTAAAGAAACCTACGAAGAGTTATTTAACCTAGAATCTTTAGTTAGAACAGAAATAGTTAAATATTATGTAGATAATCTTTATGTTAGTAGCTCAAATGCATATGTTAGTAGTTCAAGTTCATAGAAACTAGAAATTAGAAATATAAGTTAGTGTAGAAATAAGTGTAAAAATTAGAATAGGTAGAAAACTTGTAGAAATTAATGAATCCTGAGTTTAAAAAAGAAGAAATTAAATATTTTAAGAACCTTGTAGAAATTCAGTTAGGAATAACCAAAGTAGTATTAGAAGAACATAAAAAGCGATAAAGAATACCATGTGAGTGTGACTGTGATATAAAAAACCTAGAAAAAGTCGAAAATTCATGAGAGAAGAATAGAGAATTGTGTATCTGGCTAGGAATTAGGAAGAAGATGGAAGACTTTAAACATTTTAATTTAATTAGAAACAACCCAGATTTATATAAAAGAACATTTAGTTAAGGAAGATAAATTTTGTAGAAAAGAAATAGAAAAAATAAAATTGAAACAACAAAATTTGAAAGAACTATTAGAAAAACAGTCAAAAATTAGATCAAATATGAACAATTAGTTAAGGAAACTAGTAAATTAGAAATAAATAGAAAATATTTTCCAACAATTTTGAAAACTTAGTTTAGGAGAAAAACCAAAATATTGTAGAAAATAAAATCAATCCATTTGAACCTAGAAATTTAGAGTAAAACCATGGAAATTAGCAAGTAATAAAACCAAAGAAAATGTCAAAGAATTTATAGAAAGAAAAATTGAAAAAGGCAATAAAAAGTAACTCCATACAAAAACCTTTGGATTCAAGTCAAAATAACAAGATTTTTTAGCCAACATACCATAAGTTCATTAGGAAATATAGTATATTTAGACTTAACTATTGAGAGAAATAAAACAAAAACTTTTAAAAAATAAAACCGAAAAATACATGCATTTAGGAGTAATTTTAATAGGTATAATTGGACTTCATAGAAAGGAAACAGGAGCCCTTGTAAATATTAACCTTTTAGATACTAGAAATAATTCAATAGGACAAGCTCTTTTAGCCAGTGCAGAAGTAAATATGAACCAAACTTATGCTGTTATAGGTTGTATCCTGAGTTTTGTATAGATCTTAGAATTTCTTTTGAAAAATAAAAATAACAATAAATACAAAAAGGATATGATATAGACACAGTAGCAAAACCTTAGTGTACCATAGGATTTATTGGAAAACAACAGATGCTTTAAGTTTAAAATGCATGATGGAATTTGATGATATAGTAAAAACTTTTTGGTAGTAAAACTATAAGCATGATTGAAGCTAAACCCTTAGAGATAATTATTTATTAGGAAGAGAATGGGAATTACCATGAGATAAATAAACCGAGACAAAATATCAACCTCTAGTAGTATATATCAAAATAAAGATGGAAGTGCTAGTATAACTTTTTGGAAATTATAGAACCATAAATATAGGCAGGAGTCGATGGTGAGCGGATACGAACATGTTAATGTGGCTAGACATAGAACCGAGAAATTGTGCTAAATATAGAAGCGCAGAAAATTTATATAGAAGCTTCGAGTTAATTGATGATAGAATGTTAGAAGAATTTGAAAATCCAAAATTGTTAGATGAACCAATAGATAAAGGAAACTTTATAGATATAATGTGTAATAATTATTTAGATGATCAAATCATTTCAAAACTTTATCAAACAAACCTAGTTAAAAATTTTTTAGATATAGAAGTAATAAACCAATTTATAATACAACCACATATTCCAGAAAAAGATGAAAAAATAAATGAAATAATTGAAATCTCAAAAGAACATGAAGAAAAAATAACAAAAGAAAATAAAATTGAAAAAATAATTTGTAAATGTAAAAACAGAAATAGTTAGACAAGGCCTTCAATTTAAAACAAGAATAGAACCTTCTAGTAGTTATTCACAACCAATAAATGAATATAGAACAAATGGACCAATTTTAGAATCCATGGTAATATAATGATCTTAGAAAAACCATAAGCGGGAACAATCTTTAGATTCTGATGGTGTAATAGTAGCTTTCCAAAACCAACAAGAAATCTATGAATATTGTAAAAGTATGTAAGACCCGAGAAATTTCAATTTATGGAAAGAGGGCAAAATCGTAAATTCGATTACAAAATTGTTAATTTGGGTTAAAAATCCTTAATTTATTCTCTAGATCTCAGATGATGAAACAGATTTTACCGTTGGAATCGTCTCGTGAAATCTAGCTAGCACGTAAAATTTTGTAAAATTCCGAGACAGTCGGAGTTGGCACGTTTTACGGGGCATCGCATTTCGGGTGCCGTAAATCGATTTTCGATGCGACGAAAGTCACATATACTTGGTGCTCGCGTCTTGGTAAGTGGTGTGAGTGAAATGATGAAAATGGACATTTAGAGATAGTCATAGAATGTCAATCCCGGGAAGTGAAGGAATGTGATGGTCGTTTGGAGTTTTTAAGTCACTAGAAGACAAAATAGGAATAGTGACTTGTCTTCTTCCTTAAGCCAAGAAAAAAAAAAAAGCATTGAGAGAGGGGGTAGTGGGATGGTGGGTACATTGTTGGGGTTTTTAGAGTGAGAGGGTTAGACTTAACTGCAGAAATCTGGAAGATCAGGTAGTCGGAGTCTTCGGGACGGAGGAAAGTTGCTCTACTCGAAGGGCAAGCGCGTAGGTCTGGATTTGGGGTTTAGATGGCCTAACGGGGTAGGGGTTTCTCCTATAACTGGTTATTCTTTGTTTAAGAACTATGTTGACGCTTGAGTTGCTCTGGGTTGTGAGGGGTTGATCTACTCCCAAAACTGGGACCGAATTATTTGGATTTATGGAACTCAAATTTACAAGACGCGGACTCCGTTTCACGGATCAAGCTTGGGTGGCTAATGGTGTGATTTATGCTATGGATTGTGTTGTGATGTGTATGAGGCCGGATCGACCGAGAAATACGGGTTCACCAAGTGAACCGACAATTTGGTTTTTATAGAACAAGATCACATGTTTTATCGTTCTCAAGCAGTTGTTCTAAAATATATTTTTGTGAAAATGTGTTTGGTCGAGTGATTTAAATTAAATTGCTCATGTTTGATCATTAGCCCAAGTGAGCTAATTTTGATGTTTGAAATGATAATTACATAACGTGATTGTGTGATTTAATGTTTATGTGAATATATTCATATATATTTGCAGCGTGAATTAGACTGTAATGGAATTGACATCATATTCCATATGCACTCGACTCACCTCAGATGACAAAGAGTGATGCAACAGTAGATAGTCTAGAGAAAATGGTTCGAGGTAGTCTAAAATGTTAATTATCTGAGGGGTAGTCCAACTTAAAAATATCAATCGCTTCTGAGCTACCAATTGATATTCACCCAGGGTAGTCCACACATACTCTCATTATATCACCCGCTTAGCTGCCTAATTGATATATATATAATGGGTGCCGCCCACCAACTAACAAAACAATAATTTACACAAGGCTAGGCGTAGACGCCCCAGCCCTGGGGTCCGTTGAGACGCCATCTGCCACTCCGCTGAATATTTCGTGATGTAAATGTCACAAAGAAATGTGGTGGACTTTGGGAGACATAACACCTGGGCAGAGTCTTCAGGATGGGAGTCTTTTTACCCAAATACAATGTAAAACTCATATAAGCAAAAACCTGCATATGCCCTGGTCTCCAAACAATCCAATATATGCAATATATACTTGTATTATAGTCACTTCATTCACAGTTAAAGATTCAATATACATGCCGAATATGAATCCAACTATATACCCACAGTTACAAGAGTTAATATGTTTTACTCATACAACATATATTAAAATGAAAAGCATTCCTAATACATGTATACATCAAAGCCACATCCCTACTTTCTTCTAGCAAATTTCCCTCTAGACGGTCAGCTCCTGCATGCTCCCCACGCACCTGTAAAATAAAGGGGGATCCCACGACGGTGAGCTGTAAAGTTCAGAGACTCACCTAAACGGGCTACTCACCACCTAAGGCAGCAAGCAATGTTCCACTCTAAACACACATTCAAGCAAATGCATGATCCTACTTGAATGTCTACATGACCAACTCGGGATCCCTAACCACCGACTTCACACTCGCCAAGCCCCGTATGAGAGAATACGGCTTTACTGTCGGGACAATCCTCCCAAGTGGCATCAATCGGTCGTCTGACGATTGATATATATTATTTGTTTTGTGACTCACCCTCCGATGAATAAATACTCATCCGCCGCCCCAAGCCCCTCTTTAAGACCACATGTAAAGATAAATTATTTTGCTCATCATTCTCCATCATTTAATATTTTTTACTACCAACCATTTTTTCCTCTAGACTCACATGGCCATGCAATTTTTAATCTAAAGTCCTAGGACAGCTCCAAAGGTGATATGGAATGAATAAAGTAATCCACACAAGTCAGTTTAATTCATGTAAATATATAAACATGCATATATTACAAAACAAACTGGTATAATTCACACAATCATATCATAAAACACTAATTCACATCAAGATTAGTCACTTGGGCTAATGATCAGCATACGAGCAATTTAATTCTAAAAAACATCACTGTATCAACATTTATTTTCACAAAAATATATTTCTCTCCCTTTTAGAGTAGGTAGAGAGTAGGTGGTAGAGTGGTCACTGTTAGTCTCAACAGTGAAACCTCACACATTCCCAAAATCACAAACAACACCTAAGCATTTAGCGCTGACCCTACAATCCACCCGCCTACCCTACCAAAAGTATACTAAAGCAAAACGTTTAACACACAAATTAAACAAAGCACACCCAAACAGCCACGAGAGCGCACGCACTCGCTCAAAGAAAACTCGCATCAATTCGGTCCCATATACTGACCGATCACGACCCATTCCCGACCTTCAAACCTATCTAAACACGTAATTAACACCAAGAACACACAAATTCATACCACATTCTACGGAGCAGTCACTGACCGCTCCATTCATTCTCAAAATTATTATCATCCCAATGTTCGGGACCGATCAATACCCCCAACGGCCTCTATCAATCAAACATTTGAAAAGTACTAAAATGGGAATAAAACCCAAGTAGGGGAAAATCCTACCCTTCAAGGAGTTTGAAGAAACTCCAAATCCGGCACTCCACGCGTAGCCCTTCCGCTGCAGCATTCTTCGTCTCCGAAGCTCCGGACGACGGATCGTCTCAAGATTTCTAGAGGTGGCGGAGACCTTCTCTACCACAAACCCCATTCGGCTACATCCATTTTGTTTCAAAATCACGTTTTGCTCCTTTAGTTTAGGTGGAGAAGACAACCATGTTCACTAATTCGTCTTGTAGTGACTTAAACTTCTCTAAAAATGACCGTTATGTCCCTCATTTCCCAGATTTGATATTCGGCACTACCTCGGCCGTCCATTTTCATAATTTCTCTACTCATACCACTTATGGTACATGAGTACATGCTATCTCAGGTTTTCGTCGATCGAAATCGACATTTATTAATTCAAAATGCGATGCTCTAAAACGTGCCGACCCGAATCGCCTTTAAAATTATGAAATTTTACGTGCTGACCAGATTTCGCGAGACGATTCCAACGGTATGATCCGTTTCATCATCCGAGATCTAGAGAATTAATTACGGATTTTTAACCGTAATTACAAGGTTGTAATCGAAATTACGATTTGCCCTTTTATTTCGTAAATCAAATTTCTGGGTCTTACATGAGTGAGAGTCGTGAGGACTCCTGGATCTGAGTCGTCATGTAGACATCCAAGTAGGATCATGCATTCATTTGAGCTGTTTATTTTTGAGCATCAGACCGCACTTAGGTGAGAGTAGTCTACTTAGTGGCGATTCCACTACCGGAGCCAAGGCCACCCTGGGCCGTGGGAATTTTATTATTTCGTGCAATGGAGCGCACGGGGAGACGGCCATCATAGAGGCTACTTTAGAAGAAAGTTTGTCAGGGCTTTGATTTGTGATGTACTACATGTATTAGAATTTAGATTTTAATATAAGCAGATAAGGAGTAAAATTTTAGCCTTGTAACTATTGTATATAGCTGGTATGTTTACGGATATTTGTAGTATGGGCCCAAGAGGCCGTTTATCCATATTTGTATTATTGTGATTATATCAGACCGCCGGGATTGTGTTTCATGCAAGGGCAGCCAGTGGCAGAGCTCCCCATACAAAGGGAGACTCCGCCTCACTTTTCTCTCGAAGAGGAATCTGAACCCGATATCCACTTCAGATTCCGCGGGTTGATCGTAGTCACCGGACCCCAGGATCGGGGCGTCACAAAGTACACATAGAGGAACGGTATTACAATTTTTTAGAAACATGGAACAAGAAAACAGTAGTTATTTTCAGGAAGTTAGAAATAATTTTAGTATATCTATGTTTATAAATCTTATACTATATTTTTAGGAACAACCTAAGAGGATGTAAATGAATTCGTATTATACCTTTATAAGTTTGAATAGTTAAAATTATGTAACCTTTCGTATATAAAAGAATATGAATGTAAAAATTTAGGAAATATGTTCTTGCTAAATAGATAGAATACCTGAATATTTAAATAAATACATATTAAAAAATGGTAAGGACCAAGAGGTGTTAGATTATACGAATTTTCAACCTTCCTCAATACAAAACTCTCCTTATAGTGAGGAGTAGAATTTGTTAAAAATTGGTTAGAAAAAGAATGTTTAAATATAGGAGAAAGAAGTCAAATAAAAGAACAAGATTTAAATAAACAACTTTGTAGAAGACTAAATTTAGGAGAAGAATTAGATATAGGATGTAGAGATAGATATAGGAATATAAAGAAACCCAATAGACATAAACAACCTTAGAAGAAAATCTAGAATCCTATTATGTAAACCAACCTTTTAATACAAGATATAGAAAACCTGGTAAATATTGGATAAAAAGAAGAAGAACCAATTATAGTAAAAACCAATGTAAATGTTATTTATGTGGGCAAGTAGGTCATATAAAACCTGAATGTCCTGAACTGAAAAAATTGCCAAATGAACGAAATAGAAAAACCCAAATTAAAATTAATTTAATAAAAGAATATGAAATAAATAGTGATAATGAAGAACTAGTTAGTGAATTAGATTTTTGAAAGTGACAATTTAGCATATAGCTTAGAAGATGAAGAAGAATTCTTTTAATTTAAATAATAACTTAGAAAATTTTGTAAAGATTGGTTAAGTAGACAGATTTATATAAATGATTGATTTATTTATGACTAACTTTTTGTGTACAGGAAAATGGCTCAAAGGAGAAATTCAAAAGAAAAAACTTTTCAATTTGGAACCGTTACTTTAAATGAAGTTTTAAACTCAAACCTTCAATTTCACTTTTATCAAACCTTTTGGAAGAACATAAAGTTATCAAAGATAACCTTTCGTCTTAAAACCTCAAAACTTTCAAAACTAAAATTTAGAATATGCTTATGGAAAAACCATTTCAGCTTTAGCCCAACATCTTCAAAAATTACAGAACCAGTTTATTGTTTTAGAAACTGAAAAATTCCAAATGCTTAAGAACCAAGAAAAACAAGAAAACCATATTAAGGATTTAGAATCAAAGTCAGAGTTTTTGAACAATGTTAGTAAAACCGATTTAAGTATGATTAGAAAATCAGCCTTTGCTACCGAACGCTTGACAAACTTTAGTTAAAAAACAAGTTCGACTCCGATATTTATAATATTATAGAATCTCACTTTTAGATAAATTTTATGAAAAAGTGTTTAAGAAATTCAAAGCAGTATATTATATGGAACAATTTAGAAACTAAAAACGTTGGAATTAAAACAGGATATATGGCTTACCATGATCCTGATTTATTTTTCGTTGTTTATTTAGCTTATGTAAATATGTATTTTAGATCAAAAATATTTAGAACTCATCCCTGAACTCATGGATCAAGGGATTTTGAAAAACATATTTTTAACTAGTATATATCAAGTACCTAATAATTTTCCTGAAAAACTGAAAAATATTGTTCAAGATCTTTTTAGAACCGAAAATCATGTAGATATATCTTTTGAAACTATACCATCTTGCTTAGAACTGATTAGTTAATGCGTCTCGTTTATCATCATGTATATATCAAACACAACAAAGAACCTTTAATACCTTGAAAAAAAATAATGTTACATATTAAAAGTAATAATATCAGTAACTAAAAGTAACAAAATTAATGTTGTTACTTTTAATTTTATTCACTTTCCAATATATTTTTTTTAAGTACTAAAATAATTTTACTAATTTTTTGTTGAATAGTTAATATTTTTATATTACATTTATCTTATTTTAAAAATACTTTCATACTTATTTCACATTTTTAAAATAAGGAGATCTTTTAAAAAAGAAAAAAAACTGGAAGAAAAAAAAAGATGGGTGAGTGAACCGTTTGTCACTAATGAGTGGGGTGGGGTGGGGTGGGGACGTGTGGGTTTGGTTGGGGGAGCAGGGTAGTTTTGGGATTTTTAAACTTTTTATGTCCTTCATCTTAATTTTAGTCATTGTTATCAGTTTTATGCCTAATTGTAATGTTTTTATAGGCATTTTATTAAATATGAAGCCCATCACACCTTGAAGCACTATTCCCCAAAAACAAAGCAAAATACCTTTTATCCTTTTTAGCAATCCGGAAATGTTTTTTTTTTTTTTTTAAAGACATAAATTTATTGATTCAAATTATAAATAAAATCGATAGAAACATGAAATCAAGGATACTAAAAGCTTTAAAAGATGACGCAATATTTATGTTAATAGCAAAAAAGATTTGATGATTCAACAACGTCTGAAATATCTAAGATTCCAGATTTGTAATATACCGACAAACAAGATTTGATCTTATGACTTTATCGGATTAAATTTTGTTATCTAAATAACCAATGTGAAAACTACGAAGAATCTAACATCGACAGAACAACTATTACTTGTCGCAATAAGTAGAGGACAAAAGAATCCGTAACAAGTCGGCGATAAAACATGTCACAATAGGTCGACGATAAACAACATGAAAAAACAAAGAAAAATAAAGTTAAACTCAAATCGATGTGAAAGAAAACCATTTTATTGGAAAAAAAAACCCAGATTTGAGGAAAAAAAAAGATATAAGAGGTGATTTCAGACCAAAAAATTACCACTTCTCTCTAACGAACAAGGATTAAAACGAGAGAATAAAGAGAGGGGCGGTTAGGGTTTCTAGAGAGAGGGTGGCTTCTTAGTTCTAGGAAATGTTAGAGAAATAAAAATTAAAAAAAAATAGAAAAGAAGTAAAAAAAGGTAAGGAAATTAATATAAAGTTTTTTTTTTTTTTGTTTGATTATGCATGAAAATTTTAAAGGAAAAAAACTAAGGAATATATTTTATCTTTTTCTTCCTTTTTTTTTTTCTTCTTTCATATTTTATAAGGATATAAACAATAGTTCATATACCTACCTCAAATAATTAGGAGGAGTTTGAGTTTTGATAAGGACAACTTACTACATTGTATTAAAAGTGATTAGCTTTTAAAAATATATATATTAACAATATGCTTATCATGCCTATGTGACGCCCCAAATCCGGGGTGTCTGTTGACTACCCGTCAACCTGCGGAAATTCTATACATCTCGTATCACGAGACGCATACCTGAGTAAAATAGCCTCTTGGGTCCACAAACCAATACTCAAAATAAATACGCCAACTATATTCTCATAGTTTTCATACTTGTTCTACAAAAAGATTTATACATATTTACAAAATATTTACTTAAAGCCACATTTCGGCTTTCTTCTCAAAAGCTACCTCTACTACGTACCGTCTCCCTGGATAGTCCTTGTACCTAAAAGGGGGTCCCACGACGGGGTGAGCAAAGCCCAGTAGAAAATTTTCCTACAAGGGTTACTCCCCACCTAAAATGCATATGCAATGGCATATAAACAATCAATCACATTCCATACAATTATTTTCTATATGAAATGTCTATATCATGCATGAGATGCGACCCCTCATGCTCACCACCTGAGTCCCAACCGACTCCCTCACACCTGGAATGCCAAGTGTGACTAAAACAAGTGAATCTGCAATATGACTATGATTCAACCATCGACAACCTCCAATTTATTTATCAAAGTCTTTTTCCTTTATTTTGCGGGCCACGGATTTCCGGGTTTACACCGCAGGACGCCGCACGCCTTTTCAACATTTTCACGGACTTACATCGTCTGGATTCATGTCTAACCGTGAATAACATTTGGGACTTTCACCCTGGGGGGGAATCTACCCCAACTTGCTCCACCCAAAATATGTAATTTATCATTTTGATCATTTCACACACTCGTGAATCTCTACCTCGACTTCTCATTCCATTTTTCCCGAGTTCACACCCATTTACCAACACCGGTAACAACCATACCCCGCACTCCACACCCGACCTAACGCGATGTGACCGTGCATATGAAATGCATGATGCCAATGCATTTCTCTTCTCATGTTACATGCAATGAACGAACACTACATGAAACATTTTCAAACTATAACATTATAATTTATACATATAATCTACCTCCATGCAAACCATATCAATACATCAAATGCTGATGCATCAATATCACATTTCCACACACCGCATGTTATTCAAGTGGGGCACTAACACACAACTCGGTTCACCTACTTCGGGACTATCTGGGTGGTGGTACCACTACCGCGAATCATGAACCATTTTGTTCCAATCCGGTGGATGAGCTTAAAAGTCATCTCTTTTTAGCCCATTTTTCCGTTTGATTTTCGCTAAAATTGAATAATTTAAGATACGTAATTATGAAGAAACTCACCAATTTGTCATTATGAAGGAAGCAAGAAAGAAGAAAAAGCAAGAGAAAATGCATAAATAAGTGGATAAAATGCAAATGAATGACAGCAGAATAGAGGCAAATCGATCGAATAATATGCAAATATGGGTGGTCTATACAAATTCAGCTTCGAGGTTTTAAGATCGTGAAGATTAAAGGAATGCAGGTCATGATGTGGATCACACAGAGGGCAAATGAGGAAAGAGCAGAAATTAAAAGAGTGATGAAGTCCGAAGTCACGACATCATAAACAAATCAGCAGAACTTCAAGAAGATCAAGTGATGTCATGACAAGAAGACCATGTCGCGACACCATAAACAACCAATCGATACCGGGCAGAATTATGGATGAAGTCAAGACATCACAAAGAGAACATCTGAAGGCTTCAAAACCGTGAGTTGATGTCGCGACGCCAAGAAGCACCCATTCACAACAGCAGTTAATTTACTTGATGTCGCGACAAGAAGACTGATGTCGCGACACCACAACAAACAGTAGAAGAGTACAAGAGGAAATTAGCTGATGTCAATGGCTACCGCACCTATTCAAAGATGCGCGATATGAGCTAAAGCTCGACAAGAGAAACGAAGTCACGACATCCAGAACGATCATCCGAACAGCAAAGGCTCGGGCCAATGTCTGACATCGGCACCACCATCTCACAAGCCGCAATAACTTCGTGTGATGTCGCTATTACGAGTATGTATGCGACATGGAGACCTGCCGCGACAAAAAGAACTCAAGTCGCAATACGAGCAGCTGACTTCGGGCCCGGGTACTTTGAAACTACAACAGGGCCATCGGGTTTGGGGCCCAACCGAGAAACCCTATAAATAGAAAGCAAGTCGCAGCGCATCGTAAGAGAGATCCGTAGCCTAGGCTTCACTTTTACTTTTCTTTTCTTTTTCTTTTCTTTCTTCACACGAAACGTATTGTTTCTCGTGATTTTCCTTTCTTTTTTCGCTTGTTTTGCTCGATCCGAATGTTATCGCTGAAATAAGCCAATGTCGAAATCAATTTCTTTCGTTACTAATTGAACGATGGAATTCCCCCGCATAAATTTCCAAATTCGACATTCCGCTCAATTGCGCTGCTCATTGGATCGCTGGAATGTCAATGCGTACCAAGAATCAAGGAACTCAAATTCTCCATCAAGAGAACGTTTTGTAAGCTAGAATTGATCTTTTCCCCAGAAGTATTTTCCCAAGATCTTGTTCATCAGCCATTTAACGATCAGATTATTGGTTTAATTGATTTTGATCCAATATCGCTTTCATACCCGTTAAGAATCACACATTACCCTAATTTCAAGGAAGTCCTCCGAAAGGACACAGTGAAAGACAACTCGGGTAACGATAGTTCTTTGAAGGTATACTAACTCCGCTATTAGGATCCGTTTGTGCTTTGCAAGTTCACTTAGATAAATCCTCTTCTCACTTGAAGTCAAGAACGAATAACGAATTTATCTATTTAAACAAGCGTAGATTTCACCTCAATTCAAGAAAGGAAATAAATCCCGTTAGCCGAGATCTAATCAAGGAAAGGTTGGATCTATTCTAATTTCGAGGAAGAGTAATTTGGAAGTCAGATATCCTTGCTTGACCGATAACTTGGGAGCTAAGGTGGCCAAATTCCATAAATGGGTATGAAGTATTGCAAAAGAAAATACCCAAATTAAGGAAGTTCTTTTTAAAAGTAGTTATCTAAATCCTCAGAATTCGAGAGAATCAGAAAAATGAGATAACGAATGTGGAGTGTGGAGACATCCGTACCGCACTACAATTCGCCTGGGACAAGATTTTGAACTTGAGATAATTGGCAAATTCAATCAATATTCACTACAGAACTGATCGCTCACTCTCACCGCTTCTGAGCGTGTCCCTTTATGATAATTGTCTTATCATTTTTTATTATGTAACTTAGTTTTACCTTCATTCATTTTATTTCATTATTCTAATTTTCATTTTCAAGGTTATTTCCCGCCTTTACGCTCGAATACCTTTATCAACCGATGGTCCAAATAGTATGAATTTTTGAAAGTAGTCGTGGTAGTTGATTTAAAATTCTTGAGATCTCTGTGGATCGAGCACCGACTTAAATCCATTTTATTACTGTTTGACTGCACTTGCGTAATATCGTACTCAAAACCAAATTTTTGAACATGATTTATTTTAAGAGATCAGGGCAGACAAAGTGGAACAAAATTTTGATACTATTGCTGGGGATTAGACAATAGTCCTTTGGTAATAGTGTCATGAATCTGTATATGTGTTCATTGGTCTGTCAACACCTTGTCATCACATCAAACAATCATAACACCTAGAAACTATCGGTTTCTAGTTCAAACCCTAACTCCCACAGTCGGTGACTGTGTGAAACCGGTCATGAAATCCATACCCTTTAATTATAAAGCTTGGAACTAATTTACATGGCCTCTCATGGCCTCCCACAAGCAATCCCTACCATTATAGCCTTGAAGCAAAGTAAACCAAGTAGGAAATATCCTACCTCTTGAGTTTGTCGAACTCCAACTTTTATGTCCACACGTAGATCCCACTCCGCACCCTCAACTTTAAATTCTCAACTTTCGAACGCCGATCACCAAACCCGGAAATCTCCTTTCCCTTCCTTCCTTTCTCCTTTTCCTCCTTTTCTCTACTTCGATTCTTTCCTTTATTTTCTTTCCTTCCTCTTTTTCTTTCTCTCCCTTTTGCTTTTTCTTTCCTTTTCTCTTTTCTCTCATCCATTTCCTCCTCATTTTCTTCTCCTTTTTGGTCCTTTTTCTCCCCTTGGAGAATCCATCATTCGGTCACCTTATAAATTGCCTCCTCTACTTCCTCAAAACTATGCTGCTTCTCATAATTTCACTTTATGACATCATCACCCATGGCTCAATGCTTGAGCCATATGGAATCCATTTCCACACATACCCAGTAGCCATTATGACCACCCCTTTTTATGCAAGTGCCACGCATAGCGTTTTCATGTGGCGTCCCACAACGCGCATGTTGTCAACACCCCACGCCTAACAAATCACGACCACCTCGGAATCTATGAAATTAAAACGTGGTAGCCCAATTTCGTGAGAGGATTTCGGGTCAGTTTCGATCATCAGAGATCTACAGAAAATTCGGATTTTCAGCCCGTTATATTTACCACTGTCAAAATCTTTGGTTTTAAAGAGTTCCCATTCACTTAATAAATGGATCAATTGAATTCTAAGTATTAAAGGAGAGGTTTAGGTTTGTTTGTATTAAGGACTAACTTACTACATTGTATTAAAAGTGATTAGCTTTTAAAAAAATATATATTAACAATATGCTTATCATGCACCTAACCAGTAATGATTAAATTCAAAACATATGACATAGGAAAAGGGGTTTGAATCCTAATAAGAAAGTTTACTATATTGAAATTAAAGTATAGCAAAAAAAAAAAGTATAACAAATATATATATATATATATATATATATATCTATATATATATATATATATATATATATATATATATATATATATATATATATAATAGTAGTTTTTTCCTATCGTTTCTCACTTATTTTCCTTGTTAATCTTTAAAGAAAGTATTAGGGAAAATATTATAATATTTCCTCGTGCCAATTTTCTTTATATTTTCTTTCTTTTATATTTTTCATGTCATTCTTTTTTAAAAGCCAAAGAATTATTTCCAATCGTTTGATTTCCTGATTTCTTGATAAAACTTAATAGATCTATAGAATTATTTGTATATCTTTCTTGTAACAAGTATTCTCCAAAATGGACGATCATATGAAGTTTTAATATAAGTATCATTTTGAAACTTATTTAATTTTCTATAAAGTGTTATACCCTATCACTGGATAAGTATCTTGTAACAAATCAATGTATTTTCGAAAAAAGTGTTCTCTTCTATCTACTATTCAACTTTTGAGTCATAAAAATCCTTAATTGGGATCCATGCCTTTGATCATATTAAATGATGTAATGACTAAGGAGTATAAAAAAATCCCTGCCTCGCAAAAAACCCATTAATGCCTAACATCATCTCCCATGACTGACTAACACCCTCATTTCTGATCAGCTGCCGTTCACCCGCCTTCGTTTGTTTTCCACTTCTTATCCACCGATCTTATTCCTCATGCCACCCACCTTATAATCTTCTTTTTTTATTCCACCTTCTTTGTATCTCTCGTCTCTCCTCTTCCCTCAACCCACCTTTTAATCTTCTTCTTCTACCTCTTACACCTTTGCCACGTTTAGCACAGTCTTTGTTGAAGCTGGTATTCATTTATCTAATCTTTAATGCCATGATATCTACAGGGAAGTGTATTTATTTCGTACGGTGTCAAGCGAGATTATCATTTTTTATTTTATATTATAACGCTAAGCATTCATTCATATATTAGCATTTAACTTGTATATATTATAGTGGCGGATTTTAAAAAATATTCGGTTCCATGAAGTCTTCAGCATTTAATATTTACGTATTTATAAAAATAAAACGCCTTGCATCATTAAAGTCTGAAATTGGGCACCTAGTAGTATGTTGGCGCGGTTGCGATATGAATTGGACTTCTGTTTCCTTCTGTTACACGGTTAAATAGTGCTAATAATATGACAATGAGAATTAATACATGGATGACCTCTAATAAGGGTCATCACACTTCTATACACATCTAACATATCATATCACCAAACATGCTTATCGTATTTCATGTTTACTTATCGCACCATCATTTCATTTATGTTCACACTTTGCTTCATGTTTTTGTCACAATATACTTGTCATTGTGCATAAGCGTTACATGTTTCTCACCATCACGCTCTGTTTCATATGTCATATTCAAGTCATTTGTTTTATGTTTCATGCAGCCATAAACCTTAGAAGATAAAGGAAACTATAAGAGCGAGCGTTGCTCTTCATCTAAATAATGGTCCTATAAAAAAGTCAGAAAACTATTTGTTATCATTATTACGAGACAATGATCATCTATAAAGAACCGAAAATTGTATAATGACAACGGGGCAATGGTGGTATATCTTTTCTGAGACTTTGTTTTTCTAATGACATATCATCCATCCTCATCGGGTTCTAAACGGACAATCATATATTTATATTCAGTATCTCATATTCTGAATAATTGTGTCATCCGGTAATTATATGCGATGTTACAATAATTTATTAGCGTATCTTTGCATTTTTGCCTCTCTTCTCTCACCGACCTTCTCCGTTTACCATAACGTGCTTATGACTATTACTATCATTCTGTTTCATCAAGCCTGCCTGATCGTTTAAACTCAAGGTATTTCAAAGTCAACATAGCGAGAGATAAGAAATTACTATGACCGTCAAGTTAAAGGCTTCTGAGCGACTCACGAGCACAACTAGTAAGCTACTGTTCTTCATGATTTTGGACCTAATATGAGTTATAGGCACCATCAATATATATGGGTGATTCCTGGAAACTCTAAGTTCAAAACCATCTAAAAGCGAGATTGGGGACAGAAAAGTATAATATTAAGTTGAAGCTTTATATATGTGAATTATGGCAGACCATAGGCTACTATTTTTGTTCTGGATCATGAGTTCATTAACCATCTGGCTTCTATATTGATGCGATTCGAACAAGACTTTTTCGGGTCAGGGTATCAAAGCGATTAGTTAAGAAATTATGATGCATCCGAGTTGGAGGCTTCCATAGGCGACTACGAGCAAATGTTGAGATTAGTTTATCAAATTTGGACCTAATATGAGTTCCAATATTATCAGTTATCTGTGGTGGTTCTAGACTCAAAGATCTTTCATAGAGTCTAGAAGCTATCAAAACGAGTTCAGGTGAGGAAGAAATTATGATAACTAAGAAGTTGGAAAATTTTGTTATCCATGCCCAGTATTTATACAAATATTATTCAATTGGGGATACAATCAACCAACCCCAGATTGGCCCATTCAACCTTTAAGTAGGGTTCTTTTAGACCCAGTTCATAAAAAAAAATTGATTTATGGTTTCTTTATTTATTCAAACAGTTCTCCAGGTCAAAAAGAATTATAGACAATCCCTTTTAGCTTTGGTTTCCTTGGAGTTCTGAAACTAACAAATTACACTTTTCTTATTTGTGTTCTTCTTATACCACCTTCCTGCCTTGTGTGATCTCAAAGGCTGAGGATGTTTGATCATCACCCCCTTTAGCCTTTAATTCTACCCCATTGCACTTTGTCCTCAGAGGCTTTCTGTTTTACAAGTCAGTTAATGTATTCTATAGCCGCCCATCATCTTCCCATATTATGTGTTTTGTGTCTTTTGATAGTTACAAATTACATAACATCATATACAAAATTCGGGTTCAAATTTTCTCATGTAAAAATAATATAATCAGAAAAATTCCAGTACTAATAATATATACTAAATGTTATCGTGTTAGACATATTTAGAGATATCTAATATCTATAAAAATTTGGTCTCCCAGTTTTCATAGTAGAAAAGTTCAGGATACTCATTTTTCATGGGTTAACTTGGATCTAAGTAGCTTCTCTGCATAAACCATTGTTTTATGGAGCGTACCACTCATGTCTTCTTTTGCGGTTTGTCGACCAAGTAACGATCTTTAATGCCATGACCGTCTTCTTGCCGCGCATCGGTTCTCGTGGTATGTGCGATCATCGACGGTGTCTCGGAAGCATCGACACGCTGATACGTTTTGTGCCGTCTGACGATGGGAGGTGCCAAGCGATAAGCCATAGAAGATACGGATTGGTTTCAGACCTCATGTGGCTGTGACCTCGGACTCGGTTTTCCCTTTACCCAGATACGTAGATTTTCCTCCACGGCGGTCTTTCAAAGGCGCCCACATTCTGCGGTCTATCTCTATTGGTCGCTTTAACCTTTGGTACCGATCATACCGCCTTTAAACCTTCGATAACGCGCTCTATATGCTGCTTCATGTGCGAGCCGTGCTTTGCTAGTCATTGCTCCGTCGGCCAGGAGTTCTGCATTCGGTCCTTCCGTGCTGTTATCTATAATGCATTAAAAAATTCGTTATTATGAACGAGTTCATTCAGTGGATATGCTGTCGGCTTCCGGGGCGATCGTACGGTCTGGAAACATATCAGCAACTTTGGATCCGCGCCGGTACGTTCATCTGTTGGATCGAAGCGTTCATTCAATCGTTGCCGGCGTTTGTCGTTCTTCGGTATGGCGTGGCGCGGATCAAGCGTTGGTTCAATCGGTAAGAGAATCCCCATGCGTGTTGATTCTCATCGCCAGTTCGCGAGTTGACGATCCGCGGGATAATCGTCCGGTGTTCCGAAGTGACGGACGATCGATCCGTTCTGTTCGTCGGCGTCATCGCTTCTGCGGTTGAAAGCGGATCAACTGAGAATCGCTGTATTGTTTCATCCGCTGATCAAAGGTGGAAGGGTTCGAATAAATGGATGGTTCTGGTTCGACCTTCCGCGGTGGCGCGAAATGTCATTTTTCGTCCTCACCGTTGATCGATCGTGTTTCATAATCTGGTATAATCTTGTTCATCCACGGGTTGCATGATGAACGATGTTCATTTGACTCGCGTGTCGTTCGCGCATAGTCCGCGCGTGGAACGCATGTCTTCGCGGCGAAACCGAATATCCGCGCTTCAATACCGCGGGCGCTGGCTGGTGCGTACCATTCTTTGAGTTGTACGCGCTCTTCGCGCGGCGATAATAACTTTGCACGGCGTTACTATCGTTTGGCTCGTCGTTGCAACTCCGGTGCCGGGTAACGAACTGTCGATCCGTCTCCGGTCGATCGCAGATGGCGAAATCTTTCACGCTTTCAGGGCGTTAGCGTTTGCGCCAGGGTTGTTGTCGTGATCGCGATCTTTGACGGTTCAACCGACGTTGCCATCGGTTCGATCTTTGATTGCAGTGTTGAACCATGATCGATGCGTTAATATTTTCCATCGCGACCAGTGTAGCCGGTGCTAACCGAATACGTTAACTCGATCGTGGTGGGATCGTTTTGTTATGATTCGTGTGGAAACGTAAAGCCGCCGCCGTCTCTTGCGTCATCGCGTCTCGACCAATAATACTGCTGCGAGGTATACTCTTTTTCGAAAAGGCGCTAATCGTTGTTCAGCGACGTTCTTCGGCTGCGTTCGACTAATTGACTTGTTCGCGTCGCTCGGCTTTATTGCTCTCAGTAACTGGTGAAGCGGAAGAAGCTGCGAGCCTATACGATGTTTACCATATGCTGGTGTTTGAAACTTTACAATGCCGGTTCCACGTTCAAGTTCGTTCTGTGACCTCGATCTTCGTGAGTTAAACTCTCCGCGCCTCGCGTTCAGTGACTCAAAGAACGTTGGCGAAATCCGTCTTGGCGCCTGCTGTTTTCTCCGTTTGGGTTCAGCTTTCGTTGAACTCAGCGATCGCGTGTTCTTGAATACGCGGGATGCCATCAATGAACCACTGGCGTTCCACGCGGGCGAATATATTCATTCAATCGCTGGATGCTGCGGTTCGTTAATGACCGATGGCGTTACGAAAACAATAGCTGGCGTGGTTAAATCGCGAATCTTTGGCGTCTTCTTTATATCGTACCATCATATCACGGTCAGTTGATCTTGAAAGAAAACTTCGCCGCTCGTTCGTTGATAAAAAGATCTTGGATACAACGTTGGTGCGTTCCAGCTGTGCGCTGGTCTCAGATGATGATTACGCTCAGTGATTATATAACAACGCAGTGATGATTCAGTGATACGGTTAGCGTAGCGACATATTAAAAACTCGCGGTTTGAACCTTTAATATCGACTCTGCGAGGGCATTACTGTAAAGGTTTTCGACCGGAACGTTACTCGCGTATTTACGCGGATGGTCATATATCAGGGGCGATGAAATCTTGGAATGCATGTTGAGAGATTCGCTACTCGCGAAGGTCGTTTCATCAGCAACATCTCTTGATTCGATATCAGATTAAGATATATCTTTCTTATAAATCTCTCGCGCCGGCGTTTGAGATCTCAGTGGACGTCTGCGGATCTGGTGTATTATCACTCAGATGGTAGAACATCTGACCTCTTTTTTTTTTTTTTTTTTTTTTAAAAGAAGAAAAAAAAAAAAAGAAAAAAACTTACTCTTTGATGCGATCAATGGTGAGCAGGTTTAGATTAATGATCAGTTAGAGATCAGGTCAAATCTGAATGTTAGGTTCATCAATCATTGAAACTCTTCTTGTATAACAATGGGCGATTTACGGCGGCGCTAAGCCGAGGTGGTTGGACTACCTTGACGCGAAATCTATGTCTCGAGTCATGAGGCACGTGCCGTGTAAAATGACCACTTGGGCTATCGCGTATTGCTCGCCAAATGTATGTTTTATACAAACGATTCTTACAATTGTATCTATTACAACGTACCGACCAGACCAGATTATCTTGCGAATTTTCTGAAATACGGTGTCTTGGCCATTAACCCCACAAGGATTCACGATCGTCCCATCCCAATCGTCTTGATTGCTAAAAATAGTCCTGACGGGGTGAGCAAAGCCCGGTGGTAGTTTTTCCTGCAGGTTGCTCACTGAGTGCAGTACAGTGTTTTCAAACATCGTTTATGCTAATATATATCTTTTAACAAGTTAAATCACACATCATGTATTCAGTTTATAATATACCTCAAACTTTCAGCTCATAATTCAGGCACAATCGACGGTTCTCTGAACAGCCCCATTCACGTATTTATTTCTCGTGTGTGCTCTTTCCGCACTTAATTCGACGAAAACACGAAGCGATCCAGTGGATTGTCCAGCTAATCTAAAGTTTTGCCGCTGATTAAAGCTTTTGGGCGAAACCACGGCCATCGGGCTCAACAAAATCATCGCGCATAACACCTTTAAGTAAAGAGCCGTGGAAAAACCCCTACCTTTGCGGGTTTGGTAAACTCTGATCAATTATCACAGCCTTCCCTCGAAGTACCGACCAGCTTTTTACTTGTTTGGGCGGCGGCGATCGTCATTAGTGATCAAAGCGGACTCTCTCTAAAACCCCATCTCATGCGATATTATAGCCAGAAGAAAATGAAGTGGAGAAGATGATGTCTTCTCTTAAATTCCCAGTTGCCTCCACTTCTTCTCTTTTTGTTTTCCTTTTCTGAACTATAATATATTTCCTTTTCTTTCTACCATTCTCTCGCTCCTTTTTGGAGCATTCAGCGATATGGGTCAAGGAGAAAGCTCCCTCCACCTCACTTTCCAAGACTCAATTGTGTGGCTCTGTTTTCCATCCCTTTTCTTTTATTTCTTTGTTGCTTTTTTGACTATCATCCGCTCCATTGGATCATTGGCAAACCATGGGATCATACGCATCAAACCATGCGACCATTTCTTTTAAGTGTCACACCTTTGGGTTTTGTGTGCATCTCATAACCTACCGTGTCATGTAAACTTCTAAAATCTGAAAACATGAAATCGACCACCTCGGAATCTGACAAGGTGCGACGTGGTTGTTAAATTTAGCGAGCGAACCCTCATGCGCGGAGAAATAGTTTGTCCTCAAGTCTGAAAAATTAAGGATTTTGTTGATACCATGTATCTTGTTTAAAATCACGGATTTTCCAGGTCTCAGCATTTCTCCTTCTTTACACTATTCTTTATTTTTGACAGACTAAATCATGCCATCATATGCTAATTTATCCATCGTTGGTGCTGGCCGACCATATCTGCGCGCCTTGAATAGTAAGGTCACAAGATCGTAAATGCATGCATCTCAAACCATCTGCAAAAAATATACGGCTATAACCTGAAGCATCTGATCCTCACGAGCCTTCACTAGCGCCATGCTCGTGTTGAGTATTCCAGTAGGCATAGGGCGATCCACTTTGTCTTTGAAACTGCACTCCTGCGTCCTCTATCTTTGAATGGGCCACTAAGACCCCACCTGGAATCAATTCGAAAGTGGTCTTCTGCGAGATCTTCTTCTGCCACTTCATATTGACTTTATTATCACCCATTCAGGGACATTGTATATCAAATGGCAAAACCCACACCAAAGCTATATGTCTTTATAAACACCGGAATGCCGTCTGTAACTTGTGGAGTGCACTCCATGATTTCTCTTTGTCCAACTGAAGCACCTCTACACTGCACTGAATATTCATTGTACCTCCTGTCTTCTACCTCCTCAATGAAATATGGAAATAGCTCACGAAAATTTTGGGTCAGTGATTTAAATATATAATTGAGAATGAAATTGAAAAATTTAGATCTACTAGTGTCAGGCAATTTTTTTAACTCGTAGATTTTCAGGAAGCGCCATTGAGGAAATGTTTGGAGTATTTTACTTTTTATTAGACCAATTATTTTGCGCTAAAAGTTTACATAATTTTAAAGTAATTTAGAATGGATATCTTTGTTCCTAATAATTTAAAATGTTTAGGGATAATTTGTGATGTCAAAGCTTAAAAACTATAGTGGATACCAAATTTCGTCCCAATAAAAAATAAAGCAAGTAGACTTTTTCCTTTGTGGGCAAAACAAAGAATCCGGTTGTGTGTAACAAAACAAAACAAAACAAAACAAAACAAACCTCTTGTAGTATCGTTTTACACTTCTTGAGCAAAGAGTTCTCCTCATATGGACTTTCTCAAAAACCTAGTTAATCGATTTACTTCTCCTTATTTATTGTTTCTTTGAGAATGATTGGTTGAAATCTCTCTTTATTTGTTGGTGCTCGGCGGATCTAACATGGTAACTCTCAGGCTCTTACGGAAATCTTACATTTATATACATTCAATGGTTTTTCTCTATGGACTTTCCCTCATGTTTTTCTTTTCTTTCAGACTGTATCATGTTTCAACAGTGAAGAAGGGATTTAAGGCAGCGAATCTAAAGTCTCCTCTAGAGTAGATATCGTGAAGCAAATTTGAGAAGAAGGTATTGGTACTTTTGGGTTTGTTTATATTTTATTTATGATGGTTTAAGTTTTTTGTGTCTGATTCACCCAGGTGTGATTTATGTTACTATTTTACCTTTAGTTTTTTTCAGCAGATTAAACTCCATGGGTAATCATGATATAATAATTTTCTCGGGTCTGGCATGCACATATGGTGCGGAAGTTGAACCTCGATGGCCACGAGGCTACCACATAGCAGTCAAAATAACATTTTACAAGGTTCCAAAACTAGTGGCTGCGACCAATATCGATGATCTAAAAATCTACTTCGAATATGGTGTGATATCTTGCATAAGCACTGAATATCACGTCGAAATGTATGCTTAACCATATGACTGGGTTGGCGCTGACTTGTCTCAAAAACTACAAGGTCCAGCTCTTCTCATGGGCGGTCTGCGCATCTTGATTGGAGATGGTAGGGTGAGGGTTTGACAATCAGATGATCATAGCAGTAACTAGCGAAATGTTGTTGCGCGATTCATTATCTGACGTATTTTACAAATAATAGGTTGATGGTGGAAACGACGATCACAAATCTGCGCCACCATCTCGACCCCTCGCCGGTGACTCTTTGTTTGCTGGGGACTAGCCGAATCATCTCAGAACCGAAAAATTGCCTTTTGGACCCCACGAGGAATCTCCCATCCGTATATCTGTGACCTTTGGACCAACCCGAAGGTGATGTAAGTAAGTATTCCTTTAAATCAATTGGACTCTCACGGTCTCATACCGTCTTGGGTTAAAACCATTTATAAGCATTCAACCACATGGATATTTAAAAACTTGTATGATTAATTCAAGATTTCCATATATATAAAAATATACAATTGTATATCTTCAGAAATCTTGAGTCAAAGCACGGAATGAATTAGGAAATTCCCCACCTGATCAAACCCACGGTGAAAGCGGGGAGAAGGTTATAAGATCCCTACCTTCCTTGGATTGAATCATAAGTCCAAGGAAGTCAAAACCAGTTTCTCAGAAGGATGCATAAACTATGATCATGATTCTTAACTCTCTGATAAATCATCATAAAGTACTCCAGTGATACTTCACTATAGTACCAGCTCCATATATTCTTATACCTTCCGACAGCCAAACCTTGATCCCCCGAGTGCATCTCTCTTTGCTTGGTTGACATTTAACACCTTATTAAGGTAACACAAACAACACACACAACACTTGTATACCTTTTCAATATCTCAGTTACTTTTTCGACTACGATTTTTGGCATTATTTATTCTGTTGTGTTGACAAACACCTATCTCTTAGCTTTCTCTGACCTCTTAAATGGATAAGTTGGGACTCAAATCTAAGATGTGGTTTTTACTCGACCTCGGTATTTCTAGGGATAAGAATCGTGCCTCTCTTCCACCCTTACTTTGTGAAATTATGGGGTTCAAATGAATGACATAATTGAGCCATCCCTTTCTTCAGATTACCCATGTGGCTGCTGAGAGGTTTTGAATCCTCCATTTGGATCGATCTAACTCCAACTTATATTTCAAAAACAAGGCGCTCGAGAACATGGACAGAATACATCGACTTTCCTTCTCAAAATTCAAAGAGGGTCTTATGGTAGGGTTTAGTTCTTGATTTGCTTCTAGACATTAGAAGGGCTAGGTCTTGGTCTTCTCTCCAAGCTGAATCATCTAGTTCGAGTCTTTTAAGCAAACAGCCCAAAACACTGTCATAGGGTCAAAGGGAAAGTTGGACAGCCTCATAGTTTTGTTGTCTTCTAAAGCAGGTCTTTGTTGGGGTTCCACAGGCTCACCTTTCATCAGTGTGGGTTGTAGTGGGAAAGCCAAACCTAGGGACCTATTAGTCCCAATGAAATGCCAAAGGCCTCAAAGATCTATTTCCACATAATGAACTTTTCCACAAAACAAGTTTCAGCTAGCCTTTTCTCCTCCTTCTCTCTAGCTTCTCTCTAGAACTCTCTCTACTTTCCTAATATTCCAGAATTTTCCACTTCTAAAGTTGGTCTAGCATCAAAACCAAGAGGTGGTTTGCTTGGCACATGTAAAGCTCTTCTCATGCACTTGCCATGTCGAGCTCCTACCTTGCATATATGGGGTGTCATGCCTCTTGTTACATAACTCTGTATGACTTGCACTTTACTCCTCTCATAACGATTTTTAATGGTCTTAAGACATACTTAATTTTAAATCCTAACAAACCCATAAACTTTTCATTGCATAATTGACCCACCATAAAAAATGCAATCTAACACACTTTGCTAATCCTCCTAATTAAACCAACCATTAAAATTGCTAATCTTAATGCGTATAAAATATCACTTAGGGAACACAAGTTGCATTTGCTCCCCAAAAATCCTTACCTGAATATAACAAAACATATATTAATATCTAGATTGTTACATTTTGTTTGTTCTGAAAAGAGAAATTCTGAGGAAAATTGAAACTTTGGTTCCTAAATTGGATTTATTTTATAAGTTTGGTAACAAACTAAAGAAATAAATTGGGTTTTGATAGGATTATAATTTTGTATTTATAAGTGAAATTCGAAAAGAAAATAATAGGAAACTTGAAACTTAAGATTCAAACTTTGGTGGTTTGCTAGATTTTGGTTTACTAAGAAATGAAGAATGAAGCGGTTGATGTTTTGGTGCTGTGAGTGAGTCAAAATGATCCTTTTGCTGTTCGTGACTATTAAACTGCGCATACTTTTGCCGTCTTGTTTCTTTTTCATTTCTTTCACTCACTCTGCCCTCCATATCTATTCATAAATCAGAAGAGTAAAGTAAGATTTATATCTTTGTGGGTAATGGAAGGCAGAAGTTGCATAAATATAGACAACAATGATTTGTAACACTAGGTGATCTCTTACGATATATATTTCATAAATTTATGCATAAAGATAAATCAATTGATTAAGTGAGTCTGTTTATTTTAGCGAGACGCCATGTTAGGATCACACTATTATCTAAGTTTTAGAGGTAAGTTTTTAGGAGTTCTAGCTTCAGGAGGTAATCATAGGTAGAATATTCTCTTTTGGGAAAAAATAGCATGACTCTTATACTAGGATCTGTTGGTTATCTGTAATATAAAAATTGAAATCGTGCAAATCCTATGCCTAAGAGGAAAGAAAACTAACTCATATTTTTTTCTCTTCTAACTTTTGAATAACTTGCAGTAACTTCTTGCACTAAATATTACATTTTAATTTTTGTCATTAGTTTTCCAAGAGTTACGGCGAAGTTTTGAGGATCATATGAAGAGTGGATGGCGATTTAGTATTTAACGAATAGCTATCATGCTAGAGAGTAGTGCGAAGGTTGGGTCTTGTTAGTGGAAAGCTTAGGGGCTGTGGTTTGTGAGAATATTAGTCTTTATATAGCTTGGAGGAGTTTGGGTTATTTAGATGATTTTGAAATTTGGACTTTTGGGGCCCATATCAATTAGTCGTATTTTTTATGTTCTGACAATTGAGTTTTGACTACGGTCGATACAGATGTTCATCATACTTTGCCTCTACGGTTGATGGGAGGTATCATTGGCCCCTATTGTAACCTTTTTAGGTCCTTGCTGATTCAATTTTCCTTTTCAGCTTTTGAAAGTGGAATTTTTTTGTTTAAGTGGAAGGTAGAAACCATTGATTCTCAATATGTAATTAACTTTCAGCAGTGTGTATGTGAAGCTACTCATTAAGTGTTTTGTTTTCATTTAGTTTAACTCTACTTTAAATATCTTTGGTTCTAGTGCGATAGGTGATTTCAAAACCATGATTCATTATGGCATATGTGATTTAAGATTATGATTAAGACATCATGACAATTAAGCTATAACTATTGAAATTTGGAGGCTTAATTTGTGGACAAATGTTCTGTTGGAAAGATTATTGGAATTATTTGACTTGTGGACTGCATTATGTTAGATAATTCATCATTTGCACTATAATATAATATTAGGACGGCTCTTTATCGCAACCTCATTCGATTATGAACATCTTAGAATAATAGACATTATTATCCTAATGCATCTTTATTGTCACCAAAACATAATATTATTACTTTTATATACCATTCTTGTTGTTTTTTACAATATATGGTATTCTTTCTGTACTCATGTGTTCAATATAAGTTTGTAATTTAGCGGTTTTTGTTAAACCTTTTTGCTGGCAGCGGAACATCAAACCAAAAATCAATACGTATTCTGCATTATTAAATCTATTTAAGTCAAATCTAATTACAAAGTTATAGTTATAAGCGACCAATATTGATATGGCGTCTACTATATTATTGATCGATGTTAGCAGGTGTCTATGAGAATGAAGTCACGGTCACGCTTTACTGTGGTTAATTACGTTTAAAGAAAACACAAAATCGGAAGGCATTGATTATGAATATGCTTATCTATCTTTGGTTTGCTCGAATATTAGTTATAACCTATCGATACTGTGAAACCCCGGAAGATCGGATTAAGAAAATTAAACGGTAAAGTTAGTTCAAAATCTTGGACTCTATGGAAAGCCCATTGAGTCAAGATTCGATCAGTTTAATAGAGGCATTCGGTCTACGACCCCATTGGAAAGCATTCAGAAGTGATCAGTGTTTGTGGTTGAGCTAATCAGTGGCGGACCTCGACTTTGGAAGGTCAAATGCGAACTCCGTTAAGGTGTTTTGAGCTCTATGAAAGCCGGTGAGTCAAGATTCAGCTGGTTTGTGGAGCGGGTGGGTGCTGGTGCTAGCCGAGAAAGGGGCGATGGGCGGTCAGGTGGAAGCTGTCGAGATAAGTGCCCCTAGTGTTTATGTGTGACCTCAAATTTCGGAAGGTTATGACGCCACGTCCTGAACTTTGTTTTTGGGTGTTCTTGGGGCTCATACAGGAAAGCCGTAGTCAAGATTATCAATTCTTGTGGGCGATGGGTGCTGGAGCTGGCCCGGAAAGGCGTTCAGGCGGTCGGTGGCTCTCGGGTAATTCGCTAATCATCGCTGACCTCGACTTTGGAAGGTCATAACTTTTCACCGTCGAACTCCATTTAGGTGTTCCCAGACTCTCTAAAAGCCGTTGGAGTCCGATTCCGATGCGATTCTGGGGGTAAGTGATTACCATTGCCGGAAGGGCGTTGGGCAGTCGGGTAGGCTGTCCAGGTGGGCTGCTAGTCATGTGTGACCTCGACTTGATGCCGCTTCTGTCAGGGCTCGTTGGGTGTTCTTGGAGGGCTGGAAAGCCCATTGGTGGGATTCATCGATTCTGTGGAGGCATTGGGTGCTGGATCTGGCCCGGGAAAGGGGCATTCCCGGAGCAGGAGTGGGGTGAATTTTGTCGGTGTAAAAATTTGCCTAGTCGTGTGTGACCTCCGACTTGAGAAAGGTGCAACTTCTTGCGTGCAGACTTCGTTTGGGTGTTCTTGGAGTATATGGAAAGCCCATTGAGTCAAGTTTCCAGCCATCTACCTTAGGATGGTAGTGGGTACTGTATCTTTGAAGGGCTTAGGCGATTGATAGGCTATGCGGGTAAGGCTGCTAGTCATGTATAGCCTCCAACTTCGGAAGGTCTGCTTCTTAGATAGAACTCCGTTTAGGTGTTCTTAGACTCTTTGAAATCCCATTGAGTTAATATTGTAGCCATGTTCATGTGGGGACATTGAATCCGACCCAGTTAGTTTACGGCTACGGTTGGGTTGTGTTATGACGTGATTGCATGGGGTGTAAAATTCATTCAATAATATAACATACTGAATTTGATGTCTCGTGGAATGTAGGATATCATGGTTTGGAATTTATTGCACTTTAACGCATAAATGTCAAATGACGTGGTTTCGTTTGTCTGAAGATTTGTCTGCGGTGATAACGAAACTAAACATGTCTAGACATAGCGGTCGAGTTTTCATGTGCAGTTATTGGCAGCTTAAGCTGTAATGGTAACATTATCACCTGATGTGATGTTAGTGAAAAGCTGTGTTTTATAGATGTTGACCATTGCCATTGCCTCTATACTCATTCCATAGTGCATTTCACATATATTTGACCTGTGATTGAGTCTGGAAGTACAATTATAATAACTTATAACCGCGCACATTTATTTTGTTTGTATAGAACATGCATGTTTGGTTGATTTCTAAACTACTAGATGTAAACAATTCCGCACGAACCTTTTATTTTATTTTGTGTTTTATATTTTTGAAAAAACGCCACAAAAATATGGAAGGACCTCATGAGGTTTATAACCATATATTCGAGGATTACTTGCTGATCATGTGCGATAGACATCAACTTATTGGTGTTAAAATTGAATCCTCTTTCATTGTCGTCTCATCTTTGAATTTAAATAAAGATTGCGAGTTTGATCTGGTGTATGGTACATTAAAACTGTTTGAAAATTAAATAATAAAGTTATATATTGAGAATTCCATTTTATCTTCGTTCGCGGCGATTATACTTATTTTGTCATGCGTGCTGCATAGAGCTTTCAGATTAGGTGCCAAGTCAACCCAGTCAATTCTATTCGTTCGTTATCAAGAAAGCCCGTCTCAAAATCAGGTATATCTTTTTTTATAATAATATCTCCATATTCTTAATTACTTCTTCCCAATTTTTTTGCGATAAATTTATTTATTTGTCCTCTGCATGTCATTTGATTTTATAGCACTTTTTAACTAGCAAAAAATCTAAATATTGGTCTTTATTATGTTCTGCCCTCTATGACTTTACACTTTTATTCTCCAGCGGAACATGGATAGAACTTGGATGACAAAAAAAAAAAGGTCAGTTGGATCTCATGGAAGGTTCATTCTTATGATATTTGTAGAAAGATAAATCTCGGTGCGAATTGGCAAGGTAGATGTCCATGCATAGATTGTTTGAATTCATATGTTTGGGCGAATTTGATTTTTAGATCATCTCTTAATTAAGGGCATTGATGTATTTTACACTAGTTGGATCTTTCCTTAGGGAAAAATCTAATTATAATATTAAACAGTGTGTTTCATAATCAATGGTGGTTGATGATAGAGTTCAAATGATGAGATAGAAGATGATGGGATCGAGATGTTAGATGACAAATTTCTGGAAGTAGCTTGGGGTAATATTAGAAAGATGATGCCATGGAGCCTATATTGACTTTGATGACTTGTTGGGAGGAAGCTCTGAAGGAATTATATCAGATTGTTAAATTCTCTAGTTCTCACACAGTGAAATTACTTCACTTGAAAGTATACTAACAAATGGAGCAACAAGTCTTTGACATATTGGCCGATTTGCTAACATTGATATTACCCTAATGGTGAGGTGTCTTCAAATCAGCTGAGGCCTGAGAAAGATGTTCAACGTTTGAGTTTGGGATGCCACTACCTCTATCCATGCTTGCAAGTATGATTGTGCACTATTTTGGTAAGAGTTTGTAATATTTCAGACAATATCTTTGCATGTGTTTTCTAGATGGAAAATCAATGATGGTAAAGGGAAGAAGATTCCACATAAGATATTCACGATGTTACCATGCTAGGCTTCAAAAGGCGTTTTATGTTAGTAAAATTACTATAGATATGAGGTGGCATAAGGATAAGAGGGTTAATAGTGATACCACAGTGCGAAGTATCTCCAGTATTATCTGAAAAAATTTGTCGAGAATTTCCATTGTTTCCAGACTCTACGTAATGTTAAACGCTTCAACAGCGATGGTTTCCCAATCCTTTTGGGAACATGTTGTTCTTATAGCCATGGCATGCCGTTTTACCCAGTATAACTTTCACTCAAGATGTATGAAAAATTTCCATGACATCACCTTATTTCAGGACTATTTCACCTGGTAAGGATATTAATGTTTGTAACCTTTAATGGATGATTCAAAAGTTATGAAGTGAGTAGGCAATGGTATCAGAGGAAAATTTTCAAATACCAGCTGCTCTTTTTATGGACCATAAAATAGTTTTCAACATGACTTAGTTGAAAGATATAAGCATCTATATGTAAGATTTGCATGTTCCTTAGATGAGAATAAAGTGGATCACATGGGACATATTAATTTTTACTAAATAAACAATAGTTGGCGACGAGGCTTCAATGGTGGAGTAGAACATGGAGTAGCACCCCATAGAATTATCTGGTGGTGATATTTTGCTTCCTTCAAATCTGAATGATGTGAAGTTTGAGGAAGCATCTAAATGCAAAAAGAAAGCGTTCCCCTAATGAGTTGAATTGGACCAAAAAGCATTTTTAATTACTTTATTAGCATAAAATTAGGTGAGGCACAATTTGGATGCATAATACATGAAAAGAATCTTCTTGATAGCACTTTGGAACATTGTTGAATATCGGTAAAACAAGACACATTTAAAGCAAAGCCAGGTCGGAGAAGGAACATGAACATAAGAAAGGAGTTACACATTTGATAAGAAAGTGATAATTAACGATATATAATGCTAGCAACATATTTATACTATCTAGGGTTGAGAAGCAAGGGTTTTGTGGGTTCACCAAAAAATCCGTATGAAAAGTTCGGATGGTTATACTTCAACCTATCGAATTTTCTATCAATAAATGATGACGGGATGTCAGCGGGTTAAAAAGTGAAACGATTGTCATATTCTTTTCGCGAGGTGCTCACATTGGCGTTAAATTGGATACGCGAAAGGTATGGTGGCTTTGGCAGTTGAGCGCTTTTAAACAACTTACGACAAAGTTTGAAACTCAAATGATCGACGCGCCAGTGCAAATTCGATGATCTTTCATCGACTTTCTTTGATAATGGTGCATTGCGATCATTCTGATGTCAGCCACGCCGGTCGATTCAAAATGATGGATGTTCTGCTGATGATGTATTCTGATCGCATGTGTTCTTTTTAAACGACCGCCCTTTGTTCGTTCGCGAATCTCTGCTGTGATTCAGAGGTGTCTTTGGCGTAATGTTTGGAACAAGATACTCAGGGTTCAATTGCTGAGGTCTGCAATGTAGGTGCTTAACTTTGTTTCATCACTGCATTAGGTTGAACTCGGTTTAATAGAAGAAGAAAGAAATAATATTCATCAGGGATGAATTGGATTATCTAATACCGAAGCTTAGGCAGATTGGGTGGCTAGAGTATGTTGATTTAGAGAGGATTGAAGATATTGAATATTCTAGAAGTGTGTTGGGGAGTAGAACCATGTGATAAATGTTATGACATTCTATTGATTATAATAGTTTTTTCCTATCTAGATCATAATATTATGGTATTTTAAGAGCACATATGGAACTGACTTATGCAAGACAGATAAATGGATCATCAGAATGAACACAAGATTAAATTTCTTTATGGTTTAAAACGCCGCGTAACTAACTAATTTGAAAACTGTGTTTAAATAATATTATGGATATAGATTTGGCTTATACGAAATCTCATCTCGCTTTCTCTCCTCTTTTTGTAAGATGGAGTATTTACTTATTAATCGACTACCAGCTCAAACATTATAATGGCAGGCTTGTGTGGACAGATGTTGGTAGAAATATTGCCACGTAAATCGTGGGGTTCAGTTCATGCCAGATGGCGATGGAGTGGTATGTAAGGCTTAAACAGTGAGTTGATGAGTTAGAAATATAGTGATAATTATTCGTGAATTTTATGGAGTTGTTACTTTGATGTTTTGAGTTGTGCTTTTCAAATGTCAATGGTTTGATCTTAGTAGTAGGAAATCCAGTATACATATTGATCTGTTGTATATTATTGGTGTCAATGTTCAATCTTTGCCCATTATGAAATAGTGTCATATCTTTCATTTGGAAACCAACGGATATATGTGATGAAGCGGCACAAAATTGAAAAGAATTAAGCGTTGTGAGGTTTTCTTTATGAACATATATGATGTTCAGATGCAAATGATTTCCGCGGATAACTCTCTTCGACTCAGAGAATTCTATCAGATGAGACCACAGAGATGATCTGTTTGGGTGTGTTGGAGTTCCAGTAGTTTATTGTTAAGAAATGATATAGATCCTGAAATTTTAGACTACAATATAATTGAAAACAATAGAAGAAATGAATTTGTTAATGAGGTGGAAGACATCTTGAGACCCTGAGTAGTGAAAGAACAGAATTTGTTAGTGATACAGAATCACAAATGTTGGGTATTAATACTCTTTACATTTCATATAATTTCATCATGCTCTAAATGTGAATTATTAATTGGTTTGTACTTTAAATTGTTTTTTTTCCATAAAGGTGTAGTTATGCTTTAATATGCTAGAAAGAGTGGAGACTTATTTTCATTTTCTTATTGTAATAGTTATTGAGAGAAAAATGGTTTCGGTGCTACGTCGTCGCAAGAAGTCTCTTCCTGGAGCAAGTAGTAGTCAATCACATGCATCCACAAGTTGCACATCACCTTCAGTCAACATTCCATCAGCGGAATCATTTCAGTCAGCTCCTCTGGTTATGCCTTCTAATTTAGAACTTCAAATAGAGCCTATTCAACCTAATCAAAGTAGTGAGTGCTGACTTCAACGAAACTAGGGCGGCCCAGAGATTAGGTACTCGAGGATTAAGAAAAATGACCAAGAAACAACATGTGAGAAGCTGAAAGGGAATTAATATCGATGTGGAAAAAGGAAGGCCCGATTAATAGAGTTCAATCAATAAGCTTTCAAATCGGTTGGGATTTATGTCTAGAGTGCGTACACATTGCCAAAAAGTGGGGTGATTTGAGAAGGATAAGGATTTCAATCTTGCAATGGATCATTTGGAAGTAAGTTTATTTATTTATTTTATGGTTCAAATTCCTCTCGCTATCTCTTTTGGGAGATCTTTATACTGTAATTGGTTTTTGGTATTTGGCCTTGTGTCCTTACTAATTGTTACTGGTTATAATCTCTGTTAAAATTGTTGTTGTTTTATTATTTTTCTCTCTGTCAAAATTGCTATTGCTATTTGAGTTCTACAGTTGCTGACTGGACCTACTAAATTTAAGATATAAATTTTGGAAATTGCTATTGCTGTTGTTTTCATTTTACCTATTGTTTTATGTCAAAACTACTGTTACTGATTGAGTTTTTGATCCATACTACTTGTTAAACTTGTTGAATCTAAGATATGAATCATTTTACTGCCATCCTTCAAATTTCAATTGGACCCAATTTGTGTTCGGTCCAAACTTGAACTATGTTAGCTAAGAACTGTTGTTAATAAGTTTTAGGTGAAAAATAGGGTTATATAATTGTGCAGTTTAATTACTTTTTCACAAATAATATACTTACTTTCATTTCCTTTTAAATATTTTTGTAATGATGTTACTAGAAACTATGACATGGAACTGGTCAATTAAATCAAAGCATCAGCATTGTAATGATGTTACTTCTATTATGATGACAATTAATAAAGGCTACATTTGAAATTGTAAAATCTGATTTGTTATGGTTGTTAAGAAACAAATTAGAAGAGTCCCCTGTTTTAGAATGTGTTCTTCATGTTTTCATTAACCTTTTATTTACGTTTTATTTTTCTTGTTGAATTGGAGCTCATCATTAGGATAACTGCCGGAACATAGTAAAGCGAGAGAACAACCAAGAGTGCGCGAGGAAATCATTAGGAAATTACTGGCCATTGTCACCTAATATAAATGTTAGAGTGTAATTTCTTGTTACATACCAAAAGTTATGTGTTTTGAATATAGTTGCTATAAGTTGCTAAATTAATTATTTGAGACTGGAGAATTATATACTATTCACATGTTAATCCAATGAATTGATTTGGACACAATATTGCTTTCTAGCTTAAATCTGGTTAGCTAATTGTTATCAATGTCAATTTATTTCAACATCATGCTCGGTTGTGATTACTGGTTCCCTTATAATTGCTTGGTGTTGTCTTGAAGGATTGACATTGTGGATGCGACACTTATATTTCTTTCTAGTTGGTTTATTTTTTCCGTTGCTCATATGTCTGCTATCAACTTACTTTGCAATTTCCACTCTCTGTTAGTCTTGAGAATTATTAATTGCTTGATAGTTATGTTGTTCTGGCGAGTGCTAAAGGTATGCTAATTAAGCTGGTGCTTGTTCACCTGCTCCTTTCATAACCTGTGGGAATGCATGGTATCCTTCATTTGCATGTACTTATATCCTTCATTTGTATTCCCCCTACAGATGCAGTTAGATGTTGTTGATGCAGAAGATGATGATATAATTGACAAGATTCAACAAATTTTTTGAAACACTTAGATCTCGAAATGCACAATATAAATTGCATAATCATTTTAAAAAGTTTGATTCAGTTGAGGTTGCTAAAGCAAATAAGCCAAACTTTGGGAAGCTGACTCAAGATAATTGGGAAGATCTTTGCACATATTGGAATGATCCTAAGGTTAAGGTACATTATTAGAATTTTAATCTATTAATTGGTTAATGAATTCTACTTTGAAATTTATATTATTACAATTAATCATTGTAGGCAAAATGTACCCAAAATGTTACCAACCGAAGCAAGCTAAACACGCATCACAACCAAGGATCAACTGCTTTTGTTATTGTTCGAAATGAAATTGTATGTCGTGAAGTTAACAAAACTTATAATTCTTTAATTTCATTGACTTGTTACTTTAGCTTCAAATTTTATTTTATGTATTAGGAGGAGAAGTTGCTTAATGGAAAGAGTGTGATTGAATTTCTTTTTACAAATTCACACATTTTAAAGAAGGAAAAGGATGGTCAACTCCAATGGCAGAGTCAAACTATGTAAGTGTCATTATTGTCTTTTTATGCTATATATTGGAGCTCTAAATCATGATTTACATATGTTTATGTTAATTTTCTGAAATTTTAGAAGGAAATGATGGAATTATTGGAGAAGTCTAAAGAATAAGGAAATATTTTAAGTCCGGATGAAATTTGTGATCAAGTACTTGGAACTAGATCGGGCTACATCAAGGGTCTTGGATATGGCCTGAAACCAAACGGAAGAGGAATCAACTCAAATGTCAAAATACAAAAGCTTGAGGAAAAACTTAAAGAGAAGAATGAGGAGAGATAAGTTGGTTGATAGAGTAGATGATTTGACTAGCCGTTTGGAAAATCAAGAAAAAGTTTGGGAAGCTCGCTTTCAACACCAAGAGAAGATGTTGGATATGTTTCTTGCTGCAAGTGGCCATCCACCTACTCACATTCCTTAGAAAGGTAAGGAAATGATTTAGTTTACATATCATTCCAAGTTACATTTGGTCTTATGTATCTTTGAATTCTAGTTTGTGAATATCTAGATTACAACATTATAGCTATGTTTTTTATGAAAGTTTGAGATGCAATTTCATGGATTACTATCCAATTAAATATATAAATGAGTTGTTTTTTATTATAATTTGTCTTGGTTAGTTCTATAAAATGGGCTTATTGCTATATTGGGTACGCTTCAATTTTCTAGGATATTCTCTTGTAGTAGTGAACACCTTGTTATTTGTAATTAAGCTTTGCTAAAACTTGGTATAGAATATTTCAAATATGCGAAATGAAAACAAGAATTAACTCAGCCACACAATTAATGCACATGGCAATTGGCCAAAGGTTTTGCTGCTTTGAGTCATGTCATTCACATAATTGAATAAAAATCCAGCTTCAAGTACATAGCATTCATGGCTTAATATTGGTCGAGTATGGCCAGTGGTTTACTTTATTACTTTCGATGTTGCTGTCTATGCATTTGTATCTCAACATATAAAGCTTCTTTTCTTGCTGCCGAAAGTATGTCACGTGTTTTATATTGCATGAAAGAAGTAGCCTTTAAGGGTTCTAAGGCAGCAGTTGTTTTTTTTTTTCTTTTTCTTGCTCGAGTATTTACCGTGATCTAGCCGTCAATTGATGAATTAAACAATCAATGCTAATGCTTGTAGTCTTTTTCTTTTTCTTTTACCCGATGGATGTTATTTTTCTTTATTGGCAATATTTTGCATGGTTAAAGAAGTTTAATAAATTTTCATTCCTTAACTTTTTCTAATTATTCTCTTGTTCCTTGTGTTGGTAGGCACTTTCAGGGTGGTTAAAAGCGAGTTAAGGCATCATTTTCTATATGGATATCCTTGCCACGTACTGAGAAGAACGAGGAAGAATTTGGGAAAAAGTATGAAATTATAGGTTACTTTTGTTATTCATGAGCTTTTGTAGAATGTTCCTATTCTTATAATTGTTGGTGTAAGTTTAGTACATACTAAGGATTTTATGAAGTCTTTTAGTTTGAGTGGTTATTTGATCAAATTAATGCATAACATTTGGTTTTGTTTTAATAGACATAAGGCTTGTGGATCAACACAAAGTGTGTAAATATATCAAAATTATGATTTGAGAAGCAAGAAGAGATAAAATACCAATTGTATATATACTAGTAAAAAAAGAAATAAGGGCCCTAAAAGGGTTAATTATTTGCCCCTAATAATTATGGATCTAAATAATTTTCACAGCCATAAACGAACAATTCTTCCCTACCACTATTCTCGACAATATATTTCGTCCCACTTCACTCAATCAGGACAAAAACTTTCGTCCCCAAAAATGGTCCAAATAACATTGATAAACCACTATTGTAGACAAAATATTTCGTCCCTAATTCTCATTGAATTGTGGATGAAAATTTTCATCCCCAAAAATGGTCCAAAGAACACGATAAACCACTATCAGAGATCGAAATATTTCGCCCTAATTCTCACCAATTGACTGCAGTCTGCCTCTCGTCCAAATAACATTAATAATTCACCTTGTATCTAAATTGATTTTTGTAGATGAAAAATTATCTTATATTATGTGACGTTAAAATTTCATTCCTTAATACATGAGCTTTCATTGGGATCTAAAATATGCTTGGTCCATAATTATCTAACATCTTGACTCGCTTTAGTATTTCCGTCTAGTTGATCTTTAGCGACGTGGCTTTGGAGACGTATTATTTTCTTCTCATCCCCAATGACCTTTACGGATCTAAATTTTGATATTTAGGACGATTATTTTCGTAGCCAATCTATAATTTGTTGTGTTGTTTGTAGTCATCGAACCCCAGAATGTAATCTACTGAACATCTCTAACTTTACTAGCAGGAGGCCCCTTTGAGAACTTCTTTGAGACACTTCTTTGTTGCTGGTTTCCTTTACCTCCACTTTCTGTGCTGACGAACTAATAAAAGTTCACTTGCTGAGAAGTCATAAAGCACTTACTGGAATCATGGTCCATCTTCACAATCATTTACACTGAATGTATGGGAGGGACCTATTCCATATTTAAGTCCTGATGACCGAACCTTTCTCATACCCCGCAGTTTCGCGCATAAGTTCATTTGCTTCATATATCTCGTGAACTGCTTCCACTCGGGAACTCCTATACATGTCTCAGAGTATACTGCCCCAACTCTTGGACAAAGAATTCCCATGTCATGGGATTTGGAATCCCTGGACTTTTGAGCACCAGCTTCCACTCAATCATGCCTCACCAAGAATAGTGAGACTCGCACATGACGCCTTGGATCGAGGGCATCTAACCTCTTCCAATACCCTTTCTAGCTCTTCTAACTAAAATTCGGCTTTCTCTGACTCTTCCATGCTCGACCCATAGAATTCCCCTGCTCCATGTCTTCTTACAGTGTCTATTGGAGCTTTAGGAGCTGTCAATCTATCCAAGACCCGAGCCATGTCCTGTGATATTCTCAATAAGGCTTCCGTGTGCTCATTAGGCCATTACTTTCCGCCTGTAAGCCGATAACTCTTGTTCCCTCGGGGGTTAACACTCTCAACAGCCTTCTTCGTAACGATCCATCTATTAAAACACAAGGACATTCATCGAGGTCAACACATTACGAACATAGGCATGTTTATCATATAGCACCTATCTGTAAGGTTTGCTCAGAAACGCCAAATCCCAGCTCGATATCATTAAATCGTGACACCCCAAACTCCTAAGACACCGCAGGTCAAGTGAGGGTGTCATTTTTTTTTTTGTTATAAATTCATAATCTTTAAGCTTGTTCATTCATATAATGTTAAACATTTAACTTGTACTATATTTTGTAGCAACGGATTACAAAATATATACAAGCTCCACATGGGTATGTTCAACATTTACAATATTTACATTACTTACAAAAAACAAACATATACAAAAATAGACCAAAGGTCTTTAGGTGGGCACCTAGTAGTGTGTCAGCCTGCCAAGTTGATGCTGAAAGTGTCCTACTGCTTTCTCGTTTCTCCTCGCACCTATACTGATGAAACACTGGCCCTAAACTTATAACTTAGTGGGAATTAATACATATGGATGACCCTAATAAGGGTCACTCTATACACATGCATACACATCTAACATATCATATCATTTAAACATGCTTATACATTCATATTTACTTTTCATCATACTATGTTTCATTTCTATCATTTTACACTTTCGTTCATGTTCTTGTCACAATAGAGTACTTTGTGTCATCGATAAATGTGCTTATGCTTCTCTTATCATATCATATATCATTTCATATATCATATATTCAAGTCATTTGTTTTATGTTACATGCCTAAACCTAGAAGTGATAAAGGAAACTATAAGGGCCCGAAGGCGTTTACTCACTGCACGAATGGTCTAAAGGGTCCGACAGCCAAGACAGACAAGACAATGACCACTGAGCAAGGCCTGGCGCTGTAGAATGACCCCAACACTACTTTCAACCGATCAAGATATGCTACGACTTTTCCCTAATAGGCATGCCCATCTATCCCCACGTTCCTAGAGATAATCCATGTGTATTTTTATAGTTCAATACATATCTCATATTCGAATAATTATTGTCATCATCCGACAATCATATGCGAGATGCCAATCATTTATTAGTATCTTTGCATTTTCATATTTCATTATACGCATGAATAACTATGGTTACCATAAAGTGCTATGAGCTATATATTATCATTCCAATTTCATCAAGCTATATGGATGGATTCTAGACTTAAAGGGCTTCCATATCTAAGAACATCCAAAACTTATTCTGATGAAGAAATTATGACCGTCTCGTTGAAGGTTTCCTATGAATAGTGACTACGAGCGTAACTAACAGGCCTACTGCTTTTCGCAGAGGTGGATTTCGGACCTAATATGAGTTCCATCAAGATATATATGGATGGATTCTAGACTCAAATTCTTTCCATTGAGTACAAAAGAACATCTCAAACAGTCTGACGAAGAAATTATGAGACCATCCGGTGAGGCCACTATAAACAATGACTCAAGAATCAGAACTAAATGTATCACTATTTTTCATGATTTTTGGTCCTAATATGAGTTCCAATATTATCAAACTATATATGGATGGATTCTAGACTCAAATGACTTTCCATAGAGTTCAAGAACATCCGAAACGGAGTTCGGACGAAGAAATTATGACCATCTGAAGTTGGAGGCTTTCCATGAACAATGACTACGAGCATACAACCAAAAGCGGTCGCCTACTTTTTCTAAGTGATTTCTGGACCTAATAGAGTCTAATATTATCAAGCTATATATGTATATGGATTCTAGACTCAAAGGGATTTATAGTCCAAGAACATTCAAAGTCTATCTGACGTAAGAAATTATGACCATTCAAGTCGAGGCTTCCCATAACAATGACTGCTGATGAACCGGGCAGGCCTACTTTTTCATGATTTCTGGTCCTAATGTGAGTTCCAATATTATCAAGCTATATATGGATGGATTCTAGACTCAAAGGGCTTTCCATAGAGTCTAAGAACATTCGAAACGGAGTTCGGACGAAGAAATTATGACCATCCGAAGTTGGAGAAATTTTGACAGCATCTCCTCTAAAACCCCAATATTTCCTTAATACAAATATTCCTCAATTAAGGATTACAATCAACCAACCCAAGTCCAAAACACAACCACACTGGGCAGGTTCTTTAGACCCAAATCATAAAATAAAAAAAGGGTTTATGGTTTTTTCTTCATCAAACACTTATATAAAAGTCCAAAAGTCCAATAATCCATACCAAAATCATAGCCTTCCATACAAGTTCCATACAAAACTTAACAAATTCCACCTTCTTCGATTTTCTTCTTCTTTCCCTTCTCTCTTTCTACTGTATGAGCTCTTCAAAATGAGATTCCACTGTCTCACCCCTTTTGAACTTTGTCTCTTATTGCAGTATCCCTCAAACTCTCCTATATTTGCAAATCAAGTTATGCCTATATAATAACCCACCATCTTCTATATTATGTATTTACGTCCCATTTTGGATGCAAGTTAAAAATTTAACTTGAGCTTTGTACAAATTCCTGTCACCCTTTCTTACTTAGCAAATAATAACCCTAAACATGTTATAAAACCGTTATGACATGTTTCTGGGGTATTACGAGGGAGATTTTTTACCAGCTATTTCAAAGTGGAAACCTCATTTAAACAAAATCGTGATCTTGAAAGCAGTTTTCTACTTCATTCGCTGTTGTTTGCGCTTTTCTACATATTAAAATTTCGATAAATCAATGTTGTGTGTTGATTGATTGCTGTGAATTGTTAATCCAAATGTTGAGAAGTGCAGTTTTCCTTGCTGATTTATATATATTAGTTAGTATGTTTGAATGTTGCTCATTTAATGAATTTAAGCAAAGGTTTTTGTTTAATAAGAGTGGGATTTATAGTAGAAGTAGGTTGTGTGTGAATGCTTTCAATGAATTCTAAGCAGTTGATTTACTGTTGATACAGAATTTATTGTTACTAGTCTCTGAACAAGAAGAAGAGGTACAATCGCCGCCACTTTGAATTTAAGCAAAGGATGTATTGTTACTGGATTTATAACAGTTATGCTTGAACAATAGTTAGGTTACATTTGTATGCTGCTCTATTTTGAATTTAAGCAATGATGTATTGTTAATAGTTGAGATCCATAGTTAATAGTTGTGTTGGAGTTGTAGTTAAGCAATGATGTGTTATTAATAGTTGGGATTTATAGTTGATATGATGTTTTTAATCGGTTTTTTTGTTCAATTAGGTTATTCTTTAAGAAATGGAGGAGGTTACATAACAATTTTGACATGGTGGTTGCTTAAGAAGAATTTAAATGAGTTAGTTCAGATTGAGAGGTAAATGAGGACCTTCACGTTGACCGATGAACCGTATATACACGGGTTCTCGCTTATAGAATAAGCAAAGAGTGGGCTATGGTATCTTCAAAAAAAATTCCTAGAATTTTTTATAATAATTTTATTATATATTTGGGTATGAATGAGACAAACTTGGTTTTTCCAGAAAATTGATAAATTGACAAATCAGAAATGTAATTTAAAGTGTGAGCATATGATTGATTATTAGTATGCTAAACAGAACACTAACCTAATCCAGACCCCAAGTGAAAAGGGAAAATGTGGAAATTTGTAAACGAGGACCTATGGTCAAAATGATACTAAATGCTAATGAAATAAATGACAAATGATAAGGAATGAATTAAAAAGTTAGAATGTCAAAATGGTAATTTGATTTACTGGTGGCCAAACAAGGCCTTATATAATAAGTGATTTAAGAACAAAAGGGAAATGAGAATGATAGCAGGGTCAAACATGGCCTTACACTGAAAGAAATTTAAAAGACTAAATGTGGTCTTATTCATCGAAGAGCAAATCCTATTTTTGAGGGTAGGGGGAAAAGCTAGGTTTAGCAAGATCAAGCTTGTGGGCTTGCTTCCCAATTCTGCTCCTAAGAGACTGCAACAACATGGAAAGAGACTAAGAGATAAAGTAAGAAAATCAAACCCAACTCCCTCATTTATGATTTTGATTTTGGGAAAAAGCCCTACATGAGGAAAAAGCTCTTATTTAGCTGAACCATTTTGTTTTTAGTAGATTCCATGCGGTGGATTTGATATGGGACCTAATTGAGAAGATCAAAGTGGATGAAAAATGAGGAAATGCCAAAATCAACATTTATGGACAAAAACCTGTAGGTGTACCCTGCAGACAGTCGGAATGCACTCTGCATTGGATAATACAGACCCGTGACTGCACAGTCAAAGGTGTACCTACAGGCAACCCGCACCTATGACAGTCAAAGGTGTACCTACACAAAGGTTCCAATGCCGATTTCTTTTGCATATTTTTAAATCTGTCCCTTCGTATTCAGATACCGATTGCTGAATCCTAAGAAACGACACTGGGTTCAAATAAGAATGACTAAGTAAAAAACGACTCAGCACTGCAGGCGATATTCGCTAGTATGATTATTTGCTTAACCACTGAGTAAGAACAGATTGACTAAAGTGTGATTCACAACCCGACCCAGATCATCAGAAAGAAACAAACTACACTAATAGTCTTCACTTATCTTGCTTTCAAGTATTTTGGCAGTATACATACCAAGTAACTATGAAACGAGTACACGATTGGTATAAGGGAAACGAGTTCATAAATGAAGCATGAAATAAGTATGATTATATACCTTTGGAAAGATAATACAAAGAATATGGAATTGAAATACGTGATATTTGAAACCGAATGAATGTGTGAATAATGATAAGGATCTGATTCATCCAACTAATCCAATGAGAATAGAATAATATATCGATCGAACCGAATATGACTTTGGATTCACCAACCGACCTCGTGAAGGTAACCTAATTGTTGAATGAAATCACATTGCTAATTTAATGACAAACAGACAAGATTCACCAACCGAATCTGTCAGAATGTCACATTTCTATAGCCATATGTGATGGTAATATTGGAATGTGAAACCACATCGCATCGAACGACGATGTGATTCACCAACCGAATTTATTGTGGAATGTCGACTCTATAAATTGTTTTTTGAAATCACCAAAACCTAAAAGCGAAAAATGATATAAAAAGTGTATTTTGTATAAATATCTTTACATATAGTTGAACCACAGTCACGTGATACACCGACATCCGCCAATGGCACCTCAAATTGTCCAATGTCCCACTCCCAAGGATGCACCAATTCCATCCGCTCATGATGACGTATGGCATCAAGAAATGTCCCACTTGGCGGATGCACCAATCTACATCCGCCAAGATGGCGTGCATGGCATGACTGATCATGCCTGGTGCACCAAACTAGCATCCGCCGCATGGGAGATCGAATTGTTAAACACCGAAGTCAAAGTGAAATAACATCGATCAGTAACAGATTTGTACGTATATGCTTAAATCTCATAAATTTAATTGTGAATTGAATTAATGCATTGAATGCATATCAGGATATGATAAATGAATTGTAAAAATGAAAGCATAAATTGAATGGCATGAGTATATGTTGATATAATGTGCATGGTTTAAGGTTAAATGCATGGCAAGTTAAATCAATATTGAAATAGAATCGTGATAGAACCACTAAGCATGAAAATGCTTAGCTGTGATAGTTTTATCTATGCGTTGTGTTTCGTATTGTGAAGAAAGACAAGATCTTCAAGCGCAGAGTCATAGAGAGAGTACGACGTATAAGAATATACTCCGTCATTTGCATATCATCTCTTTTGAACAAGTGGTATTTTGTAAACAAAAGGGTTAAACTTTGAACCTTGGATTTTATCTTCTCGAAAAGGCATAATGCTCTGTAAATGTGTATTTTTGTTAAATGTTTACAAGCCTACCGAATTGTATTGAATTTGTAAATGATTATGGGCTTGCCCAAAACTGAAACCGCTTCCGCAACGAAATGACATAATAAAATGTTTTGATAAAATAAATAAAAACGTAGGAGTAAAACCGGGCCGCCTCTGATCCGCTATTCAGCTCGCCTGGGATTCTGGGTCAGCACATTATGAAAGAAAATTTAATAACACTAAAAATGAATGAAATAAATCGGGCGCCCCTGTGTTTCTGCTCTGATCGCCAACCGGCCCGCCCGCTCGGGGGGTCACACGCGCCACATATATGAAAATTGATGAGATATATTATCGATTCTAGGTAAAAGTCTAGATGAGGGTCAAAGAGGGTTATGGATGACAAGAAGTCCCGAAATGACCACATTATTATAGCAAACAGGTTCACGGGTATGTGGTGCAAGGTTGACCTCCTGATGAATAGCACTGCTCCTCATCGCATCAGGCAAGAAACTCCCAAAAAGAAGGTCCAATAACCTCTTAGGAGGAAACTAACACCTAGGAGGCCATCATCTAAAACCAGCCCAACAAAGCAAAGAACAAATACGAGAAAGACTTCACCATCTAAAAGACCAGAAAACCCTTCCCCAAAATACCCTAACCTTGAGGAACCTACTGGAAAACCTTCTTCACCTAGTACCCTTGAAAACCCTTCCTTAAAGAACCTTACCCCTGAGGAACCTACTGGAAACCTTATAGAAAAGCAACCAGATCCCCATTCATTAGAAAACCAACTAATCCCACAAGAAAACCAATCCACTCTACTTGAAACCCAATCTGAGCCAACTCTCAATGAACCAAACCAACTTGAAAGCCAAAATGACAACCAACCTTAAGATTATTATGACTGGTATGACTGTATACCAGAGAGTTCTCTAAGGTGAGATGATCTAGTTGGTGAGGTCTCTTTAGAGAATGATAATTATCTAATTTATCAGCCTATTGTTGAATCTAAAGAGAATGTTGAGAGTGATGCAAATCTGGATAATTTGGTGGTAGAAGATGATGTAGTTTTTTTAGGTCTTGAGAAGGAAGTTGATGCTCAAGGTTTTGACTACATGTTAGAAGTTGATAAAGCTGATACTAGTGATGAGGAATATAGGACAGCAAGAGACATAGTGAGGGGGTGCAATACTAAATTGAATGAGTTAGTAGCTACAGAAAGAGACAGTTGAGGGTAGATTGAGGCCTTAAAATTTTCCTAGTACTTCTAGAGGTGACCAGGTGGGAACAACAACTACTAGCACTTTTAATCAACGTGCAAGTGATTATGAAGAGAGTGATGATAAAATTCACACTTCATGTGATAGTGAAGAAAAAGACATAAGTGAGAGGAGTATGAGGAGTAGGGGGTTGGTTGTGAATGAAAACACAACCTTCTCAACATTTTAATGGAAAGTAGGATTGAGATTTCCAAATAGAGATGCATTTAAGAGGGTAGTTGCTAAGTTTGCTATAACTTAAGGTAGAAATTTGAGCTTTGTTGTAAGTAACAAGAATCGACATCAAAAACTTGGGGTGAAGTGTATGACAGTCGCTCCTTTAGATCGTATGCACTGGGACTTACTGAGGGTCTGCTTTTATCGGGACTTAAGATGTGTGGTCAGGAACCCATCATCCCTAAAAGACACATAGTAGACTAAGAATAGATGGGGCACCACCTCTTCAAGCCAAGTCATTCTTCATCACACATTGATGCTACACAATGTTTTTTAATAACATGGTAGAAGAATGAGGTCATAAGGAGAGAAAGGTGTTCTAGAGGGAGTGCATGAATGCAAATTCAAATGTGGCACACAAATCTAGCTTTTATTTAAACATGGTAACGATTTGATAGTCAGACTTATATATTAATTTTTCATGCAAGTGCCTCTCAAAGGTTGATAAGCTTACCAAGAATCGGATCAACTCGATGGAACAACAATGTCTACGTCACATGCCTAACTCAGGTTTTTGGAAATAATTCCATTGGTAAATAGACAATGAGTCTCGCTTTGTTTTTCTATTTTTTACCTTTTTTTTTCAAAACAGAGGTCTAGATAATCAAGGGGACCAAGGGTTCTTATCAATCTTTAACAATAATGTCTGATTATCCCATTGGACACCAAGTTTCTACAACTCATCACTCAACTTCTTAGATATGTTGTAGAATGGAAAGGGTATATCTCTCTCTGGTGTATGTTTTGATGTAATCATGGTGCATTTGGTACTTTGGTGTATGTTTTGATGTTATTTGAGAAACACCTTTATTTATGGACAATTAGGAACTATATTGGTTTGATGTTTGACTGTATTTGAGAAACAACTTTATTTATGGATAATAAGGAACTATATTGGTTTGGTGTTTGGTTGTATCGTGGATGTTAATGACATTAAACAATGAACCGCTTAAGGTCATTATTATAAGTATATGGAAATATGGTGTTTACAACACTTTCGTTGGTTTGATGTTTTGGTGTATTTAGAATGTTAATGACATTAAACATGAACTATTTAAGGCCATTATTATAAGGTTCTATAAATATGGTATTTGCCAAACTTTTGTTGGTTTGATGTTTTGGTGTATTAAGGATGTTAAGGCAATTGAACGAGTACTAAACCAACAACTTATTGTTGGTTTGTATATTATAACTTGATGGAACCATCATCTAGCATACAAATGAACATTATAACATTATGGAGCATTAAAACATACAGATGAACTATTGATTGCAAAATAGAATTTGATTTCATTCAATTAGGATTTCATATGTACATAATCCATGATCAACTTATAGTTGTAATGCCATGCCACCCGCAACACATCTTATAGCCAAAAAACACAATTTTGCTAGCATATGTAACCTAATTCCCAACCATTACAACAATTGCAAAGATAAGTCAGGACATAACAATTGCAATTAGAACATGCTTCTCTCCTCTTGCATAGTTACACAATGCACCATGTAACTGACACAACTATTTTCTCATGTCTTCCATAGCCTTCCCCATTACGTGTCTTCATTTTCAACTTAACTTTTTCATCCAAAATTTTATTCTTTTCTTCCAACTCAGCAATAATTTTCTCATTCTCTAATAACTACCCTTGAATTTCTTCCTAGTTAGTCGAGACATTTGTTTTCCCATCATCTTCCATTCATATAAAAAAAAACCCCCAGTTTGCATTCTTTACAACAAAGAGAAACAAAATTAGAGGAGAAATTGATAAATTTTCTTATAATAGCAGTATTTAAATTTACCCAATTTAATTTTGTCCTAATTTTCCCCTAAAAATCCCTAATTTCATTTTGCCATAATTTTACCCTAACGTTGCCCTAAGACCGAATCTTCCAACACATTTTGCCCTAATGTTGACCACTTACAGGCCATATTAGGCACCCATAAAACTTCTTCCCCAAGTTTGAACTAGTTGTGATCATTCTCAGACATGAATCAAGCTTGTGGTGACATTTCACTTCAACTTCGGTATGAGTAGAAGATGACTCAAACCCAGACACATTCGACGGGTTGGCCACCAATTACACATCTCCTCTTTGATTTATAGGTATTGGATCAAATGAAAGGAAGCCGAAGAAGAAGTTGAATATGATGATTAGTGGATAAACTTGGAGGTGCTCGATTAAGCAAAAAAGGATGAAGAAGACGATGAACATGAAGAGATCTCAAGGTTGAAGAAGACGACGATCATAGAGCTATAGAGGAATTTTTTTTTTTTACGGAAACGAGAATGGAGAGAAATGGGAAATCGGAACTTAAGTTGTGTCACGTGATACTCACATGACATAACTGTCCATGACACGTAGAATGGATTACCTGCTAAGCAAGTTGAGTGATCGGTAGGGATCAAAATAAGAAGGGACCCCCCAAAGGTAAGATTATTCCCAATTAATCAAATAATGAGACTAATTAAAGAATACGCGTATAAGGTGAGATTATTCTTATCAATTATTCATTTTATTTATTGCATGTCAAAATGAGTACACTGCAAAGGAAGGAATGAATGAGGAAAACCTCTTCATTTCCCATACCAGATGCAGAACCTGCCAAATGGTGAACTTCTACGCCACCTTCCTAAGTTCAACTAATCACTTATTAAGGAGGCTACTATCGCCTCACTACAAGAAAACTAGGAGAGATAGTCACAAACCTTTAGTAAGGGTTGTAAAAAAACGTGACCAACGACTTTGTATTGCTGCATTATGTGCACACCGTGACTACTAATCGTGTTGAAAAGGTTTTTTTGATACGGGTATTCGTTAGGAAGATATTCCACGACCACATGATACCTTTGGACAAGGGAATCATGTCCCGCAGATATATGCCTAATCGTGCATCCTTTATACCTCCTAAGTCCTACCTTAATAATTCTTTCTCCTTCAACTATCTTTATGAAATTTCAGTCGTTCGTGTAAAACCAATTTTCTCTCGTTGCTTCACTTCCCTTCTCGACACAACCTCTGTCGCCTCAATGCCTTGTAGATATTCTCCTTCAATCTCCTCGTAGTCAAGCTTCTGCAGTCTACTCCTGATTAAACTCACAAAATCGGATTAGATCCCAATTTCTACAAAGAAAGCTCTCCAATATCCCAAAACCCTAAATCTCCCTATTTGAATCATGTCAAACAAAGCCCATACGTCCCAACCCGAAACAACCAAAACTCGCCACTTCGACCTTAAAAACTCATCCCACAAACCCTAGAAACCACAAACACTACAAAATCAACTCACCTCGAAGCATTTCAACGTTGATTAGAAGTACTCGCTCATCCGCACGATGACCTTAACTTTGAACTCGCACGATTTCACCTGCACGCTTGAGCATAAGGATGAAACTCGACTAATTGAATTGCACCAGATGCTCGGCTCGCATGAGTGCATTTGTCATTGCTCCAAGGACTCCATTATATGTCTTCCCGAATGTGGTAGCATTTAAAACAAAGATCGGAGCATCCTTTCGAGACTCCTCGCGGCGCCGTTTGGTGGCAATTTCTCTCACTTCTTCTTGACACTTCGACTCATAATGATTTTAATTCTCTAATTTTTTCCACTTTTTAATTCAGACCTTAGATAAACCCGTAGAGTGGAAATGATTTCTTCCATGAAACCAACTTATGGGTATCTCTCACCATGAAGTGCCAACATGCCCTCGTGTTAAGAATGTGACATCGTTGGATCGAATCGTGAGATGGCTTGATGAATGCATTAAACCAACCCAGTAAGCGCGATATCTTTATTTCCTCCCGCACCGATGGGTAACTGCATTTCAAGCCCACATCTTTGCTCTCGAGACTCACCATGCCAAACAATCTTTATGTGAATATATGATAAGGAACTGCTATTTTTTACGAACATAACTATATTTTGATGATGAATATATCCAAGTGATTAAAAAATTCCATAGGATGAAAATTTGAACATCAAGTAAGAAACCAGGATCGCATCAATATCGATTGAAAGCCGCAAAACATACTTGAAGTTTTGTTTAAAGAAATTTTAAATAAAGTGAGACTCGATGATTATATTTCAGGTTGACTCCTACTTTGTTTTTCCTATCTAATTCGTGATTTTTCGCACTGTTATATCAAATAAATGTATTCTTTCTCTAATATAATTAAATTGTTGCCGTATCACAAAAGCGCATGTACAATTCTCAAATGACTCTATATAACTCCAGGAATTCTGTAATTAGAGATAGAATCGAGAATGTCGATCTTAACATTTCCAGCTGATATTTCAACTTCGTTAGGTAGCCGGAGTTAATTCCGAAATGATTAACATCTAAATCGTAAAATTCTGTGATCTAATTTTTATCCTTCAAGTTTATGGCCGGATACAAATATCTTATCAGAATACTTGGAATGCTATATGCATTACTATCCATCGTTTCTTCATTTTATATTAAAAGGGATATTGAAATCTCTACCATAAAGATTTTAGACTTCTTATTCGTAGACGCAAAATGTTGCTTTAAAATTTTTATTTTTAGATAGTTCTTGTTAATCTAATTGTAAACACTGGAGACAAGATTTTACCCCCTAGCCAAAGCCCTTTCCACCTCTGTAATTTTGTGGCCATAAGCAGTTCCAATAATGGTTCACTTGATAAATTCCATTGAGTTGCAAGTCAATGTTCTTGTTTTATCAGAAAGTATAGTATCTACTTGGCCAAGCTCATTCAAATTTGAGGTACGTGCTTGTTTGCCTTTTTCTATATAGACTAAAACCCCTCAAATTAACATAATTACAAGAGCCTTACACTTCTCTTACATACATGTTACTTTGGATAATTTCGCTTGATAAAATAGTTTTCTTAATTGTTCATGATTTAAAAATAAGGGGTCAAGCTTCATGACACTCCGCAAGGCACAAAGTCATACAAGTAGTAAAATCGAATGTAACCGTGTGCATCATCTCCACGTAGATCGGGATAAATGAATTACGATCAACCACCCCAACTACTAAAAATTTCATACTATTTGGACTAAACTCATAATGAAGGTTTTATCTAACAACACAAATTAAAAATCCCTATAATTATTGAATATATTCAAATTAAGCTAAAACAAAAGTAAATGAATAAAAATAAATTTGGCTCTATAAAAGAATGGATTGAATCGGGCCATGAGAAACGAAACCATCAATGAAATACAACGGAATACTAATTCCAAAGACTAAAATCCATCGCTTCGCTTTTATGTATGGATCTCGATTTTTGTCCAAGATTTCCCAATTATCGAACTGGATTCTCCATATTCAATCGATTAGATATCCTCGCTTTCTCTCGGACAAGATCAACCAAATCTACCGTATTCCAAATTTTTTTTCGCAAGATCCGGTGTTTTTCTTTCTCATTTCACACCCATTTCCCCGTTGACATCGTAACTTTGCTTTACCTTTCTAAGGATTTTCGCAAAATTTCATTCACTCAATCGTGGCTCAACCTTCGTATCTATGGGTTCATCCATTTTCGACATCTAAGCTAACACTGTAATTGGAACCCACTCGTAGATTGCTGTGAACTCTCCTCGATTATTTATATTGTTAAATACACCTCCAACTTCACTATGAGCGAATGGGATTTATCAAAATGAACTCTCGTAGCTCGCCAGTCATTAATGGTAGTCGAACATACCCGTAAAAGAATGCTCTCAACTCTTAGGAATTCCGTCTGTCATGTGTAGGCATCCCGATATCGTGAGTAAGATACATTCTCAACTCGGTACTAGGTACTACTTATCGAACTTATCCATTAAAATCGACACCGATTGCAAAAAACCGAACCCAAATTAACTGTAAATTGTGCAGAAAGACTGTAATTAAATGCAATAAAATCCGAAGAGTCACAAGGTTCGACATCGTGATACGAATTAAGAAATGGAGCAATCGATCACGCACAACCACTATAATTGCAATAAAATCGGTGAAGAAATGAATTTTAAATTGTTTAGATTTCCATACCTCAGCAAGAATACTTAAGAAAAATAACATAATTAAAAACTAATTCTACTGTCGCGCATTCAAATTAAACTAAAAAATAAACAAAATTCTAATTCAAATGATAGTTACCTGAGTCTTCTTCTTTCCCTTTGCTGGGTAGTGAAGACGGAAGCTGCTTTACTATTCTAAAGCTATCTATTTATACTGTAAAAACGAATCTGGGCTGAATCCCCAAAATGCTCCAGGTGGAAATCCAAAAAAAAAGCCCAGCTCACTGTCCTATGTCGCGACCTCAAGTTGATGTCGCAACATGGACTTGTCTTGATTGCTCATGATCAGTCGCGACCTCTTTCTTTTAAGTTGCAACCAGTTTGTCTTGCAACAGCTTTGATCAGTGGTCGCGACATCGTGTGTGGTCGCGACTTCATTTGCTCAATGTTCCTTCAGTGTTTATGTCGCGACCTCAGTTACATGTCGCGACATCATTGTCTTCCTTTTCTCCCAGCTTCTGAGTTGCGACGTCAGTTTTTGGTTGCGACCACTTTGTTGTTTGTATGATGACTTCAAAGTTGTTGCGACTTGATTCCTTTGGTCGCAATTAAAGTTAGGTCTTCTTGTCTTCATATCTTCAATCTTATGTCGACATAGTAGTGATGTCGCACCTCTTTTGCTTCCCATTCCTTTCTTCAGTTTGCAACCTCAGTTCTACGTTGCAACTAATTTCCTTCTTCCCACTTATTTTCCAGGTCGCGACCTCAGTTATGTCGCGACATCAATTTCTTCTGCTCAGCTTTTCTTCAGGTCGTGACATCATTTCTGATCCTTGACTTGTAAAAGGTCGCAAGTTCAGTTCCTTGTAAGTGCTTCTATTTGGCTACAGGTTTCGACCTCCTTTCAAATTCCCATCTTTTTGCCAGACTTTAAATCTTCCATTTTATGTCGCGGTATTAGTAGTGATTGTCGCGACATGAAATGAACCTTGTATTTAAAAAAATAGTTGCAACCTCTTTCTTTGCAAAGACCCTCTGTGGCTTCATAGACGGATTCTTGTCATGACCTCAGATGGTGTCGCGACATCGTCTGAGAGTCTTGGTGTCGCGACATCAAAGTGATGTTGCGACATGAATCTCTGGGTCATTTGACGGTTTCCTCGGTCTCGACTCACGTTTTGTCGTAACCTCCTTTTTCAAGTCACGACTTCACTTGTTCAAGTTTTCAGTTTCTTCTTCAAAGCCAAATTTGTTGATGTCGTGACCTGGAATGGCTGGCAACTGAGCATTCCTGTCGCGACTTAAATTTCCAGTCGTGACCTCAATTCTGCTGCAGGCTGATTTCTTCTGATTTTTGCTAAAATTTGAGTTTCTGCTGTATTTTCCTGCAAAATGAAATTTGAGTCAATTATCCACTTTTCTTCAAACAAATCAACATTTATCTCATAATAAACTCAGAAAAATGGATTAAAAATCTAATGAGTTTTTAGACTCATCAGTGCTCTTGCTGGCTTGTCACCTTCTGCATAGTACATGTTTATATTGCGGTTGATGAAAACACTATTGAGAACTTTCATGATTTCTATTGACACATACAAGGAAATAGGGATCAAGTATTCATACAACATAAGGGCAGTCAAGAAATGCAAAATTGCTGCTACTGGAGCTCTTTCTGGATCATAGTATATTGTAGTGTCATCTGGTCTCATATACCATCTTTTCATCACTCCATTTTCTAGATCCTCACTAGTTGTAATCCCAAAGAAAATTGAGCCAATAAAAAACAAAACAACTAAAGACAAAACAACTAATTGTCTCAACCTTTCGTTGAATAATTGTCAGTTCTCTTTCATCAAAGAAAGCACCTCCAGTGCCTCTGAAACATGAGAAATGGTCATCATTCCATCATCTCTTGAGAAGATAGTTATCAATTAAACAATGAAATGAGTAAATGGATAACTTCATTACCGATATGCAACCAGAATTGAAAGTAGCTCAACTTTGTCATGAATTTGGAGAGCATGATCATCCCCATAAAATCTAAAAATCCATCCATAAGAAACAAGATTCACTTGCAGAATCTTAAACAACAAAATTATATCTCAGATAAGTTGCTAGAGTTGAGTTGTGTGCATGTTTTACTAAGCTTTACCTGATTTAGGATTCAGTTTGGGGGAGAGACCATATAATGCATATTTGCCATACACTAGAAGCCACATTCAGACAATGATCATCACTCTCATCACTTGTATTTAACTCAACACTGTGGAAATTAAAATGAAAACTTCAAAAAAAAAAAATTTCATTTTTATGATTGATTGATACAAATCTCTTTGGTTTTTTCTTGGATGTTGATGATTTTGGTATCCCAGTTATTGAGATGGGATCTCATGAACTTGTATAGAGGACCTTTACTTCATTTGTTACCAGCATGAGAATACCCCAAGGAGAAAAACCCCAAGATTAAGGTTATAATGTATGTATTTAAGAAGAGAGAAAGGGTGGAGATCAAAAATAAAATTTATTTTGTGATGTTTAGATGTATATTATATTCTAATTTTCTAATTCTCATCTTTGTTTGCCATGTCTCTTGTAAAAGTAGCATCTAAATCTTGACTTTCTTTTGCTGTAGGTTATCAATTTGATTATGTATGGACTATATTGAAGTACCCTCAGATTGGTGCCAACTCTAGAGGATGAGTCAGTGATTGTAAATCTTTTTCCATTGTGCATTTCCATCCTTCCAAGATCGTTATCTAACTTCTCATCTCTTTTTTCAACATTCCTCTAGTAGATCCTCTAGTAGAGCAGGTGAAAATGTTGGACCATCAGTTGAAAGACCTAGATAGGGCCTCAGGTGCGCTAAATTTGAATGTTGATGTTCACCCTTGGAAATTCTATTTTAATTGCTTATTCAGGTTGCTGGTGTAGACCCTCACTCTGTCCCTTCAAGACTTTGCATTTCTTATCCTTTAAAATACACTCACTCCATCGCTCTCATATAACACCATTAGGGCCCTCTTTAGCTAATGCCTCCGAAGCCGTGGGCTTGTATATGGTCCATTGAGTGCGTATGTAGTTCACTTTAGAGTGTCATCGTGGCTTCTTTTTAGTTATCGCATCGTACATAGGAAGCAAGTGGTCCCCTAAGGGTTTATTCAATCAGAGTTTATCGAGTATGGCGAATCTTCGTGAGCACTCGGGTTTGTTTCGATATCTCCCTGCTCGAACTCGAATTGAGTCGCTTTCTTTCGGATTCCTACCATTGAGGAAGCATTCGAAAAAAATTTGAGAATTTGAACCGGATCAACTGTACCAATTGATTTCGATTGAAGTTGATTACTAAAGCAGGTTCGACCGAGCACTAAGGCTTCGCTTTGGTCATATTCCCTCACCCGACTCTAATCAAGTACCGCTTTTTTTTTTCGTTGGACTCATTATTCTTCAAGGAATATTCAAAATATCAGATTTTTTCTCAATCGGATCGCACCAATTGGGAACCTGCATAATCGGGTGCACGGTCTACCTTTTGCGTGGGCGCTAATTTTTGTGATTCGTGCCCAAATCCTATATGGATCGGGCCCATAAGCCCCAGATCAGTCCTAGGCATGGGTTGGATCCAGTTTGGACTATTATAAGGTTTCTTGCAACCTACCTTGGTCCACTTGGATACTTGCGGTTAAGGCAAGGAGGAATGTGGCCGCCTATGGACCTCGGGGAATAGAGGAGTGTTTGATGAAGTCAGTTCGAGGATCAAGGGGAGTTCCCAGACTGAAGGTGTGCAAATGGAGGGCTCAGAGAGAAAGGAGAGAGAAATGAAGAAAAGGAGAGGATCAAAAGGGAAGGTAGGAAGAAGAGAGGAAAAAGGGGAGAAAGTGAGGAAAGGATAGTTTATCTAAATCCGAAGGGGCGTGGTCTCTCTTGTTTTGAAGAGGAGTTCCACCGGATTTGAAGGAGTGGATACCTGGTTTTGGAAGCGGAAAGAAAGAATAAAAAGGGGAGAATAGCCGTGAATCTTACAGGTACGAAATTTATATGCTTCTCCCATTTCTTTGATGATTTTCTTTGCCTTTGTTGTTTATGACTCGTGTTAGGGACACTTGAAAACATCTGGTGCTCTGCTTCTCGCCTGTCCAGAGCTCTGATCAACCCGCTTTCAACAGCCAGATCTCCCATCTAAATATCTGGTTATGTCTGATAGAGCCTCCAACCGGCTGAACTGGTTGGGAAACCAGATCAACCGGTTCACTGAATTCAATTTGCTGGAACAGCTGTTTGGGTCTTTGGAACCGTTTGTGTCAGTTCTCAGTCATTCAGAGTCAGATTTGTACTCTGTTTGTTTTGTTGGATTCTTGACTTTTTGAGGAAGGTTTTGACAAATTTTGAGAGACTCTCTCAATCGGCTGAACTGGTTGGGAAACCAGATCAGCCGGTTCATTGAATTCAGTTTGTTGGAACAACAGTTTGGGTCTTTGGCTCCGTTTGTGTCGGTTCTCAATCATCTGGAGTTGGTTTTCTACTTGATTTGTTTTTTTGGATTCCTGACTCTCAGAGGAGGGTTTTGAAAAATTTTGAGAGTCTCTCTCAACCGGCTGAACTGGTTGGGAAACCGGATCACCAGCCTTATTAGTTCAAGCTCCTGAATGGAAGTTTGGGTACTTTTTGTTTTGTTTCAGGTTTGCTCTAGTCATTCAGAAATTGTAATAATCGCTTGTTTTTTTTTTTTGGTTTCCTTACTCTATAAGGAATGCTTTGAAAAATTTTCAGAATTGTTCTCAACCGGATCGACTGGTTGGGGAACCCGATCAGCCGGTTTTTCGAGTTTTGTAAGGGTCAGTCCGATTTCTCGGGGCTAATCAAGCCTGTTATCTTGCGAGTCCCACCATTCGCTCCAGATCAGTGTAAGGCTATGTTTAGGGTCTGAAATAGGTTTAGTTCAGGTTAATGTGGTTCAATTTTTGATTCTTAAGAATCAGGATCTATGCGGGTCCAAGGGTGATTAGTTAAGCACCAATAATCTAGTTGTTTTGGTCGAGCTTCGATGAATAGATATATTTATATCAAGAAGGGTAGCATTAATGAGTGGTCGAGATACCATGTATGGTTTCTCCTGACTTCCTTTGCTTTTGATATCTAATTTGAGAGATTATTGTATGCTCAAATGTGCGACGACCTCTCTCGCAAAGGCTTGGCTAGACCTACGTGCACGCCGCGCATTTGCCCTTTGGTCGAATGTTTAAGCATGCTAGATACCAATTAGGGTCAGTCTGATCCAAGTTGTATGTTTGAAATTTCTTAAGAGACTATCCGGGACTGCGGACCCATATGCCCCCACACACCACCACTAGTAGAGACTCCAGTTCCGGCCCAGAGGGTGCTACCTATACGAGGCACCTTCCCGACAGGTAATCCGATCCCCACCTAAATCTGGGCCATAATTCGCTTTTCCATACCGAGGTATCGGGGTTTTTGTTCTTACTTGGTTTTCCCCTTTATAAAATAACAACAAAAAGTAAGTGGCAACTCCAAAGAAAAACTGTTCCTCCTCTAGGACGGATTTTCTAAAATTCGAAACTCAACCCGCATTTTCTTTTCATTTAAAAGCGAGTTCTTCGGGCCGTCTCGCATCGGGTAAATCCACAAATGATCTAGTTTTTAAGTTCTAGGCAAGACTTTCGACATTGGTGGAGAGTAGAAGACTTTATTAGACAGACCTACTCATTACAATAAAGTACCACTACTTCATTCTCAATGAAACCCAAAATGATTGATGCTTGTGAATTTGTTTGTTTTTTTTTTCCTTCCTAGTGGCAAAGAGACTCCCAGAAAGATATTCCGGTGCGCAAAGAATAGTGTCAAGATTTAGACGCTACTTTTACAAGAGACATGACAAACAATGATGAGAATTAGAAAATTATGTGGCAAACATTGAAGACATAGTACTCTCTTTGCTTGATTTAATTTTCCAATGGAAAATGTGGGTCATTTTTATTTTTTAGTGCTTATACTAATATGCGGTGCAGATTCTCTCGCACTGGTCAATACTAAGATAACGGATGAGCTTGGGACCGTCCCTACCCTACGTATCTACTCTTTTAACTTTATCTTATCTGTAGGTTGGTATTTTTGATGTTCTTCATATGTTTGGTTCTGGATTGGGTGGAGCAAGGAAGAAGAGAATGAGACCTGCTTTACTAAGGAAGGTCCGTTCAAAATGTCGCTGATGACAGGTCCTCCATCCTGTGGTTTTGCGAGATGACACTGCTTTGCCTTTCCTTTTTTTCCCGCATTATTATTTATTAACTTCTTTCTATTCTAAGTTTTGCAATCATGAGTGTTTGGGAGATCAATTAGAATACACGGGTTGACATGGCTGGGGACCATGGATGCTTCATAGACCACAATCAAAGCCTAAATACACACACCAACCAACCCAATCTTGATATCCTTCATCCTTGCATTTTCATGCATGGTCTAGTGTATCAAATTCTTTCTCTCACACTCGATAATGCAAGGTCGTAATTATTCATAACATGGTTTTACTAATTTCCTTTAATGTTTGTTTTTCTAATTATAATAATTTGCACATAATAATTAGATATTGTTTGCTTTGGAATTTTTAAAGGAGCTTTCAGGGCTTTAAAATGACATTCACTTCTTGTGGGTCTGTGGGTGCATTCAACAATTTTCCTGTTATTTCATAATCAAAAGAAAAGAGTTGCTGAAGAGAGGAGGGTGTCTAAAAAAAACTTGGGGTTGGCATTCACTTGCTCCCAACAATGAAAGAAGATGTAGCAACTGCAGCAGGCATGAAGCTCTTCCAAGTTCGAGGAACGGAAGGTAGAGAAGCGAGCACACCAATTTCCGTCAATCTTCCTTGGCTTATCCGGTCTTCCATGTCTACCGATTTGTTCTTGGATCTAAAGGTGGCCTAAGAAAAGGAAAATCAAGGTAGGCATAACATTTGAGTTATTGACAGAAGGATTTAAACAATCACCATGGTCGAAGAGTTCTGCATCCTCCTCGAGCCGGAGTAGTAGGGGACTTCAAAATCGCATTTCGCCAAGACACCTGTGAGTTAAATCACCCAACGTGAAGGAAGGAAGGAAGTCGGCCTTCATACGTAGCTACAGGTGTTTTCGTTTTTGCTCAAGCATTAAATCGGAGTGTCGAGCTTCAGATATGTACATATCGAGATAACCATGGTATAATGATTGAGGATTTTTCTAACGCTTGTTTGTTCTCCTTCTTGTTTCCTTCACCTTCTCTTTGTAAAATTATTGTCGGGTAAATGAAAATCCAAGATCGTACTGGGGCTAATGCAAGCCCACATATTCAATCCAGCCAATCCCTATGGCCGATGTCAACAACAAATCGCTGCTATTAATCATCTCTATGGTTGGGGTCAACTACAAACCGTGGCTATAAACCATCCATATGGCCGAGGTCAACTACAAACTGCGACTATAAACAGTCCCAACAATTTATATGGCCGGGGTTAACGACAAACCGTGACTATAAACCATTCCTATGGCTGGGGTCAACCACAAATCGCAACTATAAACATCCATATGGCTAGGGTCAACCACAAATTGCAGCTATAAACTATGCCAAGCTGGTGAACAATTGAAGAGCCTATAGTTGCGGTTTATAAAGTGGCCGCATCCATAGGATTTCTCCACACCACCTATAGCCATGCCATATCGCGCAGCCCATAATCGCAACTATATTTAATACCGTATTATACACTACTTCTTTAGCCAGTGGTCAGGTCAGCAGCCTAAAAGGCTTTCTTCCTTTTAATGCCTCTTCTATACCAATGACCAGGGTGACTCTACAAACGGGTTTCACGTGTTTGGCAGCCAAGGTTCCGACCATATATTTACTTGGTTTCCCTTCCATATCCACAACCTTGCTCTTGGACGGATCACATTACATGATGCCATGATACTATACCATATTTAGCTTGTAATTTATTTTAATCTGTAACACCCCAAATTATAGCCTAGTAGTTTTATGACATGTTTAGGGTATAATAGAAGTCAAATTTGTGTTTTTCGAAAATTTAATAGTTAAGTGTGAAAAATGATATAACCGGAATTATTAAAGAAGTAAAGAGGATAATGCTAAATTATCAAATTAGGGACTTAATGGACATTAAGTTAAAAGGTTATATGCTAAGGTAGAATTTCGATGTTTAATTTTCAAATCAAGAAAAGTAAGTGACTAAATAGCAAGGGCTAAGAATTTGATCCATTACCTTAAGACAACAAATTGTCTTCTAGGGATGGGGATTTCCCATTTTTGGTCTAAGAGAGAGCTAGGGCATCCAGTTTGAAGTGAAGATCCATTTGGCTTTTGATCAATCCATGTTCTTGGCTCTCCTTGTGCAAGTAAGGAAGGAAAGGAAGAAGAGAAGAAAATGAAGAAAAAATAAGCAAATAAGCTTTCAAGATAATCCATGTTAAAAACCCTAACTCTTCCTATAAATGTGAAAGCTGTCATATGAGTCAGTTTGGAGTTATTTTTTATCTTGTTTCGCTGGGCCTGAAATCAGACAGAAAAGGGCAAATGTGACATTGCTCAGCCCAAAGCCCTACACTTAGGCGAAGAGTCCTTCACCTCGGCGAAGGGTACGAGTATTTTTTCTGGTTTTTGCCTCTTCGGCCTAGGCAAAGAAGAGCTTTCTGGGTTTAACCTAAAGTCTAAAATCGCTTCAGCTTCGCTCTCACTGACGAAGGTTGCTTCACCTTGTTTTCCCCCATTTCTTTTGTTAATTCTAGAAACCATTACTCCTTTGTTAGGACTCCGATTAAGGTGAACGATAAGCATGAAATTGGATTAGTTGACAATCCTAACAAGTGAATGAAATGGTCCGTACATGTATACAAGTTATACATTATTAATTACTAAATAAACGCACGCGGACATGGACGACTAATATGAACGAGGAAAGTACAAGCCTTAAGAATCAATTGCCAGATAATACGGATATTGGTAAGATTAGCATAAATGCCTAAATCGCATATAATTGTGTGTCTGCCTAAGACCGGATAGTAAATGAATATGCACGTCTGTTTAGTGCTTCGACACTCCTATTTAGCATACCCAAAGACTTATGTCGCCGCGACGGGCACATTCATTTAGTGCCATGGCACTTATTTCGCGGTTGCAAAAGTATCGCCCGTTCGCGCTTCGCTTCTTCTCGCTCAATACCGCATCGTATCTTCGTGGGCTCATTGTGTTGTGTCCCTCTCATTCATTGTTACTGGTCTATGTAGACAAAAACTTATATGACGTGCATCTGAATAATGAATAATATGAACACAAATGAAATCAGCTTGGATGCTAAGGCATATCTCTGTTTAGTACTGTAGTGTACCTATGAGTACCTTCTGTTATGAAATTTATGATAAGTACTCCTACGGGAGAGATGAATAATATGATATGTGGAAATAATTATATGTGCTTATATCGAAATCGAGGACACTTAAGCTGCAATACACATGTCACACATGTTATATATATATGCTATCTTGTTTTTCCCACTAAGCTATATGCTTAGCATGAGTGTTTCATCCATGTAGGTTCTGAAGAAGTTGTCAGGGACATCCCGTACCCAGCAAGGCTAACACAACCTTAGGTGTCTCCTTTATGTGGGTCTGCTGCCCCATATTTTTTTGTAATAGTAAATGTAAATGTAATATTTTGTTATAGAAAAATGTGTAAGTAGATAAGTTGTCTGAGACTCAAGCATATTTGTACAGGACATTTTAAACACCACTGTAGTAGTAGTTCCACAAGTTATGATTTATAGTCTAGAATTTTCATAATTCTAGATTTTGAATCAATGCTTGAAAGGGTCTCCAAAATTGCCGAAAATTGCCATCAAAGCCTTTGCGTCCCTCGCTTGTCGTAACATGTGGGAAGGGGCGCAATTTAGTGGTATTGTGAGCCCAAGCTTTCAGTAGCTGGAAAATTATTAGGTTAAAAATGTACCTACACAGTATTGTGTTGGCCTAATGCAGATGTTCTTATTTTGTCTATTGACTAGAATGGACCAATCCCAGGAAGTTGTGGAAGAAACAGCTGAAAGCGTCAATCATATGGACCTTGATCCATCTAATTATGGTTCGTCTAAGCCGGCTAGAGGTGAACATGTGTCAACCAAAGCATTGTTAAAAATTTCTTAGGATATGGCAAGGGTCTTAGATCAACTCATGACCTTTAGAGCTCCGTTCGATTCGATAAGGAAGAATGGAGTAGAAAAATTCCATGGTATAAGTTTGGAAGAGTATGGTAAAGTCGAAGCTTTGGCTTCGAGAAACTGCAAAGGATTTCCGACGGCTTAAACGTCCCCCAATGATGGGCTGTAATGTGCGTTCTCACTTCTACAAGATGCAGATTATGATTTGTGGAAGCTAGTTTTAAGAAATCCACTGCTTCTAGATCCAATTTCATGAGACTTCTTTGTCTAAGAGTTTTAGACAAAGTATATCATCTATGATTACAGTATATATCAAGCGGAAGAAGTTCCTAATCAAATGCGGAATCGACATGGCATGAGAAAGAGTTTAGCCGCCAAGAGTATGCACCAATCCGGCTTCTACCGAACCTTCCATGTGGTGATGGCTTGAGGATGGCTTAAAGGAGTTTATAAAAAGGTACCTCACGGCTGTGACATCATTCCATGTGGTGAATTTCTATCAGCTGCTGCAAGCGGCAATGAAAATTGAGAAATCTGAAATGATGAGTCAAGAAAGAAATCTAGAGAGAAAGCTCTCAAGAGGTGGTCCCTCCTCAGGTAAAAGAACTAGAGAGTCTCAAGTTGAATTAGTACATAGTTCTACTACTAAAGGTAGAAGGTAGGGGCCTACACGACACCAGTCCTGGTAGGGCACTTCAACCGACAAGGGAAAGCACTGAATGCCCATTACACACAAATATCATTATGAAGTACTTCTTGTAACCGATAAACGAGGGTTGTTTATGTGGAAGCACATACCATCTTATAGTGAACTGTCCACGAGGATCTAGAATTTCTAGAAATCCTCAAGGAAGTAGAAGAGAAAGATCAAATGTACCTCCACCGACTCATGATAGGGGTAAAGGGTGAGGTAGTTCAGGGCCGAATAGAAGAAGTATTGCATCAGAAACAGTAAATCACCTTACTATTACATCCCTAGCCCGAGCCTATGCTATGAGGGCTCGTGAAGATTAAGATGCACCAGGTTATCAGCGGGTACTTCACTTCGCGACACCAAACGCAGATGCTTTAATGGATCAAGACTCTACACATTCTTATGTATGCATTGAACAATTAAGTGATAAATTGCCATCAGTAGAGCCTTTAGCATATGACATGCATGTTACCAGTCCTCTGGGGCATAGTGTTAGAGTCAACCGAGTATATAAGAACTGTCCCCTAATGGTTCATGATAGAGAGTTTTCGGTTGATTTGATTGCTTTGCCTTTTCATGAATTTGATTTGATTTTAGGGATGAATTAGTTATCCAAACACTGCCATAGCTTCTGATCGTGATAAAAACCATAGTGCTTAAATGTTCACTGGCCGAGGTAATTGTACATGGTATTTGATCCTCGACCAAGTCAAATGTGTAATTTCGCCATGCAAGCCTCTGCGCTTAGAAAGGTTGTAGTTTTTGGCTTTGGTGCTTCAATTCTGCGGATGTAACCGAAGATATTCCGGTGATAAAGGAATTCTCTGATGTGTTTCCTGAGGAATTACCGGGTTTACCACCTAAAAGAGAAGTAGATCTGACTGTTGAAGTTTTACATGGAATGACTCCTATATCTAAGGCACCTTATCGTATGGCTCCAACTAAACTAAAAGAGTTAAAGACTCAACTTTAGGAGCTATTAGATAAGGGATTCGTTAATGTTTCGTCTCGGGGTGCACCTGTTTTGTTTGCCAAAAAAAAAAAAAGATGGCACTCTTCGAATGTGCATTGATTATCACCAAATAAATAAGGTAATCGTGAAAAATAAATATCCATCATTGAGAATGTAAGATCTTTCGATCGCCTGAGCGAGCAAGTGTCTTTCAAAATGCACCTACGACGGATATAATCAACTTCGAAAGTGAAAGATGTCAGATGTCTAAAACAAATTTTTAGAACTCTGGGAGATATGGTCATTGGCGAGTTTTTAGTAATGCCATTTGGGTTAACTAATGCATAGGCCCCATTCATGGACTTGATGAATAGGGTATTCCACCCTTATTTGAATCAATTTGTAGTGGTATTCATAGATGATATTTTGGTGTATTCTAAGGATGCACATGAACATGAACAGTATTGCAGATCTTGAGAGAAAAAAATTGTTTGCAAAATTAAGTGTGATGGTTTGGCCAAGTGTCATTCTTAGGCCATATTTGTGGTTCTGAGAGTATTAGAGCTGACCGCGAAGATCACTAATCGTAGTTGGAAACCGCCGAAATGTAAACAGATAAGTGAGAAGTTTCTCTTGGGTTTAGTCAGACACCGACGGCTCTAGTGGATTCTCCATCATAGAATCTACACTCACTAAGTTATCCCCAGAAAGGGGTGAAGTTTGAATATGATGACAAATGTCGGCCAAGTTTGATCAAGAAAGAAAATACCGGTCAAGCACTGGGCATACCAACCTATCACGGTAGAGAATACTCCATGTATAGTGATGCTTCAAGGATTGGTTTGGGATGTGTATTAATACAAGATGGAAAAGTGGTGGCATATGCCTCTAGACAGATGAAACTGCATGAGCAGAATTATCCCACATATAATCTAGAGTTGGCAGCAGTAGTATTCACTTTGAAAATATGGCGACACTACTTATATGGAGAAAAATGTAGAATATTTATAGATTATAAGAGTCTTAAGTATCTGTTAACTCAGAAGAAACTGAACTTGAGGCAACATCGGTGGCTAGAATTGTTCAAGGACTATGATTGCATAATTGATTACCACCCCGTAAAAGCAAATGTGGTGGTGGACGCCTTAAGTAGAAAAACAATTTCTGTTTTGTCCCTAAAACACTGTGTATGGAGATTTACATATGATGGAGCCTTGTTAGCTCAATTAAAAGTTATGCCTGATTTGAAGTAGATGATGATAGATGCTTAGGAAAATGATGTCAAGTTACAACAAAGGGTGCAATTAGTCAGAAATGGAGACAAGACTGACTATTCTATAAAAGGAGATGGAGGTCTCTATTACAATAACAGATTATGTGTATCGAATGCCCAGGAATTGAAAAAGAAGTTGATGTATGAAATCCACAATACCGTATTCACCGTACATCCTAGAGGTAACAAGATGTACCAGGATTTGAAATAGTACTATTGGTGGCAAGGGATGAAAAAGAATATAATAGAGTATGTATCCAAATGTTTGACTTGTTAGCAAGTAAAAGCTAAACATCAAATATCGTCCCGTCTGTTAAATCCCATCCCAATTCCACAATAGAAGTGGGACAACATTACTATGGATTTTGTGTTCGGTTTTCCCCTCACCCAAAGGAAACATGATTCAGTTTGGGTAATCATCGACAAACTTACAAAGTTCTGCCACTTACCAACCGGCTGATCGTCATTCAATGGACTCCGCTAATCCGAGCCGTATGTAAGTGAGATTGTTCGGTTGCATGGAATTCCATAGTCAATAGTGTTCGACCGCAATCCACTGTTTACGTCAAGGTTTTGGAAAGAAGTACAATCAGCCTTAGGTACTCGATTGAATTTTAGTATAGTCTTCCATCCACAAACAGATGGACGATCTGAAATATTGATTCAAGTATTAGAGGACATGCTTCGGGGTTGTGTGCTGGATTTTCCTGGAATTTGGGATAAGTATATTCCCCTTATGGAATTTGTTTATAATAACAGTTATCAAACAAGTATTGGTATGACCCCCTATGAAGCCTTGTATGGAAGGAAATGTAGAACCCCAGTATGCTGGACAGATTTGAACGAGTATAAAGTAATTGGTCCTGACATAGTAAAAGAGACTAGAACTTATTCAACAAAGGTTAAAAGCTACTAGTGATAGACAACAGTCGTATGCAGATTTGAAAAGAAAAGACATAGCGTATGAAGTCGGCTATAAGGATTTCTTAAAAGTATCATCGTGGAGGAAGATACTCCGGTTTGGAAAGAAAGAAAATTGAGTCCAAGGCTTATCGGATCTATGATACCTTAGAAAGAATCGACCGGGCCATATTTGCTTCGAATTCTCCGAGTTGGATAAATTACATAATGTGTTCCATGTCTCAATGCTTCGGAAATACTGTTATGATGAATCACACATCTTGCCAGTACAAGATGTACAAGTGCAATTAGACTTCACTTATGATGAAGAACCAAAAGCCATTTTTCTCATGAAGTGAAACAATTGCGAAACAAACAAGTCCCTCTGGTAAAAGTACTTTGGCAACACCATGGTATGAAGGAAGTAACTTGGGAGCCAAAATCGACAATGAGGGCACAGTACCTACAACTCTTTAATTCATGTATGAATTTCGAGGACGAAATTCTTTTAAGGGGGAAAGAGTTAACATCTCAAATCTTATACCTCTAGCTTTTATGACATGTTTAGGTATAATAAAAGTCAAATTTCCGTGTTTTCTTAAATTTAATAGTTAAGTGTGAAAAAATGATATAACTGAATTATTAAAGAAGTAAAGAGATAATAAGAATTATTTAAATTAGGACTTAATGGACATTAAGTTAAAAGGATACATACTAAGGTAGAATTTTGATAAGTTAAGTTTCAAATTGAAGAAAGAGGAAGGACTAAATAGCAAGGGCTAAGAATTTGAGTTAAATTACCTTAAGACAACAAACTGTCTTCTAGGGATGGGAATTTCCCATTTTTAGTCTAAGAGAGAGCTAGGGCATCCGGATTGAAGTGAAGATCCATTTGGCTTTTGATCAATCCATGTTCTTGGCTCTCGTTATGCAAGGAAGGAAAGGAAGAAAAGGGAAGATAGGTTGAAGCTTTCAAGATAATCCCAGGTTAGGAAAAACCCTAACTCTTCCTATAAATGTGTTTTTGGTTGGTTTGAGTTGGGTTTGAACTTAGTTTTGATCTTGTTTCGTTTTGGGTTTGAAATTGATCTAAGGAAAAGGAAAATGTGACATTTGCTTTCAGCCCAAAGCCTCTACGCCCAGTAAAGAGTCCTTTTCGCTCTCTGCTGAAGGTCTCAGCCGCCTAGGCGAACTCGGGCCCAAAATTTCCGCTCTACCTCGCCATGGCGAGGTCCTTGCCTAGGCAGTCGCCGCCAAAGGTACCAAGTCCTTTTCCCTTCATTATGTTAATTCTAGAAACCATTACCCTTTGTTAGACTTTGACTGAGGTGAACGATAAAGGAAACTCGGGATTAGTTGACAATCCTAACAAGTGAATGAAAGGGTCCGTACATGTGTACAAGTTATACATTATTAATTACTAAATAAAACGTATGTGACATGGACAATTCAATTTGAATGAGGAAAGTACAGTCTTAAGAATTGACCAAGTGTATAACATAGATATTGGTAAGATCAATGTGAAATGCTTTGAACCGCATATAATTGTGTGCCTGCCTAAGACCGGATAGTAATGAATATGCACGTTTGTTTGGTGCTTTGGCACTCTTGTCTAGTGCTATCTAGCACTTATGTTTCGTAGACAGACACGCTTCATTTACACTCTTCTTGCATAGTGCTACCGACACTTCGTGATAGCGCTACGACACTGCTTCGTGTTGCAACATCGCCCCTCGTTAGTTTCCACACTTTGTTTAGTACTCACCGTACCTTCGCATCTATTGTGTCACACATCAAGCATTCATTGTTATTGGTCTATGTAGACAAATACTTATATGATGTGCATATGAATAATGAATAATATGAACACAAATGAAATAAGCTCGGATGCTAAGGCATATCTTTGTTTTGTACTGTAGTGTACCTACGGGTACCTTATGTTATGAAATTTCTGATAAGTACTCCTATGGGAGAGATGAATAATATGATATGTGGAAATAATTATATGTGCTTATATACTGAAATTGAGGATTAATGTAAGCGATTATACATGTCATGTTATATATATATATATATATATATATATATATATATATATATATATATATATATATATATATATGCTATGCTATTTTTCTCACTAAGTTATATGCTTAGCACGAGTGTTTCATCTGTGTAGGTTTTGAAGAAGTCGTTAAGGACATCCCGCACCCGACAAGGCTAACACAACCTTAGGTGTCTCCTTTATGTGGGTTCGTTGCCCCATATCTTTTGTAGTAGTAAGTGTAAATGTAATAATTTTTTATAGCAAAACTTGTAAGTAGATAAGTTGTCTAAGACTCAAGCATATTTGTACATGACATTTTAAACACCACTGTAGTAGTAGTTCCACAAGTTATGATTTGTAGTCTAGAATTTTCATAATTCTAGCTTTTGAAACAAGTTTGTATTAATTATGAATCTATGCTTGAAATGGTCTCCAAAAATGCCAGAAATTCAGGTTAACAAGTCTTTGTTTTGTGTGGCATCCTCTCGCTTGTCAAAGACAGGGGAAGAGGCCTTACATAATCACCTTAAAGAAAAGAGGTTTTAGGGTAGTACCTGGCCTTGTATATATGTGCAACTAGTGATGTAAGATTTGAGAGAAGGCACCAAAACCCCCTTTGCCCTTGTTAATACATATGTAGTGTGTCCCATGATGCCCAACAAATTCCTTTCTTTTTCTCCAAATTTCTCCCCCATCATAATGAATTCATCATTCTCTCAATTAATCTCCTCGTAGAGCGTAATTGGTATGAAGAAGATGCTCATCACATAGGAGGGAATGACTTGGATGATTGTTTTGACAAGAATCTCCTTGCCCGCCTTAGAAAGGTTTATTTTATTCCAACCTTTGAGCCTGTTATGAATCTTCTCCTAAATGTACTCGAAAATTGCCTTCTTCTTCCTTCCAATGATAGTTGAGAGTCATAAATGCCTCCCATAGCGAGCTTCTTAGGGCATGACTAAGTAGTTATTGATAGCCTCCTTTGTGGTGTCTAGGACATTTGCATTGAACGCTCTAAAAAAAAAGGGTAATTGTCATAAGAAAAAAATTGATGAGTAATCATTAGGGTTGCTCAAGTTACCTTGCAACTGTGGATTAATCCTTGAGCTTCTAAAGCTTTGAGTGATCTTGAAAGCCCTTCTGCATGTAGAATAAATAAGACAAGAGAGGATCCCCCTATCTTAATCCCTTATCTTGAATGAGACTGAGCTTTTCCCCTCTGTGAAGGATATGGTATTTTACTATGGTGACACACATCATAATTCTTTCAATCCAATTTAGGTAGAAGCCAAGTTTCATCACCATGTTCTTCAAGTTGTGCCATTCCATTCAATCGTAAGCATTTGGCATGTCAAACTCAGTGATCAATCTACTCGGGATGAAAGCACTTTGAGATTATGAGATTGATGAAGGGAGAACGACTTTGAGTTTGTTTGCCATGACCTTTATTATAATTTTGTACATGACATTGCATAAAGCTATTAGGCCTGAAGTTAGAGATTTTTTCTAGATTTTTTTTTGAAATCAATACTGTTGTTGTGGTGTTCATGGCCTCTAGTAAGCGACGATTATTGAGGCCTTTCAGACAAGCTGCTATAACTCCCTTTCCCACTATGTCCCAATAGGCTTGGTAAAACCCTGGGTTCATACACAAGGGCCAAATAGATAGATTTGTCTAGATGTATAGAGAATATGCCATTCTTGATTTCCTAGGCTTCAAACGACCTAAGCAAGTGGTTAAACAGATCGTTGACTGTGATTCTCTTGTTGATATCGGTAAGGATTAGCTCATTATCATTACCTCTTGAGGAGAAGAGATCCATGAAATAGTTGACTATATATGTGTTGTTGTTGGAGAGCATCCCTGCTGGCCTTTTTCATGATCTTTTAGGTAAGAGATCTCATTCATTTAATTTGTTTCCTTGATGAGGCAAAGTGGTGGAAAAATCTAGTGTCAGAATCCCCTAAGGTCTTCCAATATATAGGTCTTTTGTTAAGACTTAGGAGCTTAAGAGTGTGGGTGCAAAGCTCTAGTCTGGGTTCCTTTGTCTGATTGATTAATGATTCGTGCCATAGTAGGCTGAGCTAAAATCAACAAAATTTATATGGTTACCTAAGTCTCTCTTACCATCGCCGTAGTCAAGCTACCGGCAAAGATGTCTAGTGGCCGAACACGGATGGGTTTTCATCCTAGGAATGATTTGCATAAGTGCAAGAAGGTAAGGCTTTCTATTTGGACTTTTTGGATTTTTTGTTTCAAAAAACAATATGATGAGTTTGAAAACCGATTAATCGTAAAAACCTAAAATGAAGCGTGAAAAGTTAACTTGAAGATTTAGGTCACTAATCCTGGTAACTTAGGGCAAACAAGTGTCCCTGAGCCAACCGCTGCTATGACAAGCAACCTATAGTCCAAGCCATAACCGGATCTATGTTTAACTAGCAACCTAACCTCAGAAACCACTCCCACTGGAAAGCTAACACGTAACATGCATCTACGGCCTCTACGCTTTGAAACCCTAACATTAAACATCATTTCAAAGGCTCAGAAAGACCATCTAAAAACCACGCTGCATCTAGCAATAAGTATACATCAGATCCCAAAGCATGGTAAGTATTGGCCAAATCAATAACATTCAATGCTATTCAACCCCCTATTTTCGAGAAAGATAGACATAAATGACAAGACTAGAGTTTTTAATACAAGAGGACAACCCGCATATGCCCCACCACCAAGCTAGCTTCTCCCTTCCTTCACAAAGAAAAAGAGGCTTAGTCAAGCATCTCTGAGTTGTCATCCTCAAAAGGGTGTTTGGCGCTCAAGAAAATAAGAGAAAGCATAAGAGAGAAGAGAGAAAACCAACCCTAACTAAAGCACGAAAGATATTTCACATAAAATAAAACTTACTAAAAATTAGTTTCTCTAATTTGTTTCTTGGGTTACAAATGGGAGGTGGCTTATAGGCCACCTAATGTATGAAAATACCATAAAGCCTAACAATTTGGCTATAAATTTAGGACAAAGATCGCGGGTGAAGACGACGATAGCCGAGCGGAAATCGATGCAAAGAGAGACGAAGCAATGCGCTGAAGATCGCCAGGGGTCCCAGAATTCGCGCATCGCAAAATTCGCCGGGATTGCGAAAAATTTCAAGAAGCCTAGCTTAAAATTTCGGTAGCTAGCGAAATCACCAAGAGATAGCGAAAATGCAAAATTTCGCTAGGCAGAGGTGATTTCGCTTAGCTAATAAATTTCGCTAGCTGAATAAATTTACGGAGTAGCTTAAAACATGAAATTTCGCTAGGAACAAAGGCTCAGCTTAAAAACCCCGGTGTCTAGCTTAAAATTGGTAATTTCGCTAAGGTTGCGAAATTTTCGCAATCCCAGCGAAATTTTCACAATCTTAGCGAAATTCCTGGGATTTGCTGATCTTCACTGCATTGCTTCCTGTCCTCTATTGCATCGATTTCCATCACTTTGCCTTCATTCTTTCTTGATTCGTCCGATTGATGGCCGACAATTGGGATCAATCTTCGTGATTCATCATTTGACTCGATATTGAACTCCCAAAGTGCGCAAAACCCGCAAACAACCAAAAATAACTCTAACCGGCATAAGTGATACTAAGAAGGCTCGAACACTTCAATTGGCATAATGACATGATTACCGCCAAGAAAAGCACTCTCAAAACCTATCTAATATAGGTTCAAAATAGCACTTTTGGGTACTAATCACACCCCCAACTCGAAACGCTGCTAGTCCCTTAGCAATGCAAAAATAAAAAGGGAGATGCATGTAGTGATTTTCAAAAAGCTTATGGGTTTATGTACATATAAACAAGACTCCAACCGAAAAATGGACACCAAGTTTGAAACCGACATGAAAGAGCCAAAACCATACAAGAACAATTTTAGGTCAATATTAACCCATGATTCTCAACTTGAATTTCCACCCCAAGTCTAATGGTTCTTTATATAACCAGATTACGCCTAATAAATTGCAAAATTCATTCCCTCCTCTCAACCTAGCTAATCGACATGGCCTTGCCGGTCGGATAAGGATAGTTCACGCACTTCTTTCTTTTTATTCAACTACCTTTGTAGGATGCAATGCTTAAAATTCGACTTCACCAAAGTCCGTTAATAGCGAGATTCACGATGACTCCCACAGCAATTGGAGTTTAGGGCATCAAGCGAAAAGGATCCGCGACCCTGAGCTTTTTAAAGGCTTCCACTTAGGACTCGAATGACTTCGAAAATCAAGCACCTACAATTCGTTAGACTCTACCTATCCACCCATGTAACGAACACTAAATCGATGACTCCCAACCAATTAAGGTTTAGGGCATCGGGTTTCAAAGGCTTTCGCCATACACCCCTCGGACCGTGCTCGAGTTGGTAGAAAACTTCACGACTTTATTTTTCTTTTTCTTCTTTTCTTTTCTATTTGCTTTTCTTTTTCTTTTCCTTTTGGGAAGACAACATTGGTCTTCAAGTATAGGTAACCTAAACCTATCCTAGGTTGCCAACATTCTTAAACTAGGCTATACCAAGCGAAAGGAAGTAAAATTCCGCGACTATTCTGAAATAATAAGGTGCGGTGTGTGAATTAGCATAAGGGAGAAATTTTCAAGTTGAGCATGCTGGAACTTCAATTGACCAAAAATTGTTTCAAGCATGGAATTTGCTCTAACATAAAGGTGACAAACAGTGATTCAATTTTCCAACAAAAGAAATTCAATTGTCCAATTGTAGCAATTCAATTGTTCAATTGAAAAGAAAAACCATTACCCGATATGGAAATACAAAAAAGTACTTCACACCTGAATAAGATGATAAGGCATACTTACACGCAAGCGCTCTTTATTCTTGCCAAAAAAAAAATCAATCATTAGCTCTAACTGATATCACTATTTTTTAAACACCACGGCAGTTTAAATAACTAAAAAATGAGAGCATTGGCTAGCTGGAACCAAGCGATAGCCACCACACGAGAATACAAAGCGTGGGATTCGGGGAGGTCCGTAGGAGAATTTCTTCCTTGATGACCTGCTGCACCACATATGGTTTTTACCCTCCTGTCCGGTGACTTTAAATACACTGTCATCACTTGGATCACGTAAAAGTCAATAGAGACCATTTGGGTATGCTTCTTTGGACAATGAATGGACTTGAATCCGTCGAGATTTGAGCTTGCACCGGAAACAAATGGAGTTTGGAGTCATATAAGAGGACTTGGTCTCCTTTCTTTTGAACTCTTCCTACTAGTTATCATTTGGTCATGCCATTTCTTTGATCTTTCTTTTGCAATCTTGGTATTCAAGTAGGCATTATTCCGTATTTCTTCAATTCATTAAGATCGAGAAATCTCTTCTCTTGACTCGCTTAGGTCCGTATTTAGCTTCTTGATGAAAAGCGCCATGCTTTGTACTCAATCTCTACTGGAAGGTGACATGCCCTACCATAGACCAACCGATAAGGGGACATTCCTAGGATTGTCTTGAAAGTTGTTACATGGGCTGCTTGAATCAAAGAGTTTGTGGTTGGTCTTTCTGTTGGTATTAACCACCTTCATCGGTATGGTCTTAATTTCCACTGATGTGGCGGAGTTCCGCTTTGGCCACTTGTTTGAGGATGATGGTAGGGAGTAGCCGCACGTGTTTCACACCATATTTAGCCATGAGGTTTTCAAATTGGTTTATTCTGAAATGCGACCTCCATCGCTAATAATGGCTTTGGTACCCAAACTGGAAAAGATATTGGCTTTAAGAATTTGAGTACCACCTATGGTCATTGGTTTTTGCGGGGATCGCTTGGCCCATTTGGAACATATGTCCTCCGCCCAAAATGTATATGACCATATGAGGTGGGGGAAAGGTCCCCATATCGATACCCCATACATCGAACGATTCGACCACTAAAATTAGGGTTCAATGGCATCATATGTGGCCGAGACAAATTTCGAGTCTTTGGCATCATCACATGCGGCACATTTGGTATGCTTCCTTGAACAATGAAGGCCAATAGAAACCTGACTGCAATACCTTCATTGCTGTCTTTTGGGAAGCAAAATGACCACCACAAGCACTCTCATGGCAATGGTTTAAAATTCCTTGTTGTTCCTCCTCAAGTACACATTTCCTGATGATTTGATCTGCCTGATGTTGAATAGGAAAGGCTCTTTGATAATAGGAATGGATTTTAGCAGAAATATTTCCTATCTGTCCTTTCCACTCAATTTGGGATTTCTCTGTAAGTGAGGAAATTGGCTTACAATGTAGGCTTCTGGGAGCTTTCTCCAGTGCATTAGGATTCTTCAGGAGATTCATCATTAATGAGTGGTGTGGAGTGTCGTGGGCTATAGTTAACCTTGACCAGATGATCTGCCACCACGCCACCCACTTTCTTATCTCTAATTTGCAGAGTTTGAACTCTGAGTAAACGAGGAACCCAGCGAATGAGTCTTGCTTTTGCATTTTGTTTAGTTGAAGTATTTTTAAGCGGGAATGATACGTAAAAATGGCTATATCCAGCCCAAACGAGTATGCTTTCGGAATTTATCTAAAGGCATATACCACTTTGCCGGCCAACTCTTTCTCTGCCAGTGGTATAATTCCTCTTTGGTCTTCATTCGAGGGTTTTGCTTGCATAATACACCACATGAGGTTTCCATCTTCTCTTTGGCCAAGTACCGCTCCTAGCAAGATCGCTCGCATCACACATCACCTCGAAGCGGTAATTGCCAATTAGGTGCTTTCGAACTATTGGGGCGTAGTCAAATGAAATTTCAGTTCTTCAAAACTCTTCTGGCAATCTTTCTCCCCAAGCGAATTTGGCATCCTTCTCAAGAAGCTTATGCGGGGTTTAGCAATTTTTTGAAAAATCTTTAATGAGCAGTCGGTAGAAGCACACTTGACCGGAATTGTCTAATTGTTTTTCCACGTTTGTTAGGGCGGCAATTTGGAAATAATGTCGATCTTGGCTTTATCAACTTCTTCCCCTGCTAGAAATATGTATACAATACAATTCAGCCAGTTTTACCATAAAAATGGCATTTCTCCCGATTAAGCACAAATTCGCCTCTCTATGCACCTTTGCAAAACTAAGCCTTCCAAATTGGTTAAGCATTCTTCAAAATCGCCCCGGCTATCTTGTGATATCATCCATGTATACCTCCATTATACGCTCTAATCTTGAACATCACGAGGCATACATCATTGAGAAAAGTGGTGGGCGTTGCAAAGCCCCAAAGGCACCCTCCTATAAGCGTACGTGCCAAATATGGACAAGTAAAAGTAGTCTTTCACGATCTTTTGAGGCAATTTCTATACGGAAGTACCACTGAATACCCATCAGCAATAGAAGGGGTGTGCAGAAACTCTTTCGGGAGGCGTCTATGAGCGGCAATGGAAAGTGGTCTTCCGTGTCACCTCATTGAGCCTTCTATAATCTATACACCCCACTCTCTCCAAGCGGATTTGTAAGTCGGGTAGACAATTCTTCACCCTTCGTTTTTCACGAGTTATTTACTCTGATTTCTTAGGCACCACACGAGTTGGGCTAACCGTGCTATCGGAAATGGGATAAATGATACCCGGCTTGGAGCAATTTCAAGACCTCCCACCCACGAACTACTTCCACAGCAGATGGGGATTCAACCTCGGGTTAGGAGTGCCTAAATGACTTTAGACTCCTCTTCTAAATAGATGTGATGAGTGCAAATGGACGGGTTTATGCCTTTTCGGATCGAGATATTTTCCATCAAATGCTTTGCTTGTTCTTTTGAAGGTGCGGGGTGCATGCTCTTGTCGCCGTGGTTAGCGTGAGAAGAGTGCAATTAGGCCTTTGCTCATTTACTTCCAAAAATGCATACTTTAAATCCAATTTGGGAGGGTTTGAGTTCCACAGTTGTTGAGGTTCCTTGGGTTCATTACCAGTCAATAGAGGCAAAATTTCTATTCTTCTTCTCCAGTACCCCTGTACTAAGCTCACTCCTTGAAATTCGTGTTGCTCTGAGGCAATCGGATAACTACGGGAGTTAATATCTCTTGCACTTGCTGTTGAAGTTGCTGTTCTTCAGAGGAATGGTATCTAAAAATCTGAGACTTCTTCAAAAGTCATCCTCCCTCCCGAGTGCATATGCCTTTTACCTAAATGAAAAATATTGAGTTCCAAGGTCATATTTCCAAATGTGAGTTGCATGACTCCATTCCGGCAATTGATGATTGCATTTGAAGTAGCCAAAAATGGTCTCCCTAATATGATGGGCTTTGATTAGGTCCCTATTGCAAGCCAGTTACACACATGTCGAAATGCAGCCAAAATCCTCTTTTTGGATAGTAAATCTGTCCACTTGTATAAGACGTCCTCAATGGTTCCTTTTGGTATTTTAATAGACCTATCAGCGGCGAAAGTGTAGCTGATGGAAGTGGGTTTCAGTTCACCCCCGAACCCGATTGCTTGTACATAGAATCTGAAACAGTGATTCACTGGCTCCCGGTCACAACGATTAGCTGCTCGCGTGATGCCTCGATATTCACTTAGAGATCGTAGGACATCACGGGTCCTTATACTTCCTTTGAGTCTTTGCTTTCTCTCTATAATGGCACTAACTTGCTCAGTTAAAAGGCCTTTTATTTACATTTAAGACCCTTTTACCGTGCACAAATCCTTTAAAATTTTGCGTAGTAGGAACCTGTTTAATCATATCGGGGAGAGGAATATTGACTTTCACTTGCTTGCTTGTGCTTCCAACATTTACATTTTAGTTGCAGGAAATTTTTTCTTTCTTCGGAGAACCTCACCGGAAACGGAGGGGTATTCTAATGTCCTTCCACCTCTTCCTTGGCCACAACATTTATTTCTTCTACAGTGGCTCGACCACTAATGGGTGACTTAGTGGCTTGATCTTTATTGGCTTCAATTTCCTACCATAAGTAAAGTCACATTGCCTTAACTTCATCGGTTTTGCATTTAAAGTCCTCGGTCGATCTGTTTCATTCACCACTTTCACAATGTGTTGTGCTGGAAAGAGCCTTTCCCTTTTACGAACTCTTTGCAGTGCCGGTGGAGCAATTTTGAAATCTCGAATGCATATTGTCGATTTCTGTTGAGTGAACTTTCTACTGCTTCAATTTTCTGACTAGTTTGGACATTCAACACCTTCTGTTCTTCTACAAATATGCCTACCACCTTACTTAAATTCAGGATTGCACATTCAGGAAGATAGTGAGCATACATTTGTTGTATTGAAGTGGAATCAAAGGCTATTTGTTGTGCTCCTGAAGGCGTATGCAAGGGTTTAGTTTCCATGACAAATTTGGACAATTTCTCCAATTAGGGTTATTTGTGTTACCATATGGAGCATCTATGGAGTAGTTTTATTTTGATGGCATGGGCATGCTCTTGGCAATGCTCCTCGGGAAGTAGTATTTGACTAGAAAATTGAAACGAAAATTGGGATGAAGATAACTCATTTCTTGTTTGTATTTCATCTTGGTTTCATTTCGGATCATCCAATCTTTGAGTTAAAAGCCCGATCAATTTTCTTTCATCTACGTGTCTTGAGGAAATACGTACTTGTCTCCCACTTGGGTGGTTCAATGGCCCCGATCTTTCAACTTCCTAGGACTAGGTTCATCTGACTTTGGAGGTTTCATTTCGTAGTTCGAGTCCATAGCTTCATCGGGATGTTTGCTCGAGATTACCCCCGCACATAGTTTCCGACTGGTGTTTCATGGCGGGAGGCCATACCACCATAGAGTGGTTCACCAACATCCAAGTATCAAACCCGTGATGTGGGCATGCCTTGATGGTCTCCATAAATCTCTCCAAACCTTTAGTAAAACCTCTCACCCGTCACGGTACAGCAAGGTGTAAATTTGTCTCTTCAAATTGTTGGTCTTATGTGCCTTTGAAGAACTTCTTGAATGCTGCTGGCTCGGTAATTTCTAATGGTTCTAGGCCTCTCAGGTGAGTTTAGCCAAATTTGGCCTTGTCGCTAGGGTCGATGGAAATGCTTTGGCTTTAGCGAATCCATGTCCATCATACTTCTTAAGGTAGTGCAAACCACCACATCCTCAAAATCCCTAATATGAGTGTATGGATTTTCATTTTCCATACCATGATATGTAGCCAGGGAGTAGAAATTTACCAAATATGGCCTCCTTGCTACATCTTGATGGGAGGAATGATACGAGGATGGAGGCAACTACAGGAGGTGGATGTGATCCTCGTGGTTCTATAAATTGTTAGTTCATTGAGTTTCGGTGACTCTGTTGTTCTTCGGGTAGTGGATCCATGGTATCGGTGTGTGCAAGCGACTATTTATTGGGTCGGGTTATTATCTTGATTCTATCTGATCTTCCTGAAGTTCCTCTGTCCCGACAACGCCACCACCAATTACACAAAGCGAGACACAGCAAGAGGACAAACCCGACTTGCAGGTTAAAGTTAACCAACAAAAATTAAAACTAAGCGAATGAAAAACCTTGGTGCGATCCTTTACAAAGTGATGAAAAGCGGCGGTTCCTGCAAGCCCAGGTTACAAAAAGAGGTAAAGGTTACCTTCGCGTGATGTTGATCTTAAGTGCAACTGACTCATCACATTAGTAGTTTGGCGCCATCGGCTGCTTGGCGCCGTTTGGTCGTGCCACGGTAAAGGTGACTAAAATCAACAAAATTTATATACACCTAGTTCCCACTCTTTGCCGTAGTCAAGCTCACCCGGTATAGTGGTCTAGGGTGAACACGGGGATGGGTTTTCATCCACAAGGAATGATTTAATAAGTCGCAGAAGGTAAAGGCTTTCTATTTGGACTTTTTGGATTTTTGTTTCAAAAAACGATTAGTGATGAGTTTGAAAGCGATTAGCGTAAAACTGAAAATGAAGTGAAAAGTTAACTTTGAAGATTTTAGGTGCTAACTTGGTAACTTAGGGCAAACAAGTGTCCTCGGGTTTTATCCTCGCGTTATGACAAAAGCAGCTTTGTAGTTTCAAGCCATAGCAGGATCTATGTTTAAACTTAAACCCTAACCTTTAGGAAACCACTCCTATTTGAGTGCTGCCAGGTAACATGCATCTATGGCCTCTCTACAGTTTGAAACCTAACATTAAACATCATTTCGGTGGCTCGTAAAGACCTTATCTAAAAACCATGAGTGCATCTAGCAATAAGTATACACTTTGTATCCTAAAGCATATTAATAGTAAGTATTATTTGAATCAATAACATTCAATGCTATTCAACCTATTTTGAGAAGATAGGGCCCATAAACACGAGTACACCGGCTTTTAATACAAGAGGACAACCTGCATAGCCTGCCCCCACCACCAAGCTAGCTTCCTTCCTGTCTTCAAAGAAAAGAGGAGAGCCTTGGCTTATCTCTTGAGTTATCATCCTCAAAGGGTGTTTGGCAGCCAAGAAAATAAGAGAAAGAGGAGAGAGAAGAGAGAAAAACCAAACCCTAACTAAAGCTACGAAAGATATTTACATAAAATAAAAACTTACCAAAAATTGTTTCCTCAATTTGTTTCTTTGGGTTACAAAATGGGAGGTGGCTTATATAGGCCACCTAATGTATGAAAATACCATAAAGCCTAACAATTTGGCTAAATTTAGGGACAAAGGAGTAATACACCAAAATTGAAGTCGGTTTTTGCATTAATTACAAAAAGCATGACAAGGCGTGAATTTCACTAAGGCGAGAGCAATTTATTTAGGCGAATTTCGCCTTCGCGAAATCACCAAGAATAGCGAAAAATACAAGAATTTCGCTGGGCGTGGTGATTTCGTTGGCTACTGAAGCCTTAAGCGAAATTTTATGTGATAGCAAAAACATGGGAATTTAAGCTGCAGGAACGGTCGCCTAGCGAAAACCACGGTCAATCTAAGGAATTGGTAATTTAGCTAAGGTTGCGAAATTTTCGCAATCAATGAAATTTTTCGCAATCTTAAGCGAATTCACGGGATTCTTGATCTTCGCTGCATTGCTTCCTGTCCTCCTCTTGCATCGATTTCCATCACTTTGCCTTCATTCTTTCTTTGATTTTTTAGTACGATTGATGGGCGACAATTGGGATCAATCTTCGTGATTCATCATTTGACTCGATATTGAACTCCCAAAGTGTTGCAAACCTGAAAACAACCAAAAATAACCTCCAACGGCATAAGTGATACTAAGAAGACTTGAACACTTCAATTGGCATAAATGACATGATTAGTGCGCAAAAAGCACTCAAAACCTATCTAATATAGGGTTCAAAATAGCACTTTTTGGGTACTAATCAATTAACTGATAGATGTGTTGTCCCAAGAGTGAGTGAGTGCCTACCTACCTTGATCAAGTTAATTTCTGCATGCAATTATCAAGCTCTTACTTCGAATTGTTTTTTGTGTTCATGTCCTCATGTTTCTAGGTAGTTCTCACCATCTCATATTCGGTTTAGGATACCTGTGGTATAGGGAGGGATATCCTATATTTATATATCATTGTTGTTGTTACCTTGATCGTCTGAACCCCTAGGCATCAGTTGCGCAATGTAAACCTGCAAAAGGGCGATTCGGCGACGATGAGCCGACCGCCTCTCTGATGATTAAGTCAGCAAAAATATAGAGAGGAAGAAGAAGAAAGTATGTGCAATTGGAATTGCTTCCCCTCCCATCGTGGGGGATCTTCCTGATTTATAGAAAGTGATTCACGAATCCCCCCTTGATTTTAGGAAAGAAAATATCTTAATCTTGAGGATAAAATCTCTTCATCCTTATCAAGGATTAATCCTTTCGGGAAAAAATGGATTTGGACACTGGGAAATCTGCTGATAAATATTCTTTGCGTATTTTCCGCGTTTGTATCATTTTCCATAACGAATTTCCCATGTGACGCCACACAAAACCCGAGGGTCTCGTTAATGACGAAGTAGCCAAGCGGAGATTCTTGTAGATTTGGGTGGCTTGGAGTACCACCTTTGTTGTGTCATATTTATCGGGATCCATATTTTATTTACGACAAAGTGGTGAGTCTCCTTTAGGAGGCTCTGCAATATACAACCTGTATAACAATATATCTATGACATCGAGGTCACAATAAGTATTAATGACCACCACGAGGGTCCGTACATCCCATATTCTGATATACAACTATATCCGCAATAGTCCATAAGGTTTATTATAACACTCTTATACGAAGACATATATATTAAAACTAGCTTGTTCTAATATAGTTTACAAAAATATTTATCAAAGCATCTTGGCTCCCTTCAAAATCACGACCTCGGAGCCTTAGATCATAGGTGTACCGCACGTGAAATATGATCCCACCGACCCGGGGTGAGCAATGCTCGAGTAGAAATAATTCCCTCTGAGGGCTACTCCCCACTAAGTGCACATGCAATGCTATTTCACACATTCAAGTAGAAACATACACATTCCTAATCAAATGTCACACATGCAATGGATGAGAAACATGACTCACCACATCCTATGTCAGAGTCCTCAGCTGACTCCCTCACACATGCATATGCGAGTGTGAAAATTGTCATTTATGTCCATCTGACCGTTTTTCGATTATGTCCCATCAATGACCATTTTCCAAACAAAGCTTTGTTTATAAATCAAAACCATTGACAAACCCGATATCACTGCAGTTTTTACCGTCCCAGTTTTGCGGAGAGGAATCTTTCGTGGCTCAAACCGCACCTTATGCCTTTTTTCAACACTGGGCGAACTTTTCATCGCTGGATACATACGTTAACTAAGAATGGAAAGCACCTCAGGGGTATCTATCCCTATCATATAATTCAACACGATTTTCATTTCTTTTCTTTCACGATCAGATCGCGTTTGACGCTGGTCCCAGCTTTATAGCCACCATCGAACATCAAACACCGTGGTCGATCTACTATGTACCAATGACATACCATCAACACCAAGCATAATGTCGACTTCACTCAGATAATCACACCCATGTCGCGCGATGTCCTCGCAGCATAAATGCAATATATCGCTATTGTATCTATTCATACATGCACAATGAATGTGCTATGTGCAAATAATTCAAAATCATACTTCATACTGCGATTGGCGGTCGATAATCATATTTAATACATATAATTTACATCCATTCAATTCAATATGTTATCATGAAGACATATTTTAAAGATGTCATTGCACCATGTGATCGATTCGCACTACGCACGATCTGGTACCAATTTGCGAACGAAGATAATCAGGTCGTTAACTAATCAACAACCGTCCGGCACACAAACCTCAAAGAGTATGAAACTAAACCAGAGCACTCAACATTCACCAAACACCTAGACTGCAAGTTTCGAATCAGAACAATGAACTGATCTGAAATATAACTCAGCTGAAGTTTCATCATAGTGAAATCAGCTGAATCTGAAACTACATTGTTCCACACTAAACACTGCCCAACCTAAACCACACAAATCGTTCAGCCTGAGATCATCCATGCAGTTATGGGGCAAAGATGCTCCAACCATCAGAGTTGGGGAAAATGGGCTGAGCCCTATTGGCTTCAACCCACTTTGGCCTCGCATTTTTTCGAGTACTAACAAAAATGATAGTCCAATAGAGTTTGCTTATCGCTTGACCCGAATAAGTCCGTTGTACTCATCTCTGGTTCGCCGTGCCAGCCCAATTTTGCCCCTTTTAATTTTTATTATTTTTATTTAATAATTACATGGTTAAGGTATTACTATCATTATGCTTTCTTCACTTAAAAATTGATCTTGGAACTTAAGCCCTAATTCTCTTCTCACATGACTCTGCATTCACTATAAAGAGTTCGATCTCAAGACTCATCGCAAACGTATCCAGGTTTTGCCATCTGATTCTCAAGTCTCATATTTCCATTTTTTGTTTTGTTTGTTCCTTTTTTTTTTTCCAGATTCTTCTAGAAAAATCATCATCAGACAACTTCTTTCTTGCGCATCATAAATGCCTATGTTTCGAGATCAATGTTTTTGAAAGTCAGAGTTTGTTTGTTGTGTAGGCTGGTTACTAAGAAACCGAAAGAAATGAAGCTGCTTCGAGAAACTGGGAAGGAAATGGAAACAGTTCATCTATACATGTTTTTTCTCCGATAATGGGTAGACGTAAAATGTTTCGCTTGTAGAATTTATTTTCTTTGCTTTTCTTGGCAGCCATATTTTTCAACCTAGAATGTTCAATCTCGTCGATTTTCTTCTTATTTTTTTTTTTCCTCATTTTCCTTTTTTTTCAAGCTTCCTTCAAAATCCATCCATAATTTTGTCACAATTAATTTTTGCTCACCTGCTCATATTCATTTTTTCCTCGAATTTTCTATTCGTATATTCGAGATGCACTTTTATATGATTTACTTTATAAAAATGGTAAATAGACACCGATTGAAAAGGCAATTATAGCGCATATGTGAAGTGAGAATAAAGGTTGCATGCATAATTTGGAAGACAAAAGAGGAATCTAAGTAAAAAGAGGAGCTAAATAATATTATAATAAATAGACAAAAGATTGTGTGTTAAATATATATATATATATATATATATATATATATATATATATATATATATATATATATATAGATATATTAAGGAAGAGACTGATATATTTTCTTAGTATTTTTAATATTCTCGGTACTTTCGCCGCCAAATTTATAAATTATGTAAATGGGTTGGCTAACCAAAGTCGACCAATAAAAATGGGTCACCGTCCGTAGCCCGAGCGGGTCGGGCTGCAATGAATGCCTGCTTCAAATTTCTACTAGCCACGCCTGCTCAGAACAAGCATATACATGTAGTTAAGAGGTCCGCACTTCGGTCTCTAAATAATCGATTCTACACGATCACACAAACACAAACAAGATTAGAGTCGAACCAAAATGGCCCTTACATGGCCACATCATGTAAGAAATAACCAGTAGTAGGGAAACCCCTACCTGAACGCGACGAACCCCGCAGCTTGGTACCCACGCCAGAAATTTCATCAATACAAAGGACCAACTTCTCTGCTCTTACTTCGATGCTTCAACCGTGAGTTCATTCGAGATCGCAAAGGAACTATCGTTTCTTTTTTCCTATTCTCCTGTGATTACGCACTTCTCCCTTACTTTCCCTTTTGCTTTTCCTTGTCTTTTTCTTTTTTTCCTTTTCTTTTTTTCATTCTTTTCCCATCTCTCCAATTCTTTTGCTGGCTGAGAAGTTTCTCCCTCTTTTCTTTTTCTCTCTCTGCTGGCTATGGTTTTCAAGATAATGGACCATCATGTGCCATGTGTCACCTTGCAGAGTTATGTGCCATAAAAGCTGTGTCATATGGACATGCTTTGTAGGTATATTTTGCACCACATGACTCTCATGCTATGTGTCCTTCATGGTGCCACGTGGCAGTTCTCGGTCATGCCATGTGGGACCAATTTATGTGTTTCACCAACACTGCCTCAAAAACGTGAAATCTGACAATCTTTAATTCACAAATTTCCATCAGGGTAACTAGATTTCACGACGAATTCACGGTGAAGTCCAAGAGCTTGCTGATCCAGATCTAAATGATTTTCTACGATTCTAAGTGGTAAATTCACTGCTCCGTTCATAAAATTGAATTTTTCCGTTTTACATTCTTCCTAAAGAATTTCGTCTCCAAATTCACACATATATACACATCTAATATCAGCATGCGTTGGCGATCAATCATTTCAATATCAATGACAAAAACGTATCTCCATCCCTCGCAAGAAAGGATAATCGCACGTATCGTGTCCCCGAGATTCAGCGCTGTTTCTCCACTGCTGTCGCCATAAACACACTTTATTAGCCTACGCTTTACCAAAACCCGGTCCCGACTCTCATCCATGATCCAGATCAGTCCCTCCTCGGTTGTCCCATCCATATCAACAACCACCTCGGGGCTCAATCCACCATATGAGTCGATTCGAATGTACTTTCTCGAGTATGGACATGGAACACTTTAGATACTCCATAATCTCTGTAATGCCAACTCGATACACACCAGGCCCACCCTTCGAGTATCTTAAAGAGCCTGAAGGTATCTCTCGATCGATAGCCTGATCTCTGTCAACTTGACCATCCTCTCTTGGGGGCATTGCCTTCAAGAAGACATGATCACCTACCAAACTCTGTGAGGTCGACGTCAGCCTGCTGGCGAGAAGCTCTTTCCGCCTGCTTCTCCTGTTTGAATGATATCAGATCAAATCCACCTTCTCGCAGGTAACCCTAACTCAGTCCGCACCTGCTGATGATCTCTCTCCCACCGTCCAAAATCTGGAGATCGACATGGCCTCCCATACAAAGCCTCATAGGGGGCCATCTGTATACTCGACTGATAACTATTGTTATAGGTGAACTCCACCAAGGGAAAATGCTCCTTCTAACTACTCTTAAGATCCAAGACACATGCTCGTAGCATGTTCTCTAAAACTTGTATAGTCCTCTTCGATCGCCACATCTCGCTTCAGGATGAAAAAGCAATGCTCATCATCACCGTATTCCCATGTCCTTCGTGAGTCCTTCCAGGTGAATGAACCCGATCCCGCCTCGAAGGATACAGAGACCGCCACCCATGTAACTTTGTCGGCCCTTTCTCGACGTACACCCAGAAATTCTCCAAGTGTGAAGGTCATTCATGGCCATAAACAGCCGACTTAGTGAGTCGATCTACTATCACCCAATCAGATTTGGCGTTTCATGTCCGTGACGGCTGAAAAGTCACAAATCCATCTAATATGTTCCACTTCCACTCGCTACCTTCAATGGTCGGAGTAGCCTTACTAGCCTTGCGCTCAAATTTTACTTGTCGACACGCAGAGAAGATCCGCGAACAAAATATCCAACGTGTCTCTTCATCCCGCTCTAGTACATACGACGAAGATCACTGCATACCTTTCGCACACTGAGTGCACAAGAATGAGAGCAATGAACTCCTGAGGATCTCCTATCTCAGATCTATCAATCAAACCACGATCAACCCTCATAAATTAAAGACTATATGTGTGAATGGCCTAGAGGATGAGTTAAAAATTTGACTTCAATTAGCTCATCTTTTATGATTTTATTACAAATGTAAATTAAGTTTAGTTTTATGCAGAAAATATGTACTATTTATCAATTATATTTGTAAATTTATAGCAGAATAAAATATAAGGCAATTTCTTCGTTCTAAAATCTATCCAGAGACTGGCGAAAGCAAACATCACATAAGGTCGCGATAGAGAATCGAGGTCGCGATCAAGTCATATAATGAATGAAAAGGTTACATGCAAATAAAAGTTAGTTTGAGACAAAAGGGTTTTCAATCCGTGTCGAGACACCATTTTGAGGTCACATCGGCGAAGACAACTCACAAATGAATCGAGGTCGCGATCATAAGAGCCTTCCAGTTGATGACTAAGCTTACAAGGTCTCTACTAGGCAAATTGATGTTGTGACGAAAATATAAGTTGGAGACTCCAATCGAGGTTGCGACTGTGACTCATGTCGCGACATACATTTACAACCGGACAAGAGTATAGATAAGAAATACCATTAATGTCGACACGCTTTCGAGGTCTCGACAAAGAAAGAAGACATTGTCAGTAGCAAAACCAATACCGATGTCGCTGACAAAATAAGTCGGGATTACCAACGAGGTAAGTCGCAGATTAGAAACCTTCGCTCACATGTATGAGTCACCGGGCTTAAACTCGGCTTGACTAAGAAGTGAGATTGCGTATAGGATGGAGAAATGATGTCACGGTTACATTTTTTTGGGTCGCGACATAAATTTCAAGAAGGAGAGAATGATTAGGTCGCCACATCAAAACTACGTCGCGACAAGACAATGTAGTGAAGACAACAATTTGGGTCACAACATGAAAAAAGGAGTTGTGACCAAGAACGAAAGACCACAATATAAATGACGTCGCGGACATCAAATTGAGGTCGCATACGTAAATGCAAAGAGATGAACAATTATGTCACATAGCTGGAACCGCAGGTCGCGGACATATATTCGGGCCAGGTAAGAAACAAGCGCAGGGCTGAGACCAAATAGAAAATCAATGGAAACTGCCACAGACGAGAAATGAGGTTGCAACCGGATAGAAGGGAAGAATGGTCGAAATATACTTTTAGGTTGTGATGAATTGCGTTGATTAAAGAAACTACTTGGTTGTGACCTAATGTCCACGCCGATAAGAAAATAAGGCATCACAATTTTGAGTCACCACGCTTGAAGGCTCAGTATTAAATCAATGACGCGCAACTTTTTAAAGAGAAGTCGTGGATCAAGAAGCAAAGATGAGTACATCAGAATGATGTCGCGACATCGAATCGAGGTTTCACACACAAAAATGTAGCAGCGCGCAGGTTAGGGTCGTGACATCGAAGTTGAGGTTACACACTAATTCCTTGAACAAGAGTAGCGGTAACAACGAGTTCTTATCAAAGGACATTCAACATGGTCACGATAAAGAATTCATGTCGCGACTTCTGTCTAAATGCAAATCAAGAAACAAGTCGCAATTTAAAAACATCGTCGCACCAACAATTGCAAGACAAAGTGAAGGAACGCGGTGACCGTATCCCCGAGGTCATACCGCACGATGTAATTTGCACTTGTGGTTTCATGTTATGATACCGTCGTGTCACCTAAACGTAGGTCAGCCATTTATTTTAAAAAGGAATCCACCGAGCTTTTAGAATCATGCCCACTTCTCAAAGTTATAAATAGGCAGAAATCAGCCTTAATAAAGCAACTCGTTTTCGAAACACACACTAGGAGACTAAGGAAGACTCATCAGATATTTTAGGAATGAATTTTTCTTTTCTTTATTTTATTTTTTCTCGATCTCGAACCAAGAATTCAGAATGTAGAAGCTGATTTAATTTTTCATTTTCCAATTAATGCTCTGAATCAATGTGAAGTTCGCATACTTTTGGAATTGCTTTTCCGTAGAATTATAGTTACAAAGGATGTTCGACATCTAATGTCGATCGATTCTTTAATCGAAGCACAACTTCTATTAGAATGGACCTGCTATTAGTTACAATATTTTCTACTTAAATTAGAAGGAGTTTCCTGAAATTGGGAATTTTGATTTATTTGATTGATGTTGTTCTTAAACTAATTGTTCCCAATGGTAAGATTCATATATTTTTACATTATTTTGTAGAGCTCGATTTTATGACCCTCCGAGGACAATGTAGATGGAGATTCCCGAGAGCTTTAATAATCAATAGGGTATACATCATCATTAATGAACTATGGAGCTCTGAGAGTCCACCTTGATAAATTTCCATTTCACCTACAATATGTCGGAAGGGAATTATTTATTAATTTTAATCAACGAGATTTCCACCTTAATCTATTTGAGAGGATCATCCTGTTACGAGATTTAATCAAGGAGAAGGAATAATCCATCGAGATCTAAAGGATGGGTCATCAACTATTTTGTAGTTTTGCAAATAGACCTAGACTGGGGATGCAAGAAATCTCAAGTAGCCTTAAGAAATGGTATGGAAGATTAGAAAAAAAAAAATACTCGTATCTTATAAAGAGTAATAATGACAGACCCATTAGATCCTTTCTTTGAAAGAAGAAGGACCCTAATTAGTATCAATGGGAGAAACTACACTGCATTAATAGGCATCTTTGGACAACCAAATCCAAAAATCGTGATACATAAAGAATCAATGAATTAAATGCGAATTGACCTGCTCACAAACAATTTATTTGTTCATTTCTAGCGCAGATTCATTCACCCAATTTTTATTTGTTAGTTCAATTCAAATTTTATTTTCTTATTGATAGTAATATAGGATTTATCTCTCTGCCTTTAAATCTGTAGCTTTCAAACCACAAAAGGGGAGGTTCTAAATAAGCAGATCTTAAACAGGTTATGTACTGATTTCAACATTCTAACACTCCTATGAATATAGACCTTGACTATAGATCCAATTTTTACTACTTGAATGATTTGTAAGTCAAGTAGTTAGTCATGTATCAAACCCATTATTAATTCCAGAACATAAAATCATTTATTCATTTAAAACAACTCTATTCAATCCTGATATGATAATATGAGAATTGTAAGGCCCTTAGATAGAGTGTTAAATTGAGTGGTTTAGTCTATATTTTCATGGTGACAAACAAGTTTTATGGGCATCATTGCTGTGATTGAAAAGGATTTGAATAAATCAATATTCTAACAAAGAGAGAAGTGCTAATTTGACATTTTTCTTATTTTATAAAAAGAAATACACAAAATATTGTATAATGACGCATAAGCTACCGATCTTTTCGGAGCTTCTTAAAGGGGATATGTGATTTCCAGGATACCATTGTTTCCAAAATCTTAATATGTCTCCATTTCAAGAGGTTAATTAATGCATATGCCAAAATCGATCTGCTTTGGCATTTCTTAACAGAAAGAACACTAAGAAGCTTAAGAGCAAGCAGAAAGCGTAAAAAAGAAACCATGGCGATGCAAAGAATTTGACGCATAAATAACAAGAAATGCGAGTGCAAAGCGCTCCAATCAAGATGCAATGGGAGGTGATTTCTAGAGGCCTGTCATCCAAGCAAGATTCAGCAGCCGACAACCCGCCGTAGAGAGGCACCACCCTTGAGCTAAAACCAAGATTGGACACCATGGCTCCAAAGAGCACTATTTACCCGGCCATCCTGACTCAAGATCCTAATGAACACCTTGGCACATTCCTCGTAGATGGCAAAAAACAATGTCGAATTGTGTGAGACTAGAGGGGTGACAGGCTACAACTTTCTTCCTCTTTTCCTTGAAAGATATCAAACACATAATAACTGCACCACATGGCTCAGCTTGATACATGGGGAAGAGCCGTGGAAGCCATCTTTAGGCAAGATTTTTTTCCCTCATCCTCATAAATTTCAAAAGAAGAAGGGAAATCATAGTGTTCAAATGTGTGGGAGATGAAAAAGCTTGTATACCAGAGGCTGAAGGCACAAAGCAGTTGGTTATGATGTCCCATGCATGACATAGATCCGAAGATAAATGGATATTGTTCATCGCTCCTCAAATGATACTTAAGGGTATCATCGATGCTTCTTGCCGTGGGGCATCTCTTAATCAAGCCACCGTATATAGATAGTGTCGCAAATCTCAAGGCAAAGACTCGCCGCATCCTATATGTCGTGTGGAATTCGGGCTGTGGGTTCTTCAACCGTTGAGAACCGTAAGCCATAACCCTCCCGGACTGCATCAAAACACATCCCAGTCCATCCTTCGAGGCATCACAATACACCATGTATCTTTGTCCCCTTTCCTGGACTACATTTTAATAGAGTCAAGTAAGTCTCCTTTTTCACCTCGGAATGCCTTCTCACATAGGTCATTCCACTCTAATTTGACCTCATTTCAGGTCAATCTCATCATAGGTGCAGCTAATCGGGAAAAGTCCTCAATGAATCTCCTGTAATACCCTGCTAGTCCCAAGAAATTGCATATCTCAAAGACTGACGGCCTCTCCCAACTCATAACTTCTTCGACCTTCTCCGGGTCCACTAATACACCCGAAACTGACACTACATGTCCTAAGAATCTTACCTCAGTAAGCCAAAACTCGCGCGCGAACTTAGCGTCTGGCCCGATGTTCTCTGGGACTGAAAACAATCTAGTGATCCTCATGCTCCTCCTCGGGGCGGGGTAGATCGAAATTTCGTCTGCCGAAGACTATGACAAGCGATCTAAGTAGGGTTGCGTGCGCTATGCATGAGATCCATGAACATTGGAGCATTCGTCAGGAATGGCATCACTTTGTGAACTGAAATGCATGCAGGTGTCTAAACGTTGTCTTAGGATATCGCCTCCTAACTCTCAGAAGCGATGATATAGCCGATCTGAATATCTTGGAATAGACTACAAGCCCCTCTCAGATGATCAAATAAATCATTAATCCTCGGTAAAGAGTCATGGTCTTGATCGTAACCACAATTCAACTTCATGGTAATCAATGCATAGTCGAAGGGTGCTTGTCATGCTTCTTATGAAAAAGCAGGCTGGGCGCCCGAGGTGAAGTGCTCGATTACAATAAGAGCCCTTGTCCAACAACTCCTATATCTAGACCTTGAGTTCTTGCAACTCAACCGGCGCCATCCTATGCGGAGTCATAGAAATGGGTGACGTACCAGGGTGTAACTCAATATAGAAGTCTACATCCCTCTACGGAGGTAATCCTAGTAGCTCATCCGGAAAAACATCCTCATACTGAAGCTACACGGGGGTAGATGCAGATCTGTCTCACCTCATTTTCGAGGTCAGGCGCTGTGACCCATCGACTGCCAGGTGCCATGCGGAGTCGTGCACGGTGCGGGGTGAAACATCGTGCTTGTCCCCACTGATAACACGAGTCTGGTCTGTGTGTAGGCGGTAACTCTTCGGCGATTCTGCGCGTCCCGTGGCGACTCGGTGTGCTTCGTCGGCCGATCCATCCAGAAGGATGACATCAAACTCCGACATGTCCATGACCCTTGAGTCCATAGTGAGTAGGATCTGAAATCTCTAACTCGATCGAGCATATCGGATCTGAACTATCATGCTCCACATTTTATTTTGAACCCCAAGGTTATGTTCTCTAACCACTAGTGTTCTTCGTTTCTATATACAACCTATCATGCATATAATCCCACACATTGCAACACAATCATCACACAGCGATTCACGAGAATGCATGATGGTCTTTGATACTAGTATGCGCTAATATCGGTTTATCGAGCCTTACTAGGCATTCATAACCTAAGCTCGATACTATAGCGCATGTCCTAAACCCCATGCCCACGAGTCATAGGTACTCGTATACCTGGCTCTAATACCAAGTTGTGGCGTGAAAGCGGGGGTCCGTTGACAACGAATCAGCTCATTATAGGTCTGTGGATTTTTGGGTAACTTTGATATACCCTGCTTGTTGTATCCTTATTCAGCGGGATCCATATTTTCACAAAAATCGGAGGCGAGTATCTGCTTTTGTTCGGGGCTTTACTTGATATAAAACATGTATAACAATATATCCATGACCCATCCAAGGTCTCAACAGGAGTAGTAATGACCACACAGGGTCCATCTGTCCATATCCACAATATACAACTATATTATAATAGTCCATAAGAGTTTATAACAACACTCTTATACAGAATATATATTAAAATTATCTTGTTCTAATATAGTTTACAAAAATATTTATCAAAGCCACATCCTGACTTCTTTCAAAATCACGGCCTTGAAGGAGCGCCATCCTTGATATAGCGTATGGTCCCATGGCGGGGTGTGAGCAATGCCAGTAGAGAATAATTCCTATAAAAATTTAAAGTGCACATGCAATGCCATTTCACACATTCAAGTAAAAATACACATTCCTACTCAAATGTCTACATGCAATGGATGAGAATGTGACTCACCATGTCATAATGAAGTCCTCCTTTGACTCCTCACATGCATATGCAGAGATGTGAAAATCGTCATTTATGTTCTATCGATGACAATTTTTTCAAAACAAAAGCTTTTTGTTTTATAAATCCAAAATTCATTGGACAAATTTCGATATTCCTTGTTTTACCAAGTCCGTGTGTTTTTTGTGGTAGCGAATTTCAGGGTCTCACCAAGTAGGCTTCGCACGCTTCAGACACTTTCGTGAGCTTTCGTCACTAGATACATATGTCCCAACCTAGAATCTTGGGTTTTACTTTGGGAGTATCTATCCCTACTTGATATATCTAACTGCGTATTTTCATTTCTTTTCTTTTGAGGCCAGTGAGACTCATTTGGACATTGTCCCATTTCACAAAAACCCACCATTGAACCTTACTAAGCCTTAGTGTCGATCTACCGTGTACTCACGACATACCATCGAACACGAAACCACAGTGTCTATCTCTACCATGCACTCACACCCATGTCATCGATGTCGGTGCATATGCAATCTGATGCCATTGCATGTATCTCATGCTACATACACAATGAATGCCACGTGCAACAATTCAAAATCATACTTCATGCCAAGTATCATGGATAATCAAATTTAATGCATATAATTTACATCCATTTAATTCAATATGCTTATCACACATATTTCAACATGCTTCCATACAATCAACATGTGATTCATTCTTCATGCACTACAAGCATACATCACACTAAGCATCAATCATATACACAAAGATAACTTTGTATCCTTTAGCAATTGTGGCATAAACAATGCCCATAATAATCCACTCAGCTATTTGAAAAAGCATAACCAAGGCGGCACACTGTTAGCCAAGAGGTCCAGAATTTCAGTCTCGAAATATTGGATTCGGTCCTTGACCGTCAATAAACACATCCTAGATTAGAGTATTGAACCAAAATATGGCCCCTTACATGGCAGCTAGTGAATAACATGTAGCGACCCCGAAACCGTCAGGCTCGGTTGGATCGACAGGAAACCCGGGGACGCTCGGTTAATTCTTTTATTTACCTTTATTTAAATTTTCTTTTTCAAAAATGTCACTACCGAATCCGACTCGACCGAATGGGGATCGACCGGAGCCAGTTTACCTACGATGTTTTCATTTATCTTATGAAAACATTTATTTATGTCATTTCATTTTAGTGTTTTCAATTATGCGGAAGCATTTTCAAATGGTAGGCTCCTAAACATTTACTCTTATACAATTCGTTTACAAAATGACTTATCTTGCCCTTACAAAATGATATCCAAAACAATAGTTCGAGTTTGCTCTTGTGTTACTTAAAATATCCCACATGTTCAAAAAGAAATGATATGCATATGGCGGGGTATATACTTATACGCCGCAACTTGCTCTATGACTCTACGCTTCTTGATCTTGTCTTTTTTCATGTTCACTCGAAACCTGAGCATAGATAAAAACTATACGCTAAGCATTTTCATGCTTAGTGGTTCTATACAGTTCTATTCCAATTTTTAGTTTAACATGACATGAATTTATCATTAAATCATGCCTTTTATATCAAACAATACTCATGCTTATTCGTTTTTTGCATGCTTTCACTTTACAAATCATTGATCATATAAATATATGCATTTTCACATGCAACAAATCATACCACAATTCAATTCATGAGATTCAGACATACACTCTTAAGGATGTGTTTAGTTTACAAATCCCATTTACACTCATCAAGTTCGTTATTTCACTTTGTCTATGCAATTTACATTCATGATGGATTCCGTTCGGTGAATCTCGTCTTTTTTATCATTCGGTAATGTGCTTACACATTTCACAATTTCAGTCTCCCATCATGCCGAATGCCGATTGGTGCACCCCAACATGTGGTATTTAAATGCCATACGCCATCATGAGGGATGCCGATTGGTGCATCCCGCCAAGTTGGAACATTTCTTCAATGCCATACGCTATCATGATTGATGCCGATTGGTGCATCCCTCCAAGTGGGACATTGGATAATTTCGGGGTGCCTTCATGACGAATGCCGATTGGGGCATCCCGCCAGGTTGTTCATTCGGTATATCGTTTCAATTCAAGATGTCAAGAATTGACCAATTCGTTTACAATTCGATTAATCTTTCACATGCAATTAATCGTGAATCATTTCAATTATCACATTTTCAAATCCATATTCACTTTCGTAATATTATTTCAAAGATATACTCATTCCATATAATCATTTCAGATTTATTTGGTATACTACCAAAACACTTGAAGTGGGATGAGAGTCGTGCGAAGCTATCGGCTCTCGTTTCCTTTCCTTTGATCTTGGTCCTAGGTTAGGTGATCCTCGCTAGTCACTGATCAATAATAATCATCACCATTTCTTAGTGGATAAACAATTATTATACATTTTTATTGAATATTGATTAATTTTCGTTAACGGTCTTGGGTTAAGACACTAAGTCTGCCCGAAGACGAACTTGCCGAGGCGGCGAGGTACGGTATGTTTTTCACTTAGTTTTATTCTTATTTGAACCCCCATTAATCATTTATTAGGGTTCCTAAACAATCGGTGCATGAATACGAGACTTTCGGAAACAAAATAAAATTTTTGGCCCATTGTGAACAGTGACTTCGCCGCGGCGAAGCACTTCGCCTCGGCGTAGTAGGGCTACGCCTTGCAGTTTTAGGGGGCCTTTTACGGCCCTTCGAGCCCGACTGCCGACGAGGCAACCCCTGTTGCGTGAAGCACACCCGCGGCGAGGGTGCCCTTCGTTGTGGTGAAGGGGCCCAATTTTTGCCTAGTTTCCTTTCTTTTTGCACTTTTACGATTTCTTCCAAAAATCCTCAAAAACCCAAACTAAAACATGGGATTCACTCCCAATGACATCCAAATACCATCCTAAACCCGACTATGGCAAACCATTGGATGAATTTAGGGTTTTCTAACGAACATCAAATACCACTTTCTAGGGCTTAGTTACATACCTTAAATCACTTGGAACTCTTTGCCCTAGCTTCTTCCTTCTTCCTTCTTGCAAGATCTTGAGCAAAAAGGGATGAATCACACCAATCTTTTGATCTTCACACAAAACCCTAGCTTTTCTCTCTCAAGCTCTCCCACACATTTTTGCTCAAATGAGCATTCTAAGACCAATATGGTCTAATATCACTCATTTCTCCTAAGGTCATGTTTGGCACTTCAATAAATCCCATTTCTCATTTTTGGCATTTTAACTCTTCATTTCACTTTCATTTATCATTTAATCCACTTGGCATTTAAGCTTATTCTCATTAGACCCTTAGGTCCTCATTTACACATTTCCAAATTTGCCATTTTTCACTCGGGTTTATTTCCGGGTTTAATCAATTTATCATTTTAGCATATAATATTTAATCACATGCTCACATATTCATTTCACATTTATCATTTAACAATTTATCAGTTTTTTTTCCCGAAAAAACCCAAGTTTGGCTCAATTTATACATGGAATATATAATAAAAATATTATAAAAATTATAGGGTATTTTTGGGGCGTTACAACTCTCCCCCACTTAAGAAAATTTTGTCCTCGAAATTACCTTCATTAAACGATTCAACGGATATGGTGTCCTGTCGTTTCTTCACTTTCCTAAGTGGCTTCCTCGGTCTTGTGGTTTCTCCACAACACTTTGACTAGCGGAATCTTCTTGTTCCGCAATTCTTTAGCTTCTCGAGCCAAGATATTTACTGGCTCTTCTTCATATGTCAAATCCAGTCTAAGTTCAATTGTCTTCGAAGAGACTATATGCGATGGGTTTGATCGGTACCTCCTCAACATCGAAACATGGAAAACATTATGGATCTTTTCCAAGTTCGGAGGTAAGGCTAAACGGTATGCTATTGGACCTACTTTTTCAATCACCACATATGGGCTAATAAATCAAGGGCTCAACTTGCCCTTTTTCCCAAATCTCCTCACCTTCTTCCAAGGTGATACTTTCAAAAACACTTTTTCACCGATCTCATATCAAATATCTTTTCTTTTCATGTCAGCATATGATTTCTATCTATCAGTGGCCACTTTCAATCTCTCTCTAATCATTTTCACTTGTTCCTTAGTCTCTTGTATCAAGTCGGGGCCAATCACTTTCCTTTCACTCAATTCCATCCAACACAACAGTGTTTTACATTTTCTTCCATATAAAGCCTCGTAAGGCGCCATTCCAATTCTCGATTGGAAACTGTTGTTGTACACAAATTCAACTAAAGGAATGTGTTAATCCCAACTACCCTCATAGTCGATCACACAACTCCTTAACATATCTTCCAGAATCTAGATCACTCTCTTTGATTGTCCATCCATCTGCGGGTGGAATGCTGTTATGAAATTCAATCGAGTGCCCAAGGCCTCTTGCAATTTTCCCCAAAATCTCGAAGTAAACCTCAGATCTCGGTATGAAATAATGGATACATGAATCCATAACAAGACTATTTCCTTGATATACAACTACGCTGGCTTATCAGCGAATAGTCGGTTCTGGCTGGTAGAAAGTGGTGACTTGGTGTCGGTCTACTATGATTGAAACTAAGTCATGCTTCATACAATCGATGATGCTTAACCATAAAATCCATGGTAATTATGTCCTATTTCAACTCAGGTATTACGATAAGTGATAATCAGAAGGAACTTGATGCTTTCTGCGCTTTGCTCTTTGACACACGAAACACTTGGTTATAAACTGCAATTTTATCTCTTTCATTACGGACCACGGAGCTGAGCGATTTTCAAATCTTGATACATCTTTGTGCTATCGGGATGGATAGCAAAAGATCCACTATGTGCCTCTTCAAGTATGGCTTTCATCAAATCATTATCGTCGGGTACACAAACTCGATCTTTATAATGCAAAACCCCATTTTCGTTCACTGTAAACTCGGTTTCTTTACCATTTCCAATTTGACTCACTATGGAAGAAATCTTTTCATCTCTCTTTTATGCTTCTAGCACTCAATTCAACATTTTCGGTCTCACTATCAATTCTGCCACTACGGTACCATCGTCTAATAATGACAAATGGGCATTCATCGCTCGAAGCATTTGCATTGACTTTCTACTTAAAGCGTCGGCCACTACATTGGCCTTTCCATAATCAATCACGCAATCATAATATTTTATCAACTCCATCCATCTACGTTGTCTCAAGTTAAGCTCTCGTTGTGAGGGCAAATACTTAAGACTCTTATGATCGGTGTAAATGAAACATTTTTCTCCATATAAATAATTTCTCCAAATTTTTAGCAAATACAATTGCGGCTAATTCCAAATCACGCGTGGGGTAGTTCTTTTCATGTGGCTTCAACTGTCTTGAAGCATAGGCTACCACTTTACCCTCTTGAATTAGGACACATCCAAGTCCATTTAGTGATGCATCACTAAAGATCACATATTCTTTACGTAGATTAGGGTGAGTGGAACCCGAGCCTCGGTTAAGAATGCTTCGGCCCGATCAAAACGACATTTTTTCACTCCATTCATACTTTACATTTTTAAGGCAATCTCGTCATTGAAATTTGCGGTCATAGAAACCCCTTAACAAATCTTACGTAGTAACACATCGGGTCCCGAAACTATGCATACAGTAACATTTCTTGGTGGCTTCCATTCGGCCAACCACTTATATTTTTTCTTTGGATCCCTTTCGAGATTCCTTCTTTCTATACAATGTGCTTGAAATGACACTTCATTCAACCGGCTTCACACTTGCTCGGTTTTGCATATAAGCGCTCTTTTCTGAAGTTTCCTACGCTACCGAGTGTGTGTCATGATCTTCGATCCTTTGAATACACCGTATGCCATCTATGAACACTAAACAAAAGCGATCCGTACGGTCGAAAACACGATTCATTAGGTCCATGAAAGCCGCTGGAGCATTGTCAAACCAAGCGACATTACGAAAGAACTCATAATGTCCATATCGCGTTCTAGCGCCGTTTATACACATCCACATCTTTAATTCTCAGCGGATGATACCCGGATCGCAAATCTATCTTGAAAAGATGCCATAAGTGATCCTTTTTTTGCACGTAGTATGGCGAGTCGAAAAGACTTCTACCGGTCAGTGGGTGTAAGAGGGGGCCTTGAGAATCGCCTGTGCTTGTGACGGTCGTTGTAATGTTTGTAGAGGAGTTGAGATCCTTTTAATAAGTCCTTGTTGACATTAGTCTGGAGTTGTCAGACGGAGCGGTTGTCTCAATAATAGGAGGGGCAGATAATGCCGTCTACTTCACCCAGGAGCAGTTTGCTGTTGGTCTTCGCTTCCCCATCTCGTTGTTGGTGAAGCAGTTCTTGTACTTCACCCAGGCACCTCTTGTGCTCCTACATTCGAACGTCTTTCGAATCTTGATGGGTTGTAGTGTGCTGAAATTTCTCTACTAGTTGGATCTTTCGCTGGTAGATGTTTTTTTATGTACACTTTGAAGCTTGGGATTGGGGGCTGACTATCTATGTCGGCCTTAGCCTTTAGATTGCAATTTAACCAAGCTCCCAGGCTCAGGCAGGCGAAAGGGGTTGTTTTAGTGAAAGGTCCATGGTATGAGACGTTAGGCTCTCTTGGGCTCCCTTTTGACCTGAACCAGTCCCTCACGTTTCCAGGTTTGTCTCATCTTGATGGGGCTTGTTCTTTTCTAGATTTTCCACACTCTGTCATGCCCATTTTCTTTGGACTTTGTAGGTAAGCGTAGGCAAGGCTTGGGTTGAGAAGGCCAGTCTAAAGAGTATTAGATGGCTACTCAAGATTAGGGAGGTGGAGCGCAATCACGAGCTCCTCTTGTCGGTGATGAACTTGCGGGAGTTAGGTGCTAGCCCATTTCGTTACATGGTCCTCGTCATCCCCCGATCGTTGCCAAAAGAGCTCATCAGGGGGGAACATTTCGTCCTTGCCGACCTTCTAAAGTCGATTCTGGGTAGCTCCTCACAAGCGGGGTCCGCTGAAGAGCCTCAGGCTGAGATCACTGAAGAAGCCTTTGTTAACGCCCAAAGAGATCTGGCCTAAAAGAGCCCTCTAGTAATCATTGTAGACTCCTTAGAACAAGCCTCCGATGCTCTATCGGTGTTGGAGGGAGCCTCTTCGGATGCGTCCAGAGAGGCTTGTGCATCGCTAAATGGTGGGGTCCCAACTGGGGGGCCTCCTAATGTTGATAGAGTTGTGGGGGAGGCTCCATCAGAGATAGCCGTCGGGCCGTCGTTCTCGGCCAGACTTGCAAATGTCGGCCGCCTGCCGGGAGGGCCCTAAGCGGTTGGTTCTTGGCTCATTATGTTCTACCATAGGAATTAGGTCGTCCTTCGACGGACCTGATGGGTCTTGGTCGGTGGCAGGAAATCGTGATCGTTGAAGTCCCTTTAACAAGAGGGAGTCTTCGATTGTGTACATGCGCGACCTCTACCCCATTCTTCTCAGAGTACTTATGGTGGCTTGTGCTGAGGAGTAATCCATCCCCTTCCTCGGCTATTTGGATAGGAAGTCCTTCCAGCGCGTGGCCGAAGATAGGATGCTCATCCATAACCACGACTTTAACGAGTCAGCTGAGTTGGTATGTTTTGACTTTTAGTACATGAATGTGAGTTTTGTGTCGTGATTTTCTTCTAACATCTCCTCTTTTACAGGTTGTCATCGTTATTTGGAACATGGCTCGCCAGCATAGGGAATTCCATGCCCGGTTGGATGATGTCGAGATGCTACAACTTTATGCCCAGTCGGCCGTTTCCGAGGGCTAGGCCTTGAACGCCTCCCTGGCCAAGGCCAAATCTAGGTCTAAGCATTGGGAGCGAGAGGCTAAGGCTGGTGCAGAGAAGATTGCAGGGGCGGAGAAGGAGAGGGATGAGGCTAAAAAAGAAGCCTAAGTTGCCTGGCTGGTTGTTGTTGCAGCTGGTGATGCCAAGGTAAGGGTTGAGGACGACTTGGCTAAGGTCCAAGAAGCTTTGGCGGTTACAGAGGAGGCAAGGAGTAAGTCAAAGGCTGAGACTTCCCGCCTGAAGGTTGAGAGGACGTCACTCTTGTTAGAGCACGAGGTGGCTAAGGATGAAGTGTCCTCCCTCTACTCTCAGGCGGGAAAGGATAAGGAAGCCATGGAGGAAGATTACTAGAAGGCCTTAGAGCTGATTTTTGCTTATGGCTACAAATGTTGTGTGTTCAAACACAACATTTGTGGAGACCAACCAGAGGTTCCGGATGGTATGCCCGACTTCTTTGACCCGCTTCTTCCAGGCTTCTTTGCAAACGCCATGTGCCCCTCGGCCCCGGCAGCCATTGAGGTTACGACAGCAGAGGTAGATCAGGGTGAAGTGACAAAGCAGCCTAAGAAGAGTGCTTTTGTTGGGAATTAAAGCTTATTTTTGCCTTTTTTTTTTTCCCTCTTTCCCCCCTTTTTGTAATTAGCCTGTTGGGTCGCCAGAGCCTTTATGTAACTACCGACGCTACATGTGTATTTATGAAATGCGATTTTATTTTACTTAATTGATTCCTCCACAACTCTTTTCCATGAAGCCTGACAAGGATAGTTGCTTAGGGGGGTCAATGTTAGGATAGTCGTACATAGGCTAGCCGGCAAGGCACCATTTATGGGCTTTGGCTATGGCCTTCAGGCTAAGAGCCACGACAGCAGGTTAGGAGCCTCGTTTAGCCTTTTAAAAGTGTCAACATGCTATGAGCCACATTTGGTCTTTTGAAAGTGCCAGTAGGTTAAGAGCCATGTCTAATCTTTTGAAAGTGCCAGTAGGCTATGAGCCACATTTAGTCTTTTGAAAGTGCCAATAGGTTACGAGCCACGTTTGGTCTTTTGAAAGTGCTAGCAGACTATGAGCCACACATGGTCTTTTGAAAGTGCCAATAGGCTATGAGCTACATTTGGTCTTTTGAAAGTGCCAGCAGGTTACGAGCCACGTTTGGTCTTTTGAAAGTGTCAGTAGACTATGAGCCATACATGGTCTTTTGAAAGTGCCAGCACGCTATGAGCCACATCTGGTCTTATGAAAGGGCCAGTAGGCTATGAGCCACATTTGGTCTTTTGAAAGTGTCAGCAGTCTATGAGCCACATTTGGTCTTTTGAAAGTACCGGCCTGAGCCACATACGAATTAACTTGAAAGTGTCAACGAGGTACATGTGCGCGTGCGGTCTTTGATATAGGGTATTAACAAATACTTTAAGGAAATTTAATTGATAACACCTTTAAAGGAAATTTTATTGATAATATTTCAAAAAAATTGAAAAAAAAAAACACTCTAAAAACTTTATTGAATGATGCCTTTAAAGGGAAAGAATTTTTATTGATAATACCTCTTAAGGCGCATATCATTTCCACATTGCGGGCAACGGCGTCAGTGCAGATTTATCCGATCGCGCGTGCGATCGGTTGGCCCCACTCCAACTATCGTGTATGGCCCCTCCCAATTTGGTTGGAACTTGCCAATTGCTAGGTTTGCCGTGTTTTCAAATACCCTTCTTAAGACTAGGTCCTCGGCTTGGTATGCACATTGTCTTACCCGCTTGTTGTATAAGTTTGTTGTTCTTTGCTTGTATGATGCCTTAAACACAACTATTGCTTCACGAGCATGTTTGTCATATCTAGGTCTTTGGCAAGGGCGTCAGTATTAGCCACTTTAGGGATTTTCGTTCGAAGTGCGGGCATTTCAATTTATGTGGGGATTATGGCCTCCATCCCATAGGTGAGGGTGAACGGTGACACTCCAGTTGGCTTTCGGCTAGTTGTTCTATAGGCCCAAAGAACTCTAGATAGCTCTTCTACCCACTTTCCCTTAGTCGAATACGCTCTTTTTAAAGCCGTTAAGAGAGTTTTGTTGGACGCTTCAGTTTGGCCATTACTTTGTGGATATCGCGATGTCGAGTACAAGTTTATGATTTTTAACCCATGGTACAAATTTCTGTATACTTTTCAATCAAACTGTGACCCATTGTCAGTTACAATCGATTGAGGTACTCCGAACCGGTAGACAATATTCTTCCACACTAATTGGATGACATCCTTGTCTTTGATGGAGGTGAAGGCCTCAGTCTCTATCCATTTGCTAAAGTAGTCGGTGGCGACTAGTAGTAGCTTATTCTGAGCTAGGGCAGTAGGCAGCGGTCTAACTATATCAATTCCTCACTAAGTAAAGGGCTAAGGGCTCGTGATGGTGGTTAGATCTTGAGCCGACACCCTTGAGACGGGGGATTGTCATTGGCAACGGTCGCATTTTCTTAAGTAGGTGGCTGCATCCGCTCTCATGGTTGGCTAATAATAACCTTGCGTATGGGCCCTATGAGCTAAAGTTCTTCGCACCGGATGGTTTTGCATATCCTCATGGAGTTGACGATACATACTAATATCCTACATAGTGGTAAGACATTTAAGAATATAACAGATCAGAGATCAACATCGGTGAGCTTATATAAGATATGGTGCGATTATTTGTTTCCATTGTGGTTATGCTTGAGACCCGATCTAGGCTAGTTGATCAAAGCCTTAATTAATAATGGGCCATAGGATTCCCAAGCTGGCTCATTAGATGACGAGGCTCATTTAGCGATTATTAAGATACAAGAAGGCCCATTTATTGGGCCGAGGTGTTATAAAACCACTAAGAGGATTAGGGTTGCGATCTATAAATACTGCAGCACTGGCCTCTGGGGTTTAAGTTTTAAGTATTATTTTAGAGAGATTGAGAATCTCGGTGAAAATAAAAAACACCTTGAGAGAGAAACATAAAGTATGGGTTTGAGTGTTTTGATTAACCTTCTAGTTTCTTTTGTGATCAGGTGTGCCCACATGCAGATCTGTCACGTAGAGAATAGCTTGGAAGGTTTTGCGGATTCTAGTAGAGATTTTCTGCACTACTACAGGTTAGTAATGGGTGATGACAATATATCTATCATACATTGTATTTAGCGTGCGATTCTAGCCATTTGTAGATTCAGCCAATTGGTATCGAGCACGGTTGAATCGATTGTGTGATAGATTGAATCCATAATTTATTTCTCATGTATATGTGATGTATATTAGATATATGGCACCTAGGGTTATTATTTTATATTATTTATAATTTTTGTATTATGAATGAATGTGATTTAGTTTTGGCCTTCAATCCATGGTAGATTTTGCTTGTATATTTTTTTGGGGATGTAACAAGGGAGGCTAATCATAAAGATTAGGTTTCCTCCTTGAATTTATTGTTATTATTTATTTTCCTGCAATTTTATTTGAGTTTTTTTTTTATATATGTAAATTCGGATTTATTAAAAAAAATGTAAAAGGGGCGCTGTATTGTCAGAATGGGCTGATTTTTTGTAGGGTGGTTCCTCAGACAGTGCTCTACCTCCTTGTAAAATTTCGTGACAATCAGAGTTTTGTGTGGCGATTGCCGGCCGTTTTGGTGCTCGGGTTCAATAAGGGATATGTTAGGGTTTTGTGTTTTTTTGGACCAAAAACCACAAAAGCAATCCCAGCAGCGCTGTGGACTTACAAGACTGAAAGAAAAAGAAGAAGTACGGGCCAGATATCAAGTTGGGCTTCTTGTACTAATGGAATATAATTTTCTTTTCTAGGAAACCATGGATTAGGGCCTATTAATTATTCTATATTTATAATTGTTTAAATTGTATGGATATAACATGTGATATGTGCTTAACATGCCATTTAGAATAGGTGGTGCCATATAATTGCATCATTTGATATATACATGTGCATAATAATATTTGTTTTATCTAGATAATATTATTATGGAAAGCGCAATTAATTAATAATAAAAATATTGAATGGGTGAAGGTTAAGAATTAATTTAATTAATTGAGCACATGGGCTCCATTAGGGTCAATAATAAAATAGTTATATGATACTGACAGATAAGCATGGTCGGATTTTGTGGATTGGATCTAAAATAATTTCAAAATTTTAATAAGTTTATGCGGCCAGCGTCATTGATGCTTAGATATTAAGATAATTTTGAAATTAAATTGTAGTTATTACATTCAATTTTAATAATATTAATAACCCTCATAACGAGGCTCTGTCAATGTTATTAAAGGCCTAAAAAGAATATTGAAACAATGGTTGTTTTTAAAAAAAAAAAAAAAAATCAATTTTGAATGGTGTGTGTTAGTGTTATCTAGGAAGGCTCTGTATAAGGAAGTAGTTTTTAAGGAGTCTGAGACCCACCTCACCTTTCCTGGGAGCTAACTTAGTAGGACACTAGACATACGTACCATGTTCAAAGTTTAGTTTATTACAAATGTCTTGCCCAATGTAAGTATTTGTAATGGAAACTAAATTATTGTTGCAATAAACATTAATAATAAGTAGTTTAAGGGATCTACATATTTGTATGTTTGTTGTGTGGATTACGATGTTAATATATGTGCTTTTAAATTTGAAAATGGCATCCTTTAATCCTCTAGCTACAATTTTGGAGTTAAAAAGCCATTGTGGATGGAAATAACTACGACTATGGAAAACCAGTACTTTCACGTTGTCGGCGATTTTGAGAGAATAAAATTCATTACAACGACTCGAAACCCCGGGGGCCCACTCTTGTTGCGGAGGAAACTAGAAGCAATTTGCAGATTGGCAACGGGCAAATACGACAGCTCGCTGTTATATTCTTGTCAGCGTTGCAGAACATCTGCGAAAGCAAATTAATAGTATACAGAGTGTATTTGAGTCATTGAGACTCTAGATGGGATGTTTCTTCAAAAGTAGCGTGTTAACTGGACAAGTAGCCATAGGGGCACTAATGATCACTCGTATGTTGGAGGAAATTTGCGGGACCATTGTCTAAAATGATGGGGCACATCAGTGACTGAGAATTGATAGGGGCTAGGTAGGTCGAGATGAAGATTGGCGTGATCACAGAATCTACACCCGATATCTTTGGTCGATTAAGTAGTTATAATATGAACAATGAAGCTTACCTCTGTTGAACTTATGCTGAGCTTGAGAGTCTTGAAAGGTCTCTCGTGAAGCGGGAAGTGCTTATCATGCTGAAAGTTCTTCAAAACCTAAAGGGGAAACACTAGGGTGGAAAGAAACAAGCGAGAAGGAAAGCAGTCAGTATCAAACGGCTATGATAAGAAGAAGCTAGAAAGGCAAGTGCTTCAAATGCGAGGTGAAAAATCCTTTGGAAGAAGAGTTGCTGAAACCAGGAATGGGTAGTATAAATGTTGTTGAGGCTTGTTTAGTGGAGAATTACAATGATAAATGTATCATTGATTCGAGAGCCACTAACCCGTGTTTGTTACTCTTTGCGATGGTTGAAGCAAGCGGCCCACTCGGTAAAGGACGAAGAAGCTTGAGTTGGGAAAGCGGGGAATATGTCTCGTAATGGCGGTAGAATTAGTGGAGTTATGTTTTAATAATAAGATTTTATGTTTTATCGAGACTGTTTATTTGTTCGGTTTAAGAGGAATTTGGTTTACATTAGTTGTTTAGTTGAACATGGTTTAACAGTGCAGTTTAATTCCTCAGTTTCAATAAAGAGTAATAACGCTTTTATTTGTTCCGGATTATTGATAAATGGTATATATTTTTTAACTCCTATGTCCTATAGTATTAATGCTATTGAAAATACTGATGATGAAGCAATTTCCTTTATCTAAGAAAATGAAGGTTTCAAATGAAACCTTATATGTGGCATTCTGATTGGAGTCGTATTAATTCTAGTAGAATTCATGGTTTAGTTAAAAGTGGAATTTTAAATTCCTTGATCTCTTTGAACCTATACCGGTATGTGAATCATGTTTAGAAGGTAAAATGACAAAAGAGGCCCTTCAAGGCAAGAATCGATGCCCATACGGTTGGAATTGGTACACAACGATGTATGTGGACGATGAGCGTTCAAGCACGAGGCGAACAACAGTATTTATCACATTTGCGATATTACTCAAGATATGGTTATGTTTACCTAAATCACGCCATAAGTACGAAGCTTTTTGATAAATTTCGAGAGTATAAGGCTGGCGAGCGATTGGGTGTCCATATCAAGCGGCCGGTGCAGGCGGTGAATACTAATGCAGAGAGTTCAAAGTCTTACTTAGCTCAAGAGGGATAATATCTCAATTATCATCTCTGGAACGCCTGACAAAATGGAGTCTCACGAAAGGAGAAATAGAACCGCTTTTAGATATGGTGAGGTCGATGCTCGATTATTCATCATTACGGGTCGTTATGGGGATATGCCTTAGAAAGCTTGTTTGCATACATACTAAATTTAGTTAAAGTGCAAATATGTTTCAAGACACCCACGGGAATTATGGAAAGAGCGCAAACCCGACTTAGAAGCATATTAGGATTTGGGAACCAACAAGCCACACGTCTTGATACGAAACAACAAAAGTTGGAATCTCGAAACAGAGAAATGTGTATGTTTATTGGCTACCACAAGGGGAGCGAGAGGTGGAATATTCTATAATCGAAAAGGAAAAGAAGGTGATAGTGAGTACTCATGCCACTTTCTTAGAAGATGATTATATGAACAATTTTAAACCTAAGAGTAAAGTGGTTCTTGAAAACGGCTCGGTTCGAGATCCGCCCCTGAAACTCTATTTTCCACCTGTTTCTGATGTTCAAGGGAAAAGTATACAATGTGCACGAGAAGGTGAACAAACCTGGGGAAGCATTTCGAACAGTGAAACTCAAGAACAAGAACATAATGAAGAGATTGGTAATCCACACGAACCGCAAAACTTGGATCCCATACGTACATGTACAGCAACCAATGCGGCAAACTTCGTAGTGGGAGATTGATACCACATAAACACACCAAGGTAATGCCTTGTTAGGAGAGACTTATCGAGTCGTTTTGGATAATCTGATGGCGACCATACCACATACGAAGAGGCATTGGAGGATGTTGATGTGCAAATTGGAAAAAAGGCAATGGACCGTGAGATGGAATCTATGGAGTTCCTAACTCAGTTTGGTCTCTTGTAGAAGCATTTAAAGGGGTAAAACCAATTGGGTGTAAAGTGGATCTCTGAGAGAAAGAGAGGACCGGATGGGAGGTTGAAACCTTGAGCTAGATTGGTGGCAAGGTTACACCCCAGAGGGAGTAGATTATGATGAAACTTTTTCGCATTAGCCATGCTTAAATGTCGGGATTCTCTTAGGCACATGTAGTAGCAACTCGATTCTGAGATTTGACAAATGGATGTCAGAAAGCGGCACTCTACAAATGGAGGTAGAAGAGGATATCTATGCGACAACCCAGAAAGGGTTCATATTAGGTCAAAGAACACATGGTTTTGCAAGTTGCATAGGTCTATTTATGGGCTTAAGCAAGCATCCGGAGTCATGGAACATCGGAGTTTGATCAAGTTATCAAATTATATGGATTTGAGAAAAGTCACGATGAACCATGTGTGTATAAGAAAATTGAGGAATAGTGGTAGTCTTTTTGGTACTACGTAGATGATATTACATTAGTGGAAAGCGATTAATGAAAGTATTGTTAGGCCGTAAAGGGTTACTTGGCTTGAGTTTGATATGAAGGACTTGGGTGAATGCTATATTCTAGGAATCAGGCTTTTCGAGGCCCGGAAGAATAAGGTGTTAGCTTTATCCCGAGCCTCATTGATAAAATAGTGACCAGGTTTGGCATGGAAAATTCTAAAAGGGACTTCTACCATGTGAGACATAAATTCATCTTTCTAAGGAGCAATCACCAAAAACTCTGAAGAGAAAGAACTCATGAGTGAGAAGCCTTATGCTTCGGCTGTTGGTAGTCTCATGTATATCTTTATGCTATGTACAGACCAGGATATGCGCTGTACGGTGGGAGTAGTAGTAGGTACCAATCGGATCTCGGAGTAGAACCTTTGGGCCAATGATGAAACATATACTCAAGTATTTAAAGAGAGCGAGAGATTATATGTTGGTGTATTCGATGGGAGTCTTAAAACACTTGGTTATACAGTCTCAGATTTCCAAGGGGATATTGACTCGAGTAAATCAACATCGGGATAATAATGCTTACCTAAATGGGGAGCTATTTGTTGGAGGAGTGTTAAGCAGGACTTGTGTTCTTGACTCCACGGCGAAGTTTGAATATGTGGTGCATCCCGAGAGATTCTGCGAGGAAGTTTGTATGGCTTAAGAAATTCCTTTTGGATCTTCATGTGATACTAAGTGGAGATGCGGCCCATTACCACCGCTGCTGTGATAGCAGTGGGGCATTAGCATGATCCAAAGAACCAAGGTCTCCTGGCGAAACACATATTAAGAAAGTACGCTTGAAGTCAGTGATTTCATTGATAGAGGAGAATCTGAGTGGTTACTAAAATAGCATCGAGGAGAACTGCGAGACCCTTTTACTAAGTCTCTTCTGAGACGTGTGTTTGAGAAACATGTAAATTGAATGGGTCTTAGGGTCCAGGCTTGCTAGAGTGAGTGGGAGTTAGTTACATTTGTGCTCTAGGAGCAAGACAAGTTATAATTTCATTTACGATATAATAATATGAAGTTTTTGCTCACATTATATTTTACGCATGAGTCCGGATTAATTATGTAGAATATGATCATATGGATACGTCCATAGAAGACATGATCATAGGTTCTCATAATTAATGAATTGTCTCACAGTTGTTAAATAAAGTTGGGCACTTTATTTAGACTCAATATTTTATAAAATGATCGGTCTTGAACATAAAATATTGAATGAATTATGGTCATTCGAGAGGATCGGAAGAGAGATTAATCAAGGGATAAATTTACGTGAGAAAGGAATTAAATCTCAGACGATATTAGATATGTTATTTTTTCTTAATCATGAGTATATTATAAATAGATAATTAAGTTACTATGGTTATTTGAGTTATCAATAAGTGAGACCTATTTTAAACGACTAATATCTTGATAATTTGGGGATTATGGTATTTTGATTATCAAGTATTTATGAAATATACAAAATGGAATTTGTATGAAATATCCTCTTGACATGTTTCAATACTCGGATATTGAAAGTCAGCGATGTGGGATCAGATTAGAGCGATAAGTTAAGAGAATAAATAATTAGTTGATTCTGAAAAATTATCAATTAATTATTGATATTTTACAAAAAGAGAGGAAAATACATTTGATATAAAAATTATTAATTTTGGAATTCACATCCCGGGCTTTTTAGTGGAGTAGCCGGATAGGGATCGGTCGAGACTTTTGCTTCTAAAGCAAGTGGGAGATTGTTAGTTTATGTTCAGGAAGCAATCTAGGCGCGGGTTGTTGAGCCACTATTAATAATAGAGTCATGGATGAAGCTAGCTCATTAGATGGCCAGGCCATTTAGCGATTATTAAGATACGAGACGTTTATTGGGCCCCGGTGGTCCTAAAACCCTAGGAGGATTAGGGTTGGTCATAAATACACTTCTTACCGCCTCCCGGGGTTTAAGTTTCACGTATTATTTAGAGATTGAGAATCTCAGTAGAAAAAAAAAAAAACACCTTGAGAGAGAAACAAAAGCTACAAGGTTTTTAGAGTGTTTTTTAAGGTCAACCATATAGTTTCTTTTGATCGGAGTGCGCCACAACGAGATACATCCCACGTGAGAATAGCTTGGAAGGTTTTGTGGATTATAGTAGAGATTTTCTGCACTACTACAGGTTAGTAATGGATGATGACAATATATCTATCATACATTGTATTTAACTGTGCGATTCCTGGCTTCTGCTGTATGATTCCAGCTACCATGACCGTCTAAACCCCTAGGCATCAGCTGTGCAATGTAAACTTGTAAAAGGGCAATCCGACCACGGTGGGCCGGCTACTTCTTAGATAATTAAGTTAGAAAAAATATAGAGAGGAAGAAGAAGAAAATATGCATAGTTGGAATTGCTTCCCCTCTCATCGTGTGGGATCTTCTTGATTTATAGAAAGTGGTTCACAAATCTCCCTTTGATTTTAGGAAAGAAAATCTCTTAATCTTAGGGAAAAATATATTTTTCCTTATCAAAGATTAATTATTCCTTATCAAGGATTAATCATTTCGAGAAAAAATGGATTTGGACATTGGGAAATCCACTGATAAATATCATTTACATATTTTTCGCTTTCGTATCATTTTCCATAACGAACTTCCCATATATGATACGATGACCGGCTAGGGGACTTAAAATTCTAGACGAGTACGCCCGAGCTAGTCCTTGGGAGAAGGCATGCTATTTCTGCTTTAGGATTCTCCCGTTTGGGTGGTGCCCCCTGGTTTCAATATGGTAAATGAGAACTGGAGCCAGGTTTCAAAATGTGGGCCAAACGGATCTTAAACCCATTAAATAAGGGGTCTAAAGACCATGATACCCACAATTATCAGTATGTCCACGATACCCCCATTGTTCCACCTCCTCTAAATGCATCCCTGAATAATTAAGATGAGATGGATGTCTTAGCTCTGCTGACCTGATCCTCTTTTCTCTAAATGCCCCATGAGATGGTTAAAGTCCATAAGCAGCTAGAACGATCGATGTTTTAGTCATCTCAGAAGTGGCCATGCCATGAATCCTTGCGCCCCTCTATGCATTTTGAGGGAATCCGTTGAAGCACATTAATTTCAAGCTTTTATTTGGGAAGAATAATTCTCAAAAACATTTTTTTTAAACTATTTTATTATTTATAAATAAAAATAGGAATTACTATTTATGTATGTATTTATTTTTAAGTAATTTTTATTTTATTTCATTTTTCATATTTTTATAATCAGTGTTTAAAATAAACTTAAAAATAATTAAAATATGTTGTCAAAAACAGATATTATTTCATGTTTTTCAAAAAAAAAAAAAAAAAAATAGGGTTTGTTTGGTTCTTGGCTTTGAAATTCGAGGTTCTCTTAAAATTATTTTTATTATCTTAATTCAGTGTTTTTTATAACAAAAAAAAGGAAATTAATTGTGTTCTCCTAGGTTTCCTCGTTCTCTTCATTTTAAGATCGAACGGTTTTTCGAAATAGGAATCCTAATATATTCTTATTTATATTTCTTGTGCAGAGGTTGGTATTGAATATTAACAGTGTTGAGTGCAACCAAGGTTTAAAATATCCGATATATCGGATATCGATAAGAGTTGAAACGATATCGGCCATCGATAATCGATTAAGCGAAAAATCGAGAAAAAAATCGGTAATATCGTGGAAATATCGAGTATATGGCATACGCGCGCGTTAGTTTAATTTTTCGGTAAAATATAGGGGATATATCAGCGATATATTCAAACGGTCAGATTTGAAATCTTGACTTGATCAGCCGGTTATGAATTGATGCGATAGTTTAAAGAAGATTTATGATTTAGATTTGTATAAAAAAATTAAATCAACGGTTATAATTAAATTACAAAAAATTTTGACCATCAAATGGCTATTTTGACAAAAAAAAAAAAAAAAAAAAATATATATATATATATATATATATATATATATATACCTCTAAAATCATTCCTCACAAATTCTCTTTACCCATATCTAATCTTCCTTTCACTCCAATTTTTTTTGCTTTGTGATAGTTTATATGATACTTTCATTAGTTAATTTATTGATAATATATTAATAAATTAACATTTCATTAATAATATACTAATAAATATTAGTTAATATTTGAAACGAGCATATAGATGAACCCCGAATTTCCTATCCATCGAAAAGTTATGGATACAAGTTAAGACATTTATGCATGACATATTCAATCCTATAATCAATATTATCGGAACACCATGTCTTAATATAAGTATTGTCTTTATCAAGATGAGATCTCTTTATCAAATTTTATAATGGAGTCACATCGATTTTGATTTTAAAAGCTTATTATAATGTAATTTCAATATATATATTTAATTATTAATGTCATTTTTACACTTTTAGAAAGTATTTTCATGAATTTTAAAATATTTTTGTTAATTTCTAATATATCGATATTAATGTTAAAATTATCCATTGATATATCCTAATATATCAATAAAATCCAAATATCGATATATTCATAAAATATAAGTATCGATGTATGTAAGAATTTCCTAATGTGGAGCTTTATTAATTGAGATCAACTAAATTAGGTTGGTCTAATAAGGTACGATATATGGTTTCTTAATGGAGTCTAATGGCCCATTTGGTGTGGGCGAGTCGGCGGCGTGTGATAAGGAAGGGCGGTGAGGTGAAACTCTATAAATAGTGCTCAAGTCCACTCCCTTAACCCTTCTCTACCATTTGCACATTTTGACTTACGTGAAGCGGGAGAATTCCTTCCTCTTGCATTGTAAGTGGCTTGTCTCATTAGACGGTCTTCATTCACAGAGGGATAAAGGAGAAGATTATTGAGATCGTATCTGAGTGAATGTCGTGATTCGCATCAGCGCGATGGATTTCAAAGTAGGTATGCGTTGTTGTGTTTATTTAGCTATGAATTTGATTGAGGCGTAGCGATATCGCGGCCCGTGATGTATTCGTGAAAGCCAGATATTTTTGTCGAATTAATATAACTTACCATGATCAGTAAGCTCAGCTCGGTGAGTTGTCTCCGTTAGACTACTCCGTGCCCGTGGTGAGAGTTTGAGGTTCAGTGGTTTGTGGTTGGTTTCCTTCCCACGAAGCACTTAATGAATGCTCCACGTCACATGGGGCAGAGGCAAAATAAAGGTGTTTCTCATTTTTTGTCCTACAAAGAATGGCATTCCTAGAACCGAGGTTTCTCCCCCAAATAATGGTTGGGCATGTTTGTTTACAGGGTTTTTTTTTAAATAAGGAAAATATGGGAATACGTTGGGTTCCCAGATTTGTTTTCTCCATAATACAAAAAAACATATAAAACACAAATTTTAAATAAAACTGACAGATTTTAATCACGTTTTCAAAAAAATTATTCTAAAAATAGTTTAAAAACAAACAAGTAAGTCCAATAATTAAAAAAATAATGTTTTAAAAATATTATCTAAACTAATATATTCTTAGTATGTTATAAGTATCGTAATTGGTGATTACATTTTAAATTTTTTTGAAATAATTTTAAATTATAGTTAATGATTATGATATTAAGTTAAAAATTAAAAATGTGCACAATTTTAAAATTATTTTTTTAAATATTCACGATTTGTATGATGTAGCAAAGAATTTTTGTTTTAATTATTTTGAAAATTTTAAAATGGAGTCACGTAGTATGTTTTGTGATGTGAGAAGAAAGGGTGAGTATTTAATTTATTTTGAAACATGTGCTATAGTAGGAATTTAAAAAAGAAGAAGATTATTTTGTCGTGGGGAGCTCTATCACGAAGGGTAAGTGATCTCCAAGGCACAGGCAAGGCCGCTTTTGGGCCGGATCGGCCCAGATGGGCTTTAGCCCGATCGAGCTTAGAAGGGAACCGGTAGTGAAGAGCTACCGGCGACCGTAGGTGGTGGCAGATCTGTGGGCTTTGGGGCGCTAAAGCCGCCCGAAGTAGCCAATGGGCAGATCGAGCCTTTGGAGACAGCCAGGAGGCCCACTAGAAACTTGGTTTAGAAGCACGCCTAAAAGCTTGGGTTTATGGGCAGCCAGGAGAAGGCTCGTCTAAAGCCCACTTAAAAGCAGCCTAAAAGCCTAACCCTCCACATAGGTTTTTATTTAAATTCAAAAGTTAAATAAAAAGTAAGCTTAAAAAACAATTCAAAATAAAAAAAATACATCCATTTAAAATTTTATTAATCAAATATAATTACGTTTAAATGTATGAAAAGTTCACATCCATTCTAGTAAGTACATCACGTGGGTTGTGTTTCTTATTTGTGTCGTCGTTTGTACTTTTAATGTGAAAATAAAGAAGAGAATACAATTGCATTCCGATAAAATATTTTAATCATTATTTTCTGGTGACGGGGAACTATCTTTGATCCATTCATGTCTTGATATTTTTAAGTTCTCTGTATCAGCCACTAGTTAAACTACGAACATGATGCGTACGTCTCTTGTCATTAAGCTCCGATATTTTAAACATACTACTAGCCGATTGTTTAGGGTGACAAATTCGTCTCTTTTTGCTAACTTGGCTCTTACACACTAAAAGCATTGATCTTGTTGTCTTTGCGAGGGGCGCGGATTAATACATCGCGTCTGATAATAGATAATACCAGAGATTATTTAAATTTTTTGTTTTTCCACCATTCTAAAAAATATCGAATCTTACATTATCTTGAATGGAATTGTTTCTACACTGAGATATCTATCTATATCTGTTGTATTATTTGGAGAACTAGTTGTTACATTTTTTCTACTTTTGAACATTTCTAAAGGGCTTTTATAAAAAGATGAGAGGCTGTATCGTGGATGATTTTATGTATATTATTCTGTATTTTTCTTTATAAATATTATATAAAATATATAATAATTTACTTCATTTTATTTCTTCAATTTTATTTGATCTTCATTGTAAATAATGGCAACCATTAAATCTAAGCATCGATTTTAATCTAGGGTCCATAATTAAACCAATATAATAAATTAAAGGTATTTCTCCCCAATATTTTTAATTTTTTCTATCATTGCAAAAATTGTTTCATTAAAATTTCATAACTTAAATAATTTTGAGTCTGTATAAATCTCTTAGTTATTTTACAACGTAATGACTTTAATGTGAAGTTGGATAATACGCTCTGAAAAAATATTTGTTGAAGTATCAAAAATTTCAAAAAGATCGTAGAAGGTCCACAATGTGCCAATCATAATCATTTAATACATCAACATCTACATCATTATTATTATTCTTAGATAATTGCATTTCGTATAATTGTACTACTTATATTTTGTAATATTTTGTAAGCTTATAAGTAGAATTTCATCTAGTTGGGTATGTCTAAACATATTTTTCTTTTCATATTTCAATTGCAACAATCAAAAAAATAATTCATGTTTTGCTTGGGAACGAATTAATATTATATGCAATGTCTCTAATTTTTCTAATGTGCTATCCTTGTTTTTAATCGAAGTCTTTTCTATTAGATTTAAAAATATGTAATCTTCAACCAGCGTACGTGAAATAATTTTGCATGATCATCGTTTATTTGTCGAAAATCTTTTTAATCTTTGTATTACTACATTATTATTTGGTATCTAATGTTATTGTAAATATTTTATCATGAATACCTAAATCTATAATTTCATCATTTATTAAAGTTGATATATTTGTACCATTATGTGGAGTATTTATTGTTTTAAATGAAATTATTATTTTATTTAACATCCATTCACTATTTATATAATGAGTAGTAATACATAAAAAGCATTAAAGATGTCAAAATATCGGATATTAAATAAGTACCTTCAAAATTTACGAAAATATTGTTTTAAATTTTAGATTCACATTTGAAATTTTTTTTTCATAATATCTCTTTTAACGGTATTTCGGACAGCATTTGAATTGAGAAGTTAATCAATGTTTGAATTGTTTACGAATAATCATAGTTTCCATCATATTAAGAGTTTGTTCAACTCTTATTGTATATGTCCAATGAGTAAACTTTCACAATAAACAGGCTACATCGTAAGAAAATGTGTTTAAAATTAAAGCATTCGTGCTGCACAGTGCATATAATTTCTAATATCTACATTATTCTTAATTTTACATTGTTCATTGTGTCTTTTAAATGACTTGTGCAGAATTTGATGTATTTAAGAAGTTTTCTTCTAAATTTTCACATTTTGCTTTATTCTTGTTATTATTTTAAAATTATTTAACTAAATGAAAAACTTCCATATATTTTGAGCCCAAGTTTTCTTAATGATATACGTAATTTAGAAGAAGATGCACATGCACTATCATTAATTATTAATAAAATATTATCTTAAAAAAATAAAATAATGAATCAAAATAAAATAAACAAATAAGAAAAAGTAGAGGTGGAGAAATATTCTTCAGTGGGAAGATCGAAATAGAAATTCTTTAAAATGAACTATTGGAGTCATTATTGCTTTGATTTGCACCTTAATAATATCATGTAATATGAAAAACAATTGAAAAAATGAAGTATTAAAAAAGAATAGCAAGGCAAGTGTGAAAATGAAGTGAATTTGGAGAGAGTGAAAAATTAAGAGATAGTTGATGAAAAATTAAGAAAATATGTGGTGTATTTATAGAGAAAAAAATAAGGAAAAAAAATAATAATAAAAGAGGTGTCTGACGGTCATGTGGCGTTCTCGAGAAGGAGGAGGGAGGGTAATGCGGCGTTCGTATGTGGATTGAGAGCGAGGGAGGGCGGGGCTAGGGAGGAGGGAGGAAGGGGCGAGGGGCGGGGAGGAAGGGCGGCCGGCGGGCCGGAGTCACTCCCCAGTCCCGTCGGGCCCCGCCACTGCGGGTCCATCGGGCCCTCCACTGGGCCGTCGGCGCCGCGGCTCTGGGCCGTCTGGCGTCATCGGCGCGTTCGACCGTCGCAGGCGTCGGCGCATCAGTCTCCGCGCAATGGTGGTCGCGGGCCTTAAAATTAAATTCGGCCCGACTCGGTCCAGGTGGTAGTCGAATGGTATAGGCTCGGCCGGCAGGCCGCCCAGGCTGCTGTCAGTGCGACATGTGGAACACTAAATTATCTTTGGTACTTCCCTATCTTATGTTTCCCCAAATATAAAAATTGTTTCGAAAAACACTCCGCACATTTCAACTGCGTTCAACACCAATGGCGCTTAATGTTCGGTGGGGTGCACGACCTGAGCGTCTACGCCAGCGCGCGTTAGACCCTGATCGTCGCCTCTGCTAACGAATCCCCGCCAAGAGCTGATGCAGTGGATTGGGTGGCGGCGACATCCGAAGGCTTCTTCGAGAAAAGAATCGCGGCCAATCATGCGCTGTACGACAGTAAGGCGCATTTTGCACACTATCACTCGTTATTCTATCACGCCCTTAAATTCCCAATAATTCCAACCTCCATGTCCGTCGATTACTGGGTGAGGCGCGGGAATTTCCGGCCAGCGACTCCGATGAAGAATTTGCTAAGCATAAACTGATGAAAATGAAAAATTTTAATTCTTCAGCGAGATAGTTGAGGAAATTATATAGAACTTCAATTTTCAGGGAAGAAAATGAAAACACAGGATGTGAAAGCTTTGTTTGTGGGGGTCTGTTTGTCGGTGGTACTATTTCCATACTCTGATTAGGAGATGCTTATAGTCCAACCATATTAAGATTGCTAGAATTAAAGCACCCAGGAGCAGAAGTTCAATCCAAAGCCATAAATTTTAATGAATTGCAGCAGTATTATAAACAATTTATTAACCATGAAAAAGTTTCTGAATAATTTTAAAAAGATTATGAAAAGCAATATTTTGCTACATATCAAGTTTTTCTCTAACAAGTATAAATTCTTACTTTGTTGTTAAGCTTGAAAAAGGAATTTGGGTCTAATCCATTAGGGTTTAGTTACTAAGCAATGGCTACCAAGTATGGATAATATTCTTTGTAGTACTGCAGCTGAATTTGTTTCTGGAGTGTATGCAATTTTATGCAATGAGGTAGGGTGAAGATTTGTGAAATAATGACCGAAATAGGTTGGTTTGTTTTCCCTCTCTTTAAGATAGTTCTTTTATGGAATTCTAGTACTCCTTTATGAGGTGTTCCAGTTAAATTGCTTTTATCTGTGGCACTTTGATTTGAAATACTTCTTAGGAATCTGATATACTCACACCCAAATCTTCCACACTATAGCTGAGGAAGAGAATGCAAATTGTTGCAGAAACTGGAATGTTGAATGAATGGTAGGTGTCACCAATTGCAATTTAAAATGGTCAGTCAACAAAAGAAATCAGGCAGTTTGAGAGGTTTGTTCTCTCCCTGGGTAGTGCCCTCTATTAATAATAACCTGGATGATTCCCTTTCCTTTCCTCCCCGCAAACCTTTATCCCCCCATCCCTAAAACCCCAGCACAGCCTGTATTCCCTAACTAACTCCTCTCACTGGCCAATAGAATCCTTAGAGCATCTTCTTTGGTTGCTTGGGCACGTCCCCTCCTTCCAGATCCACATGTTGTGGTGAAAGACCTCTTGACCCCTTCCCTTTGCCCCTCCTCATATGGGTGTAATGAATTGGAGGTTTATCAATACCCCGTCTCTTTTTTTACCAACAGTATAGGGCTCGAGAATGGGCTAAGGCTAGGGCGAATAATACCTGTAGCAAAAATTTCTCCCACAAGCTTCTCAATTTCTTGCTTCTGTACATAGGGATACCTGTAACGTCTCACGTTGATTGGGGCAGTTCCCCCCTTTAAGGTTATAACGTGGTCTCTACTGCGTTGTGGAGGTAACCCCTGAGGCGTTTGGAAGACGACTTCATATTTTTCTAAAAGCGCAATGGATGTGGTACTCCTCCATCATAGTTGCCTACACTAGCTCCACACTCCCATATTCAACAAGTATTCCTTGCCCCCCCACTTGCATAGCTTGTACCATGGCTTTTAAGGACACTAGTGACCGATATAACCTTGCGTCTCCTTGGAGAGTGATCCTTTGCCCTTGCATTTGAAAACTCATTCTTTGGGATCTCCAATTGATTTGCATGTTGCCCAGGGTTTCAAGCCATTTGATGACGTGTAATATACGAACTAGAAAGATCAAGCGAAATCTTTGATACTTCTATTCCTGCAAGCGAGGCAGCGAGCTTGCACCACAAATTCAGTCCTTATACGATCCAGTTCCCGATAACACCCGTAGAAGTCTTAAGTAATCTCTATTAAATTGCCATCTTTTGTACTAGTCTAATGAAATAAAATTTTGGGTTGCCCCACTATCAATGAGAATCACCCTTTGGTTGCTCTCGATTGCCTCTTGCGATTTCATAATCTTTAATTGAGAGTTAGACCCGCCGCAGGAACTCAGATAATCCCTCTTGCTATTTGGCTGCCTTTAGTCTCTCTCCTAGCCTTTCACACTCCTAAAAAATTCCCTTCAGTACCTTCGAGGCCCTTGATAGTAGTCGGATCTTCTTCTTCTTCTTCTTCTTTGTTATCCAGCACCATCAATACTTGCAAATCGCTCTGTCTGCAACGATGCCTCGGCATGTACTTTCATTGCAACGATAACAAAGCCCTCACACTCTCCTATTCATTATTTTCGCCTCAATGAGCCTCTTGAACTGCATCTCCCTCTTCCTCGCTCCCTTCGAATCTACAGGCAAGGTTGCCCTAATCGCAGAATGGGGTACAACTTGGTTTCTTGTGGATATGGGATGGTTTGGTTCATGGGCCAAAAGTTGGCTGGGCTTGGGGCATACTTGGCTTGCTTGACCTTTAGGTTCTTTTCTTGTCCAGTTGGGCGAGGCCGTTGGGCGTGATCCATCAGGCGCAGCATTAGGTCACTGGAGCTTGAATTTTTGGCAGGCCCATTGATGAAATTGCTTTCCAGGACTTGCTCCGAGACCTTTGTTAGCGGCGCCGCCATCATCTCGAACTGCCGTCGATAATCACGAACAGTTCCCACTTGTTGGAGAGCCAATAAAGCTTCATACATCGTTCCCTCTTGGGATGGTTGAAACCTCTCCAGAAGCATTCCTTTCAATTCCTCCCATCAACGAATCGGTTGTTGACCATCCTCCCATTGAAACCACGCAATGGCCTCCCTTTCCATACTCAAGATCACTGTCTCTAATTTCTCATTTTTTGGCATCAGATTCACGTCAAAGAACCGCTCAGCATGAAAGACCCATCCATCGGGTTGGATTAAAGTAAAAATGGGTAGCTCAAGGTGTCGGATGCGGGAGTCCCAACGCGGTACATTCTCCGTCCACCCCCATTCCCTGTTTGGATTGGTGTCCCTTGATTCCAATCGACTTTCGGCACTATTCAGCACTCCGACCGGCTCCTCTATTGCGCTCTTCCCTCTATTCGAAGTTACTCTCGCATGGCTCGTCCCTTTTCCTCGTTGAGATCTATCTTTACCATTGTGCCTCCCGAGCCCTTCTCGATGTTGGAACCCTCGGTAAATTCTTGTGGGCTCGAAGACCAAACCCAGCTGCATTTCACTTCACAGATTGTACCTCTTCCTCTATAAGACAATCGCCCATTGGCTCATTAATATGGCACAAGTTGCAGCTCGGTAGGTTTCTTACCCTTCTTCAATATTGTTATGCTCTGATACCAATTTGATATACTCACATCCAAATCTTCCACACTATAGCTGACGAAGAGAATGCAAATTGTTGCAGAAACTAGAATGTTGAATGAATGATAGGTGTCACCAATTGCAATTTAAAATGGTCAGTCAACAAAAGAAATCAGGCAGTTTGAGAGACCTGTTCTCTCCTTGGGCAGTGCCCTCTATTAGCAATAACCTAGATGATTCCCTTTCCTTCCCTCCTCCTCAAACCTTTATCCCCCCATCCTCAAAACCCTAGCACAGTCTGTACTCCCTAACTAACTTCTCTCACTGGCCAATAGAATCCTTAGAGCATCTTCTTTGGTTGCTTGGGCACATCCCCTCCTTCCAGATCCACATGCTGTGGTGAAAGACCTCTTGGCCCCTACCCTTTGGCCCTCCTCATATAGGTGTAATGAATTGGAGGTTTATCAGAATCACGGGTGTTTGGATATAAACTAAAGAAAGTGTTTTAATAATGTTTTTCATAATATATTATATAACAAGAAGTGATTATTGCAAAAGCATTTTCATGCTTTAGAAAACATTTTAGCCATTCCAAAATCACTCATTGGAGTATTCCTTTAAAAGTATTAGAACAAGAAAAATCTTACACTTTTATTTGCATGCATATAAACATGAAAGGGACCCAAGTATGATACCCAAAAAAATAAAAAATAAAAATGAAGGAATGGTTTGTTGATTTCAGGAAACTTAATGGGGACATTGTAGTAGGCATGCAGAATGCAAACATGAAAGGGGAAAATCTTCCAGATCAAATGGTTCAACATCATCCAATCATGATAATGATTCTGGTTGGCGATTTTCATATATAGTAGTCCTGCACCAAAATACTTGTTTTCCTGATAATGAGCTTGAAAACGTAGTTGGCATGCTTTGCTCAAATATGAGTCATCCCACTGAAAATTAATACAATCTTCTTCTACAGTTTCCAATTTAATACTTTGAAGACATAATCCTGTGTAAAGACAATGATACTGAGTTGGGTGTTGCGGAAAAGTGTTTTCATGATTCTGCATGCTCATGTCTCGCATGAGTACTGAGAACTACTTCACTATCAATATCAATTACTTTTGCTTATTTGTTTCATTACTGGTGCAGGAGAATAAGGTTTGAAGCTCTCCAGAGTGACGTGGGCAAGAAACTCTTGAGGAGGTCAGGAAGAGCTCCTGATGATATTTCAAGTGTTGTACTTGTTGAAAAAGAAAGGTAACAAAGGTTTCTCCTGTAGTAAAATTCCAATTAAGATAAACAGCATGCAGATTTTTAGAATGTTGGCTGGAATCCCATTGGCAAGCAGTACATTTTTCCTTTATGCTTTGTCTGGCTGCAAAGAAGACAGAGGAAGAGCAAAACACAAGGGTAGTCGTCAACAAATGTTCTGTATGAACTGACATTTTCAATTTTCCTCATTTCCTCCATCTTCTGACCAACCAAACAGAGCCCCTATGAATTTTGATTGAGAAATATAGATTGCCTGAGGGAAGTTACAATTTCATGGTGTGTTTCAGGTCATATATCAAGTCTGAAGCTGTACTGAAGATCATGGAATACATAGATTTGCCATTTCCCCAATTAGCATTCTTTCTACAGTTTATACCTTTGTAAGTCATGCCTTTTCTGTTTATAGTTTTTTTGTTCATAAAATTTTGGATGAAAGTGGCCAGAGATACATCTATCCTATACTATATTTTATTATGTGTGTTTGCAGGTTTATACGGGATTTTGCATATGACAATGTGGCAAACAACCGTTACTCATTGTTTGGACGGTCTGAATCATGTGAGATATAGAGTAATCCCAAAGTTATGCTTTTTTGTATGTGTATATGTCTATATTTCAGAATTATGAAATGATTGATTTTGATTCTGTCAGCTAAAACCGTTATTGGTTGAAACAGAATAAAACTGAGATTGTAATTACTCCTTGTCTCTATAAGTATACTTGGGCTTGTAACTATTCACTATCATTTTTAAGATTCTTTCTAATATAGTTTCCTGATTTTTATGAAAAGAGGAACAACCATGGGATCTCTTTTATTGCCCTGCTTTTGCATCTTGTATTTGTGTGATTTGATTAAACAAATGCATTAATCCTCTGTGCAATTTCCATTCAATTTCTTTCTTCTCTTTGTTGTGTTATTTAACTTCTTATATGGAAGATAATTGCAATTGTTCACTATCTTTTAGCTGTTACCGGTGATATTATACTGTGATCCCAACTTCATTCTATCATAATAATTGAGAGGTTTTCTTTATAGCTGTTATACCTTTTTTTTTTCCTCGCATATTGTTATTTTTTTTTTTAGCTTTTAATCAAGGGAATGTTCCCAAAAGAAGTCTGTGTTGTGTAGTAAGGTGTCATTACTTACAATATTACTGGGAAAATTCAATATATGCTTGTCTACAAAATTCTATATTAGAAATGAAAACAAAAATTATGAATAAACGATGCTTAAATAGAGTAAAATACTATTTTACATAATTTTTTTCTGGTACTTGGAAAGTTTCAATCAAGCAGTTTTACCTATATCTATATGAATGGGCCAGATGGATTTAGGTTTTATCCTGAGATCACCTGTTTTCCAATCCAGAAAAAGCTTCTGGAATGTCTGGCTTTCATTCGGTTTTTCAGTTTGCTATTCCCATAGGAACGCATTCACCTTGAGGGAAAAATATAAACTTAAAACAGCAACTGTTGTCCTATTTGCATGCATAGATGGATTATCTTTAATTGCTCCTACCTTCTGTGCTTAAACTTGGGATTGAGCTTGTAAACGGTCATTTGATGATCGAAGAAAGCATGGTATCAGTTTGAAGATAGCTGAAGATTGAACAACTTTGTGAATCCCAACGCATATCTGTCAAATAGGAAAAGTGGAGCTGAATTTAGAATTTATCAAATGTGTAACCTTAAACTAGTAACTCCAATGAAGAAAAAACTTAGTTGTTTACCCGATAATTAAGAGGCGACTAATGCTGCAATAATAACAGATATTGATACCACTTTGTGCTTGGATTTCACACGTTTTCCATCATATCCAGAAGGAATGTACTTTTTGTTTATATCCATATTGAGGACGAACTAAGAATGAATCCTAGGAGAATCCTGAGAAGGAAATCCTCCAATATGGGCAGAACTATCTACGTGAGGGAGAAAACCAACAGCCAAATTTAGGACAATGACAAACACGAGAGTCATCAGGGCTGCACACTGCACACACAAATGTTGGAACCTATTCCCATGAAAAAGGGTCTTTCGAGTAGTATCTAATGAAATGTAACCATGAATGTCCCAAGATGAGGATGAACTTATCAGGGATTTAGGGGTCTCTTGTATTCTGTGTAACAATTAAGAAATGAGAATTTAAACAGTTTACGCATTAGTCACTACCCTGAGTAAAACATAGGATAGCTTCAATCATGTTATGATTATTTAAGTGGGAGTATAATACTGGACAGCAGCTTGAAACTTACTCGGGCCTCCCTTGTGGTATCTTCTAAGTTTTGGCTTTAGGGGAAAGCTGTAGCTGAAGCCAAGTTCATATATTTTGAAGGGTAATATTGGTCTTGTTAAAGTTTTAATAAACATGGCAGAGCGTCTTGTATAAGACAAATAAGAAACACATTATTTTGGTTTCCATATTCAATTCTGCGTAGAAGGAAAAATTCTTTGAACAGAATTATTCCAACAGACATGGAAAAAAGTAGCTTTGACTGCTTAGAAGTTGATCCAAACATAACCATTGTATGCTGTTAAGAAGCATGATACTCATATTTTTGAACCCAAATCCTAAAGGTTTGAGCTTTTAGGAAAGTTGATTGTTTAACATAGTATCAAAGCTTGGTTTGACGAAAGGTCATGAATTCGAGTCACCTCTCTGCTATTTAAGTATTTGTTCCCTATTTGTATATTGATGCATTAGTTTGTTTGCCTTTGGTATGGGGCCACTAGTTTGGTTGTCTCTCCACGTGCGGGTATGAGGTTTCACATGAGGGTGGGTGTTAAGAAGCATGATACTCAATATTGAACCCAAATCCTAAAAGTTTAAGCTTTTAGGAAAGTTGGTTGTTTAGTCAATATGTTGAACTCTTAATAATAAGACAGACAGAGACACAACAGTTGAATAGGCAACTCAGTCATCAATTTTGATGTAAAGTTTCCATGGGACAAAAAGCTATTTAGGTGGAGATACTTGGTAGGTACCTCCCAATTGTGGTTATTCTCTAGGTTGGTCACCTGAATTTTGAACCACCTTCAACCCTATAAGTTTTGTGAGTCTCCAGCTATGTTTATGGCAGAGAATTAGTAAAACAGAGAGGCTGTTACCTTGTTGGCGTAGATCGACCAGTTTACGAGGAGTTCAGAAAGCATGGCTCCTAACAGCCCAAAAAGCGCACCTGATGCACCTACTGATATGGATTTCTGAAGATGAATAGCAGATAATAAGCTTCCCCCAAGACCAGAAATCACATACAAGAGGCCTATTCTCACTGCAAACCCCAAAGTAATTCACATCAGTTACATACATACATACTCTGGTGGTATTCACAAAAATGGTGTATCTCTCTATATCTATAATCTATATATCTACATCTCAGGTTCTTACAAAATCCGAACTCCTGTTCTAGCCTGAGTCCAATGAACAGAAGGCTCAACATGTTGGCGAGTAAATGGATGGCTCCAGCGTGAAGCCAGATGCACGATATGAGACGCCATTCTTGCCCATCCTGCACCACAAGATCCTTCTCCAGGGCACCTAGTTTTTCCAGCCTGCAAAACATGCCATGCTGTATACGACTTTACTTATATTTAAATTTGTGCAAATAAATAACTTCTATTGTTCATTTTGTTACAAATTATTAGCTTAGGCCTAAGTTCAATATTTTGTGTTTCTGGGTGTATCGCCTCGCCTTAAGACTCTGGTGTATATATCTATGAGGCCGATTTATAGTTCAAGTCACACACTCCCATAATCCATTCTCTCTTTGGAGAATTCAATTCAACTATTCGTTTTCGGTATAAAAAATGCAATATTGTGGAGTTGAAGGGAAAGATCCACATACATATTTTATTCTTTTCAATAATCCATATTTATAGCAATGAAATACTATTCTTCCTCTCCATAGTGTAAATGATTGATTATAAATATCTAAGATCTATCTTCTTAAGATTATGCTTGTAAGGTTATCCTTGTAATACTGGAACAGAAAGATGAAAGCGATGATAAGAAATGATGGTTTTTGATTAAACCATTGAGGCTTGGCTCAATGGTTAAGGTTAAATTAGGCATAAGGAGGGGTACCAATGAGAACAAAGAATAAAAGAAAAAAAATTACCTATAAAAAAAGAAAGAAAAGTGATGGTTTTGATTTAATTGATTTGGATAGGAACAAGAAGACATGTTGTGCGGATGGAGGTTTTGTTTATGTTCATATGGTATCCTGATAAAATCAATTTAAAACCTTAATTTCAGTTAATTTATTGATATCAACGGGATAAAATTAACTCCTACATTAATGTTTTATTATTTAAAACCCTTAGCAATGTCAATATCATATTAACCATTATAATGGTCATATATTTTTCTTTATTATCTCTTAAGAAACTTATCCTTTAGTATTAACTAAGCTGAGTATGTGAAACTTGATTGTTAATAATTTTTTTTTATATAAAACTTTTCTTTTAGACATCTATTCACTTGGTATATTACGTGATAGTAACCTATTTTTATCATTTGGTATATTGCATGATAATAACCTATTTTTACAATGATTCGAATATGGATTTTTAGTTGCCTGTTCCCACCCTTACCACTTGAGGCAGGTAGGGCTAATTTAAAAATTCTTATTTCTACTAACAAAAAAGAAAAAAAAGTATATTTAAAGGAAGTCTATGTAATAAACTTTATTTTAATAAATCATTAAAATTATAACCAACTCTCATAATCAATTTTTTTTGAAGAGAATGAAACATGTCATTTGTTTGTTAGACTATGAGATATTACGAGAATCGCTGTCTGCAGCTGAAATACGTTTTTTAAGTCATATCAGCTATCTGAATCGTTAGAGTCAAAGGAAGTATAAGAGCGATAAAGCTACATTAACATGTATATTTCCGATTAACTCGAGCTGGAGACCCTTGAATTACAAGTTAAGCGACATTTGTATCGCTTTATTGTAAAATAAGATGAAACACAGTCACAAACCGTTAGAAAAGAAATACAAGATGGTTCTAATCTACAAACACTTATCTACCAATCTACTATATTTCTTACCAAGGTCGAATCAGAACAAAATACTATAATGTAATATGCAAAGTGAATATATGTAAAAGAAAAGTCTATTAACCCACCTCTTGAAAAGGATTAGAATTTTCCTTTGGAAGAGATGTTAAAAGGTAGTTAATTTCTAAAAATCTAAAAATATGTTGAGAGAAAGAATAAACATATTCTATCAATTTAATTATCTCCCTTAAAATCCTGATTAATTTGATTATCAATGAGGAATTAGTCAGACAACCATTCTTTTTCCTAACATTTTTCTTGCATATTCATGAAAGAAAATCTCTCAAAAATATCCAAAGTTAAGAATCTTAAGATATGCTTGATACGTAGGCAAGTCTTAACTTGAGATACGCTAGAGCCTCATGCTCTTATTTCTAATATTCTCAACTTTGAAGGTAGTATGGACTAATAGTATATAAAAAGCATTGCACAAAGTACAATGAGCCGGTTGCATGGATCGGCCCCTCGTTAAGCATTTATTGCACAAATAAGGCTGAAATTTTTCCGTGCTGGGGTTGCTTAGCTAATCAGGTGCGTTTCCGGCTTCTTTAAATGGAACGGTTATAACGTTAATTCGAAAAATGATAATCCCATGTCTATGAAGGACTTGTGTCCTATTTCTTTATGTAATGTTGTAAACAAAATTCTTGCTAATGTCTTGGTGAATAGATTGAAAGTTATCTTGCCAGAGCTGATAGACAGGCTAATCTGCTTTGTCCCGGGGCATGCCATAACTGATAATGTGATGGTGGCTTTCGAGACTATCATTCCATGAAGATGGGGTCCAAGAGGAGGATGTGGGATGTCGCCCTCAAGATAGATATTAGCAATTTGTGTGATAGGCTGAAATGGGATTATATTTTAGAAGTTATGACCAAGATGGGTTTTGAGCCAGTTTGGGTGGATTGGATGAGGTTCTGTATAACAACAGTCTCCTAGTCGGTGCTGATGAATGGAGACCTCATGGAAGCCCAATTGACTACAGACGAGGATTAAGCAAGGTGACCCGCTTTCGCCTTATCTTTTCATAATTGGTACGGAGGGGCTGTCCGGTTTGATCAACCAGGTTGTTAGTAGAGGAGAGTGCATGACATCAAAGTCTAAAGAGGCGCCCCAGAAGTCACTCATCTTTTGTTCGCGGATGATAGCCTATTCTTCTTCAAGGCAGTAGAACATGAATGTCTCAAGATGCAAAATATCTTAACCAAATATGAGCAGGATTCAGGTGAGGCTATTAATCTTCAGAAGTCGGGAAAAGCAAAAATGTGGAGGAGGGGATGAGGACTATAGTGGAAAATATCTTGGGTATCCGTGGCCAACTTAATACTGGAAGATACTTGGGGCTCCCCTCGCTGATAGGGAAGAGCAAAAGGTTAGTGTTCGGGTTTTTAAGGGAGAGGCTGCGTAAGAGGTTGCAAGGATGGCAGGGTAAAATTCTGTCTCAATCAGGAAGGAGATTTTGGTTAAGGCTGTGGGGCAGGCCATCCCCTCTTATTGTATGAGCACGTTCCTACTCCCCAAATCTCTGGCAGATGACTTGCAAAAAATTATGAACTCTTTTTGGTGGGGTACACGAGCAGATGGGGAGGGGAGACTAAATTGGTTTAGGCGGGACAGGTTATGTGATGAGAAGGGAGAAGGGGGTATTGGGTTTAGAAGCCTCTGAGACTTCAACTTAGCCATGTTGGGTAAAAAAGGCTGGAAAGTAATCAAGAATCCATATTCACTAATAGCTCACGTGTTCAAAGCCAGGTATTTTCGGGATAAGGATTATCTCACAACCTAGTTGGGCCACAATCCAAGTTTTTCTTGGAAAGGAATTTGGAATGCTCAGCCTATTATCTCACATGGAGTTCGGTGGAGAATTGGAAATTGGACCAAAATAAGGGTTTGGCACGATCCTTGGATAAGGGGGAGGAGACAAATTTTAGAGTTGAGACTCCGGCTGATCCAATGCTAGCACACGACAGTCAATGATCTGTGGATTCCAGGCGTTAGGGAATGGGATATTGAGTTGTTGAAGGATTTATTTTCTGAGCAGGATGCTTGGGCAATTGCTGGTATCCCTCTGAGTAACACAACTAGGGAGGACGTTTTAATCTGGCATTTTGAGCGCCGTGGAATGTATACGGTTCGTTCGGGTTATCATGGCTCGAAAGCATGGCTCGACAGGTAGAACGAAATGTAGTGGAAGGGGGTGGATGAAAATATGGGGATGCAAGTACCACCACGGATAAAATTGTTTGTCCGGAAGCCTGCATGGGTGTTTTCCGTCAGAATGAATCTTTATAAAAGAGGAGGATCCCTTTACAGCCTATATGTGTCTGTGAAGAGGGGGATGAAAGCACGACCATCTCTTCACCGAATGCAAGTATGTACAAGAATGCTGGAAGGTTGGATCCTACTATAACCAAGAGGCGAGAGTAGGATTTCAAAAATTGGTTTTTCAAGTAGATGGAGAACAGGGACAACAACATGGTAGGGAAGATGGGAGCGGTGATCTGGGGTGTTTGGCGTAAACGCAATGAGAAGCTTTTGAGGGGTGTGACGCAGACACCGCAGCAGTGCCTGCATTTAAGCTTGTCTTTTTTGAAGGATTGGACTGAAGCTCAGCAAAAGAAGGAACCTGGAAGGAGCAGAGGCCACTGCCAGAAAGAGACCCGATGGAAGCTTCCTCCGGCGGGCTATGTCAAGCAGACATGAAAGCATTTGAGGTGGAAATGGTCTTAAGGGATGATAGCGGCAGAATAATTGACTGCAACATGAGAAGGTTTCAAGGGTGGCGGTGCCAACCATTGGAGAGGCTGAGGTATAGGGATCATAGAAATATCATGGCTTTGTGGAAGAAATATAGGCAGCGTAATTTTGGAGATGGATGTGAAGGCTGTTTTCGATGCTGATTCGGGGAGGGGCTGGGTATGTCTGAATTTGGTCAACTGATTCAGGAAGGTAGAGGAAAGTGGAAGGCCAGCCAGGTCCGTTTAAGCCATGTGTGCAGAGAGGCAAATGCAGTTGCAGATGCCATTGCAAAGTTGGGAAGAACTTTTGACAGGTTGAATGACTGGGGTGATGTCCCTCAGTTTATTCGTTCAATTGCCAGTCAAGATGTAGTTTGTTATGCTGCTTAATAAATCGGTTCGATTTCTTTCAAAAAAAAAAAAAAAGTACAAAACCATCGAAAGGGCAGAATTTGATTTTTTTAAGGTTCACTTGAAACATACAAATTGTAGGTAAGTATTGTTTGGAATCTATGTAGAATCTTAAAAGTATTCACACAATGAGATTTTAATTGATTTTGAACACATATCTTGAATTATAAATTAATGAATGATAAAAACTTTTCTAATTAAATAATATGAAGAAGAGAGTAGTGACAATGAGCCATAGCAGGATTATCAAATTCTTTAAATACTAGAAGGTAACTCAGTCGAGAATCTCAAATACACATAAAGTGTTAAACCATTTTCTTATAGACAAACTAATTAAAGAAAGAAGGGTTTTTATTTTTCTGCCCAATAAAGTAACCAAAAAAAAAAAAATCTAAAAGCCATTTCAAAGGAGCTCAACTTCAAAAACTGCAAACTGGGGTAGGAACAATGGGATCAAAAGGGACCTCCGTTTCTTCTTTAATTTTATTCAAAAACTGAAACCTAGTTGGAGTTCGATCAAGTCAGTCAAAACATAAACTAGAATCCCTGGTCAGGAAGAAGAGAGAATATTCTGGCCTTATGCTCCTAAGGTTGTGTCTGGTTCCCGAAAGTACTAAGAAAAGAAAAAAATGCTAAGCAAAATAAGGGTTTCTTTGGTTTATGTTATTGAAAACTTTTTTTGAAAACACAGATAATGTCAAAATAGTGTTATCAGGAAACTGTTTTTATTATCTCAATTTAATGTTTTATGTGTTATCCTTGTTTTTTAGAACAAAAACCAGTTTTCAAAAACCCTAAACAAACATATCCTGTTTTCTCATGTTTGGTAGTCTAATAAATTTTTTAAGAAAATAAAATTACTCGAAACTTATAAATCCTTAATTTATTTAATCTTTATATTGATTGTTAAAATAAATAAAAATTTGTTTGTAATAATAAGTAAACATAACTCTATCTTTATTTTCTTTCACATTTCACTTTTTCCTCCAGCATTTTCTTTCCTTGTATTTTTCTTAGTAATTTTGAGAACCAAACATAGTATAAGAGAATTGATCTTTCAATGACAAAAACAACCGGATGCAAAGAAATCAAGAAAGAAAAAAAAAAAATCAAAAGCACCCATTAATAAAAATAAAAATATATATTTTCTAGATTTGAATAAGAATGAAAGACTTGTGAGGTAGGGAAAGGGCCAAGGGGTTTTCCGATAGGGGCTGAAAAGAAAACCTTCCCAAGTATTGGTGGAACAAGCACTGATCCGCCCCAAGTTTCTCCGGGCAATTGTTCACGTACAAGCTATACACAAATGCCGCCATATTAGCTATAAAGAAGATCGGCACCAGCCATGGGAACCACTTCTTGGTCGGTGGCAGGCACGGTCGGGGCGGCGGCGGCGGCAGTGGCGTTCGGGCCGCGAAATGGTGGGCGGCCGCCTCTATGTCCCCCGGGGTTTTACTCTTCCCCATTGAGGAAGAGTGCGTGATACGCCTACTCAGGTCACCGGCGCAGCCGTTGCTACTGTGCACCGGTTGTTATGGGTGGAAGAGAGGAAGGGGGAGGATACAAAACCAGGATTTGTATTTTCACCTTTGTTGGCGGGCAATGAACGAGTCTACGGACTTTTGGTAGTTAAGTTCGGTACTTTTCCCCCACAATAAGGGTCCGTTCGAAACTCCGCAAGCACTAGGAAAATAAATCAAGAGAAAATTAGAGAGGAAAAACTTTTTGAAAAAAAAAAAAAGTGTGTATAAATTTAATAAATTAATTTTATATGTTTATTCCAAACTTATTTTATTAATTTCATTAAAAAAATTTAAAAATATATAAAATTTTGAGAAATTTTAATTACATTTAATTTTATTTCATATTTTTCATTTTAAAACTAAATATAAGAAAGTCATTTTTGCTTAATATATATATTTTCCTTGTTGTTATACATTGGTGTTCCAAATGGAGCCTGAAGTGCGACTCCTACAGTGTAGGTTAGTGACGATTCATAAAAATTTTCAAAATTAAGAATGTTGGTAAGAATGTGAATTTTATTTAAAATGGCATATAAAATTTTAGTTTTAAAAGAAATTAATAAATTGATGAATATTACAACTAGTTCGAAATAATATTCTAGTTAGGTTCAATATTTTTAAACATTCACTTATATTTGAAGGGATATGTCAAAACTCTACTTTTTTGTTAATATTAAATCATGGTCAAATTTTATTTATTTAATACTAAAAATTATTTTTTTATCTATAAAATATGTCAAATGTCTTCTAAATTCATATATTCTCATAGGGAGAACTTCATATAAGAACGTTCTTGTAGTATATCATTACGTAGAAATGATATTACTAGCTAGAAACTATTCAAGAAATAAATTATTGAAATTTTATATAACCATAAACTATATCAATCCTTAACTAATTATTTGTTCTTTTTTTTTAAGAAAAGTATTTTCTTGATTCAAATTAGTAAATATATCGATAAAAACATGAAATCAAAATCAACAAAAAATATATTGATGAGGAAATAGCATCAGGATTAATACGCATGTAGATCGAACAAATCTATCGTTTGATAATTGGCGTATACATTTGATGTTCTTATGTATTAGAATCACACTGTAACGAGTTTTGCGTAATGACGGCCGTTGATTTGATTTCATTATTGATCGAATATCTTTACTCGTTGAATCACTCTGCCATAAACACATAAATAAACACCCTCTTAAGGCGAAGAAAGCGATAGCGCGTTGTGAGATGATGGTAAATAACGAAAAACAGTGAAACAGATAAGTATTTAGAGCGGAGTTTTGGTGACGAAAATTATGATGGTGTATAGAGGTCATTTTAGGCCAAAAATAATAATAAAGAAACACCTCTATGTGCTTAGGAAAAGAGGAAAGAAAAGTTATAAGAGAAAAAAGGTTAGGGTTTGATGGAATTAAAAGAAAATACATGCGTTCATATCTTCTAATTATTTGTTCCTATTCATTAGATATTTATAACATCATATTTTACATATATATAATTTAAGGAGCTTCAAATTTTTTTTATTAATAATATTCATACTTATTTAAAAATTTATAAATAAGTAATGTTATACATTAGAAATATAAGCAAATCACTAAAATTGACATTACTTAAAAAACTTATATAATTTCAATCTACTAAATAACTAAAAGCAGTGAAATTATTTTGAAGTATTATATAAAACTAATTCAATGATTTTTTAGTCCCATTTTTTAATTTTATTTTTGCATATTATTTCTTTCTAATTTTCTCTTCCATTTTACAATAACCAAAGATAGATTTCTCATAGCATAAAGAGCTTTAATAATCTTAATTGGAGCCTTTCAAAGTGTGGTATTTCTACTCTTACAATGTGTATATATATCATAGAATCGTTGAAATCAGAGAAAGTTATCGATTCATAGTTCGCTGAAGTCGAATTGAGGTCGGGTGGTGGCAGTAATAAATATATAATTTATATTTTAATTAAATTAAAAATAATTTTAAAAATATAATTAATAATATTTGTATTATTTATTTTATCTTATATAAATAAATTAATATTTTAAAATTTATTAACAAAATGTATATAATGTTAGAAATATAAACATGTGGTCCCGTATTCGAACTCCATCTTTGTTGCAAAATTTGAATTTAGTTATACACGCTACTTCTCTCATATTACAATCCCACGTCGAATGTTGATAGGAAGTAGAGATGGTTTATAAACAATTGCTATACTTGTGTGTACCAACAAAGAGCATGTGTGAAAGCGTGAAGGAAACGTCTTGCCAGCTCAATTGTGCCTTGTTTTGGCATGCCTATCCAAGCAAATTCATTGACAATTTTTCTAGAAATTTAAAGCTTGAATGAATCGTTCGATTCTTAATAAATCGCGCACGGTTTGAACGGTTTTGATCAGATTGATAAGAAACCGGTCCCAAGCATGAAGCCGAGAAGCTGAGATTCATTTGTCGATCAACCTGTCTAATCCAGTTTTTAAAACATTGCATTTGGCTTTTTGATGAAAAAAAGTTACTTTGAAATTTCATATTGTTTTTATTATTATTATTATTATTTTTGAAGTAATAATTATTATTATTTTACCTTTTCATCACTTATATTTGGCTTTTTTGAATGCTTTTTTCAATCTTCAAAGTCTTGAAACAAGAATGTGATTAGAAAATAATACTTTACGATCAAATTGAAACTCTTATGATTCATTCTCATGATAGTTAAATAAAAGTAAATGTATTTTTTAATTTTTATTTAATAATTTATTTTCTTAAAATTTAGATAAAAATTAAAAGATTGATTTTCTTTTTTTAATTGGTAGATAGAATAATTATTTTTACTTAAAATTAAATTTATCAAAATTTGGCTAAAATGTTAATTTTTCATAGATTATAGGAAAAACACATTCTCAACGCCTGCATTTTCACTTTTTTGTTTTTTGACATTTGCACCATTATACAAGCATGAAAAGTAAATCATTTTTTACTTGGTGTTAGTAGTTGTTATCTACTTGTAAGACCATATTTTTGGTTGTTATGCGTTCCTAGCAAGGTAAGACTTGTGTTTGTTTTTTGAAAAAACCATTTTAAAAATGGTTTTGGATTCGCCTACTATTTTGTTTTATTTTAAAGAGAAAACAAAATAAGAAAGAAAAACATAAATATAAGCTCTGATGAGAAAATGCGGGTTGAGAGAGGCAGGAATTACACAGATACGGGGTCGTATTTACTTATTGGGAAGGTACGATGGAAGTGTAACACTTCTCTAAGCCCCTAAAGTCGGGTCTCTACTAAACAAATTAAGGAAAATATGATTTTTGGTTAATCGATCAATAGATACAAAATACAAGCAACAACAAATACAACGGCCTGCAGGACATATAAATGAATAGAAAAATAAATAAATAAATAAGTATGAGTCGATGAGAAGCAAATGTTTCTTGGGTAGAAAATGTAAGCGTATCGATTGAAACAATGTTAGTGTAATAACCAAATATAAAATATGGACATTCATTTTAGAAATTGGTTAAATATCAAATGTCGAATTATTTATTAAAATGATACATGGATTTGGGGCCCACCAGTCATTATCTATTAAACAAATTAACTCCACAACATTCTATTATTTTATAGGAACTATAGAATTAATCATGTATTTAGGAAATATTTGAAATTTGAGGTTTTGAAAATTGGAAGTTTGAAATTTTGGAAATTGAGAATTTTGAAATGGTGAAGTTTGAGAATTTTTAATTGAGATTTTGGAAATTGATTTTTTAAATTAAGGTTTTAATTTTGTAAATTTGAGATTTGGAATTTAGAAATTTGAAATTAGAAATTTGGAGATTTGAATTTTAAAATTATCACACTTTGAATTTTGAGGTAGGAAATTGTAAAATTTGAAATTAAGAAACTTTAAAATTTGAAATTGGAAATTAGGAGCTTTTTAATTTTGAAATTATGACACTTGAATTTTAAATTGAGAATTTTAGCAATTTTGTTAGAAATTGAGGACTTGAATTTAAATTGGAAACTAGAAAATTAAAATAAGAAATTGAGGAAATTCGTGAAGTGGAGTACTTGAATTTTGAAATTAGGAATTGGTAATTTTAAAATTGAAACTTGAAAATTGAAATTAGAAATTAGGGAATTGAATTTTAGAAATGAGAAATTGGAAATTTGAATTTTGAAAATTGAACACTTAAATTTTAAAAATTTAGAAAAGAAAATTTGAACTTGAATTTTTGAAGGCTTGAGTTTTAAAATTGAAAATTTGAATTTTAGAAAATAAGAAATTTAGAATTTGAATAAGTTAAGGGTGGAAGTTTGACAAGCTAAAGTGCTCGTCAGAGGATGTGGCCAAAGGGTTTGGTCAAATGACCTAGTGGGTTGAGCCTAAAGAGATGATAGAGTTTTATTAACTAAGTCCTAATGGGTTGGTAAAACGATCTAATGGGTTGGGCCTAGAGAAATGATATGATTTTTTTAACTATATCCTAATGAGTTGGTAAAAGGGATTAATGGGTCTAGAGAAATGATATGACAACTAAGTCCTAATGAGTTGAGTAAAAGGAGCTGTGGGTTTAGACTGAAGAGGAAATGATAAGAGTTTCTTAACTAAATCCTAATCGGTTGTATAAAGGACTTAATGGGTTTGACATAAAGAAATGGTTGGACTTTCTTGACTAAGTCTTAATGGATTGTTTAAAGAACCTAATGGGTTGGACATAAAACAATGGTTGGGCTTTCTTGACCAAATCCTAATGGGTTGTCTAAAGGATCTAATGGGTTGGATATAAAGAAATGGTTGGACTTTCTTGACTAAGTCTTAATAGGTTATTTAAAGGACCTAATGGGTTGGATATAAAGAAATGGTTGGGCTTTCTTGACTAAGTCCTAATGGGTTTTGTCAAAGGTTCTAATGGGTTTGACATAAAGAGATGGATGGACTTTCTTGACTAAGTCCTAATAAGTTTGGTCAAATGTCCTAATGTGTTGGGTCTAGAGAGATGATAGGACTTTCTTGACTAAGTCCTAATGGGTTTGATCAAATGTCTAATGGGTTGAGCTTAGAGAGATGGTAGGACTCGATTGGGTTCTAATAGGCTTAATGAAAGGACTTAATGGATCGTTGAAAGGGTTTAATGAGCTTGCTAGAGGAAATGATTTAGAGGAGTAATAATATCACTAGCGCATAGTTATCAAAGTGATTAAAAAAGGGTATGATAATGAGTAAAAAATGGGTAACAACTAAGAGTGAGAGAGAAGATGAGAACATGTAGAAGGGAAAAGAAAAAGTGTGAGAGTACAGAAGTAATACCAATATATGAGAGTGGAAGCATATGAGTTTGTAAAATTGCAAAAGTGAGAATGAGAACTTGAAATATTAATGAAGAGATATAATTAATGTAATGGTAGTGTGATAGTGATGATGAGAGAGAGTTACGAAGATAATAATGTAATGATGAGAGAATTAGTGGAATGATTGAAGGAATAATGGAGTAATAATGGGAGTGAAAGACTCAAAGTTAATGAAAGAACAAATGGTAATAATTAATACAAAAACTCCAACTTATAGAAACGAGTTGTTAGTGGAATAATATATGAGAAAACATGATTGCCAGAATTATGACAACATGAAATGAATATTTATAAAATAAAAATCAAGAGCAATATAAAACAACATTTGGACTGCACGTCTTTTTTTGTACTCAGAAAATTACGCAATAGTCCATAAGTATATCTTTCATACCCAAAAAAATCACTATTCATACACAAAAAAACTATACATATACATACATAAATCTAATCCTAGAAAAACAATCAAATCATACCAGAAAACAGTACAAACCCAACTTAAATGAAAAAGAGATAAAATGATTAATAAATCAACAAATATTCAAATTAATCCCAACAGACAACAAATGAATATAGATATATAAGTATTCTTTAGTGTCAATACCCGAACTAGGAAAAGAAAAAAAAATGGCATAAATTTCTATGAGCAAACATCCACTACCATTAATATACTCCACTGCTTCATTGTTTCTCACTAACATTTGACATTAGCTTTTACATTACACCACATACACTATTCCCAATACAAAACACTATTACACTCAATCAAACATCTCAACATGTGAAACAATAAAACTAGGATACCAATATAGTTTCCCCAACAATTCCCATCATTATTACAAATCACTAGTATAACCCATAAACAATAATCATTTTAAAATGAAAATCCATGAAGTGATGAACAAAGTAAAAAAAAAAAAAAAGAAAAAAAGAAGATTAAAATCTCATTTTGTATCCACTCTCACGAGAATGATAAAACAAAGGAAAGATAATAAAAAAAAAAAACAAGAAAAGGAAAAAGAAAAAAGAAAAAACAAAACTTGAAAGAGAGTTATTCCCAGCAACTAGTCACCTCGAGATTCTAAAAAATTTCCTTTGCCTAATCACCGTCATTTTTTCCTCAAAAATCGTTCCCTAAAATCATTGCTCCTCTCCATTTTCTCTCCACTTTGTTTTTCTTTCCAGCTCTTTTTTCATGTCTCTTGCCCTTTGTACCCCATTTTCTTTCTTTCACTCCCCCCTCCTTACTCTCTCGGTTTCGCCTCCTCCCCCTAAAAAAGGATTCCCCTTCTCAAAGAAAAATGAAAGGCGGCCTTCCTCTAGATGGATGCTTCTCTAAAATCCTAGTCTCTCTAAAAGGCCACCCTTAAACCCTAAAAAGATCACTTTTTATACTAAAAAAAAAAAAGAAAAGAAAACACTTTTTATAGAGTATAAGCAGCCTTGATCATGCAGGGAGCTCTATAGGCCATGCTTTCCTCTTTGATAGAGTTCATGAGTGTAGGGAGCATGGCTTGATAGGTGAAAGCAATGTGCGAGTGAGTGAAATGAGATGGCTCTATCGAAAAAAAGAGACTGAAAGTGTCCAAAGGAACACTAGCTTACTTAAACTCAAGTAGCTAAGGGGTTTTTCGTAAAAAATAAAAAAATAAAAAGAGCAAAACGAAAGTCATGATATAGATGCGAGCCCCTCCCGAGAAGGTCCTCTCGAGTGAAACCGCATCGAAATCTAAAGCAAGTTGGAGTCGATGGCACATGGGTGTTAGAATGATCTGTCTGCTTGTATATCGATCGACACAGATTATGTTGACATAAAAAAATGGGAGTGCTCCACAAAATGAATTGAAACCAATAGGGAATATGTTCGAAAGGGAAATGGTATCTTGATGGAAACCCCATAATGGTCATGAACACCAAGGGCTCATGAGCCAACAAGTGGAAAGTAAAGGCAAGCCCAGAAAGGCACATGTGATCAAGAGTGGGCAATCTTGGCGAGCATGAATATGGTAGCGATATCTCTAATGAAGATGAAATCTAAAGGTTTGAACTATGGTGAGAAAGCATCAAATGTACGGTTTTGAAATGGGGAAACACAAAGGCGAAGCCTAGACGCCTTTATTCAAGATGTAGAAGGTAGAGGCGAAGTCTGAATGCCTTTATTTATAGAAGACGAAGTCTGAACGTCTGAAATGTGATGCTAGCAAATGTGATGTAGATGAAGTCTGAACATCTGATCCATATGAAGGCGAAGTCTGAACGCCTCTATAGAAGACAAAGTTTGAACATCTGAACTGCGGTGCTAGCAAATGTGATGCAGATGAAGTCTGAACATTTGATCCATATGAGAGGCGGTTGAACACGATATGCGAAACGAGTCGAGATAATCTAGCGCGGTGCTAGAAAATGTGATGTAGATGAAGTCTAAACATCCAATTCATATGAAGGGGAAATCTAAATAGCCGATGCGAGAAGGCGAGAAGTACGAGCGTCACGATATCTTTGTGCTAGCAAATGTGATGCATATAGGTACGAAGGCTGCGGTGCTACTTGAGTGTGATGGGTGAAGTACGAACATTCGATCCATATGAAGGCGAAATGCGAGCGGTTGCGAGAGATGAAGTACGAGACGTCGTCTGTTGTGTTAGCAAGATGTGATGGGATGATGCGAACATCTTATCCATGTGAAGGTGAAGTCACGAGCCTTCGATCTGCCGAGAGGAACAAAGTCTGACGACCACAGGCTGCGATGTAGCGAATGTGATGCGGATGAGTCCCGAGCGGTTGATCAGTATGAAGGCGAGATTTGAATATCTAAAGTTGTTGTTCTAGAAAATGTGATGCGAGATGAAGTTTGAACATCGATCCATGTGAAGCTAATCGAGCGATCCTAGAAAAACAAGGTAAAGGCGAAGTTTGGACACCTGAAATCTATGAGGGCCAACATGGCTCAGTGTGTTGAGTCCTTGAACTCTTGAACAATCTGCTGTGAAAACCTCATATGGTATAAACATATGTAAAAGGCCGAATAATATATGCATGGACCTCGTATCTCGAAACAACTATCGATGTGAGGATCCACCAATCAAACAAGGACTGCCAGAATAAATGTCATTGAAGCGAATCATCTAAATCAATAAAATAAGGGGATATGCCCCAGTATGGCAAGTGGAACATCAAATCAGTGGATATCAGTGATTACAGGAAATCAATAATGTGCTCAAAATTTGAACTAACAATATCATGAGGAAATAGTACGAGGAGCATGTGCATCTATCATGAAGGACCCGATAAGAATTCAACGTCACGAAATGAATAGCTCCTCTCATGGAATCTTAAAAGCCATCTTTAGAAACATAGGTCATTTCTGAAATCTTAAGACACGAACAGAGGGTCTCGGAACAATACCAACAATGGATGAAAAAAAAATAAGCTTGAGAAATGTTTGCCAACTACATGGCCCAGCAAAGATATCTTAGAATAAATAATACTAAACCCAAATGTGACAATGAAACATCCTTGGCAAAACCATCTACACATCTCAAAGACGTGTAATCTCAAAAAAATAGGGAAATATCTACACGAAATGTCGCCAATGAGGCTCATCCTCTTGATGAAAATTGTTGCACAAACCCGACCACCAGTGGTCACCGATAACTGTATGGGGTATGCCACTGATGACATCCAGCGAAACATGATGGTCTCCATATGGTCTCGATAACTATGGGGTATGCCCCAGTATGGCATCCAACAGAAACATGATGGAATAAAAGAGAATGTCATAACAAGGCTCATCCTCTCAATAAGGACTACACACATACCCGACAAACTGCAGATGATCTGCGCTAACTAGGGATGCCCTTTAATATGACATCAGCGAAGCATGGACAAGTAAAAATGTCATAACAATGGCTCGTATCTTGATAGACTACTTTGGACAAACCATCCACCTCCAAATGATCTCGAAAGATAAAGGGATATGCCCAAGTGGTGTCACTATCAAAACATGATGAAATCCAAAAAATGTCATAACAAGACTCATTCTCTCGATAAGAATTGTATGCATAAACAAAAAAATTCCTGATGATCCAGACGAATAAGGGATATACCTAAGTATGACATGTATGCCATCCAATAGAGATGTGATGAAACTGAGAATATCAAAATATGACTCTGAGAAATCTCAGCAGAATCGATCTACATAAACCAGCAAATCTAGATGATTCGATAGATAGGGGATATGCACCCGATTATGGCATCTAAGGCTCCACAATGTCGAAAAAATCAATCGAAATCAATCGTTCACGATGGCGAAGAACGACCTCGAGTTATCAGGCTAGTAACTAAGAAATGAATCAAAGCACT